>CM019073.1:84614481-85004106 GCA_009667805.1 Leptobrachium leishanense | reverse complement strand
GAAGCTCAGACATGGAGATAATTCTCTGCATTTTTTTTCTGTCACCAAAGTTCAGAGATTTCGTTACATGGTAATTAACCTTCTCTCCGCGGCTTCACTACCATGAAATGTCATTTAATAAAGGAGGGAGACCTGCAATGCGATCGCGAAAACTGGTTGTCATAGCGCGTTGATGGCGGCTCTGAGGCTGCGCCGGCTGAAATACAGCCCTTTATTATTAAATTAGACGTGTAAGAGTCTGACTTATTGTATCTTCACTCATAAGGCTCGTTACCGATAAGGGATATACAATTTACAATATTTTCATCAAATAAAAAAAATTAAAGAAGTTGTAGGAAGCGGCTATTTGGGAAGAAATCCAATCAGAACACGTGTGTGGTGGGAGGTGTGTATTTATGGGGGGAGGTGTGTGTGTATGGTGAGAGTATGTGGGTGGTGGGAGGTGTGCGTGTGTGTGGTGGGAGGTGTGTGTGTGTGTGGGAGGTGTGCGTGTGTGGCCGGAGGTGTGCGTGTGGCGGGAGGTGTGTGTGTGTGGTGGGAGGTGTGCGTGTGTGGTGAGAGGTGTGTGTGTGTATTTTGAGAGTATGTGGGAGGTGTACGCGTGTGGCGAGAGGTGTGTGTGGTGGGAGGTGTACGTGTGTGTGGTGGGAGGTGTACGTGTGTGTGGTGGGAGGTGTGCGTGTGTGGTGGGAGGTGTGTGGGTGGTGGGAGGTGTGTGTGGTGGGAGGTGTGTGGTGGGAGGTGTGCGTGTGTGGCGGGAGGTGTGCGTGTGGAGGGAGGTGTGCGTGTGGAGGGAGGTGTGTGTGGCGGGAGGTGTACGTGTGTGTGTGTGGCGGGAGGTGTGTGTGGCAGGTGTGTGTGGCGGGAGGTGTGTGTGGCGGGAGGTGTATGTGTGTGTGTGTGGTGGGAGGTGTGTGTGGCGGGAGGTGTGTGTGGTGGGAGGTGTGTGTGGCGGGAGGTGTGCGTGTGTGGAGGGAGGTGTGTGTGGAGGGAGGTGTGTGTGTGGTGGGAGGTGTGCGTGTGTGGTGGGAGGTGTGCGTGTGTGGAGGGAGTGTAACGTTGGGGGCTTCCAGCCCTACCTGTGTGCTTGAGGACAGCATGTCTGATGCTGCTCGCTGACCAAAGCCCGGTTTAAATGGAGACAGGCAGGGAGGTGGCTGCATGAGGCGCGGCTTGAGTGGGGGGCGTGGCCTGGTGAAGGTCTTTAAAAACCCTCAGTATAGTTTCAGAAGTTGCCAGATCGTGGTTATCCATACCTGAGCTCCTTGTACCTGACTGCTATATTGAATTAACCTGTTATTGACCTCTGCTTGTGTTCTGACTATTCTGCCTTTTGTTGCCCTAGACTATTTTCTTGTACTACACTACTACTCTGATATCGACCCGGCTATTCCATTTGACCATTCTGAACTCTGTATTCCTGATTCTGGCTCGGCTGACTACTCCCCGTGTTGTTAACCCTTTCTGTCTAGCTAGTTTACCTGGCCAATTCTAAGGACCAGACAGATAGGGATCTTTCACGGCTACTCTGTTGGTAGCTTCTGGGTTCTGTGGAGTGTGGGGCGTTAAGTACTGCGTGGTGGGATCTGGGAACCGTGACAGGGAGGTGTACGTGTGTGTGTGGCGGGAGGTGTACGTGTGTGTGTGTGGCGGGAGGTGTGTGTGGAGGGAGGTGTGTGTGGAGGGAGGTGTGTGTGGAGGGAGGTGTGTGTGGCGGGAGGTGTGTGTGGAGGGAGGTGTGTGTGGAGGGAGGTGTGTGTGGAGGGAGGTGTGTGTGGAGGGAGGTGTGTGTGGCGGGAGGTGTGTGTGTGTGTGTGGAGGGAGGTGTGTGTGTGTGTGTGTGAGGGAGGTGTGTGTGTGTGTGTGGAGGGAGGTGTGTGTGTGTGTGGAGGGAGGTGTGTGTGTGTGTGGAGGGAGGTGTGTGTGTGTGTGAGGGAGGTGTGTGTGTGTGTGGAGGGAGGTGTACGTGTGTGTGGTGGGAGGTGTGTGTGGTGGGAGGTGTGTGCTATCGCTATAAAAATGATTACATTATATTCCATTTATTATGAAACAAAGTATCGGGTTACAGAGTGTGTGGATTCTCTGTATCTATCTACACGTGCGGCAGCGTTACATGTTTTAGAGCTGCACGTGTGCCTGAAATAATGAAGCATGTGACCTGTGCGAAGTGATGACCACGTAATTGATGCTGAGCTCATTACTGCGAATAACAAGGATTTTAATGTTTCTGTGTATTTTTTTCACGATAAATACCCACTGCCCGGGCAAGAAAACAGTCACCCCCTCCCGTACAGCCCGGTATGATCTGAGGTGGTTTCAGTTGATTCAGCAACGTTATGCACCCAAAAAAACGAGGTCATGTGACTCCCTGAATATACTGAATGAGCAGGTTTTTCCATCAATAGGTTTTTTCTCCCCTGATGGCACAGCGGGCACATTCCAAGATGGCAATGCCAGGATTCATCGAGTTCAAATTGTGCAAGAGTGGTTGAGGGAGCATGAGACATCATTGTCACACATGGATTGGCCACCGCACAGTCCAGACCTTAACCCCATTGAGGTTAATCTTTGGGATAATGTGCTGGAGAAGACTTTACGCAGCGCCGCGACTCTCCCATCATCAATACAAGATCTTGGCCACAAATTAATGCCGCTCCGAACGCCAATAAATGCTGTGACATCACATGAGCTTATCGACACGATGCCGCGGCGAATGCGTGATGCAATCACAGCAGAAGACGACACGACCACATATATCAGCGTGTGAGTTTATTGTTACCAGGCAGTGTATATGTGTTATATCAGTATCGCTTTCTGATCGATGTTTCTCCAGGAATATAGAATCTGTGCAGAAATTCGAGAGAAATGCTTAAATAATGTATAATACACGTTAAACCTCTTAGAAAATTACTAAAACTATTCAGATGATTAAAATATGACGAGAAATAAATCAGAATTTGTTGTCACATTAACATTCGACTCATGATTTATTTAAATCACGTTTTTTCTCCTTTGGTTTATTTATAGTTTTTGGTTTTCGCTTCCCTTTATTGACAGAGGAAGCCGCATCACGTCATGGTGTTTCACGAAGCAGAGGGGAACCTCGCGGAGAAACGGTAACCACCAAACCTGCTGATCAGCGCGTCACGCACCGCGACATCAAGAAAACTGATTATAGCACAAATAAACACAAACACTGAATGTGAACACGATGCAACGAAAAAAGCGATAAAAAGATTAAACGTCACACACTGAGAAAAATTACATAAAAATGGAGGAAACTACTAAAGCTGTCACAGTAACCTCCCTCTGGGTATTCCCATAGACCTGCATTAGGAGTCAGCGCAGGGGGCGGAGTCACATCTAGCAGTAACCTCCCTCTGGGTATTCCCATAGACCTGCATTAGGAGTCAGCGCAGGGGGCGGAGTCACACGTCTAGCAGTAACCTCCCTCTGGGTATTCCCATAGACCTGCATTAGGAGTCAGCGCGGGGGGCGGAGTCACACGTCTAGCAGTAACCTCCCTCTGGGTATTCCCATAGACCTGCATTAGGAGTCAGCGCGGGAGGCGGAGTCACATGTCTAGCAGAAGACAGATTTATATCCCTGAGATAGTTAACGCGTCGCTATAAGGAGGCGCAATTGTCCTCCTGCCAATGTTTGCTCGCTCTTGGCGCGGCCAGTGACACCTTTACGTGATATTGATGAGCAGTGATGGAAGAATTAATAGACGTAAGATCTTTTCTCTGAGTCATCAGACGCTGTCACATACAGGGTTATTCAGAGAGAGGTGAAAATCAGGAAAATGGCTGGAGAAGAGAAAATTCTAGGTCAAAATTAGGGATGAGCTGTTCGGTTCGATCGTGTCACGGATCCCCCTGATAACCAGAAGTGTGGTCCCTTTACGCAGACCGCTCTCTACCCTTCCGATCCTTGAATGGTCGGTGATACTAAACAGACAAATAACCAGACAATATAGAAACAAGGGGTAGCACCAGACAGAGGTATGGAATAGAGTATCGTCACGAATCTTTCTGACTACTAAGATATAATTCTCTTTATGCAGCTCCCTTTCTACCCTTCCGATCCTTGAATGGTCGGCAAAGCTATTAAGGCAATGAAACAGGTAATAGACAAAGAAAGGGAAATACCAGACAGGGGTACAGACCAGATCACAAGTCCTCCCTAGGACTTTAGTAATAGCAGAGGTAGTCTGATGTGTGCTTAGGATGCCACACAGACTGACCTCGGTACCAACGTTAAGGGCAGAACCTAGAACAGAGTAAATGCCAATGCCAGGAGTCATACACAGGAGGGTTCGTTTGCCAATGCCAAGGGTCATACACAGGAGGGTTCGTTTGCCAATGCCAAGGGTCATACACAGGAGGGTTCGTTTGCCAATGCCAAGGGTCATACACAGGAGGGTTCGTTTGCCAATGCCAAGGGTTATACACAGGAGGGTTCGTTTGCCAATGCCAAGGGTCATACACAAGAGGGTTCGTTTGCCAATGCCAAGGGTTATACACAGGAGGGTTCGTTTGCCAATGCCAAGGGTCATACACAAGAGGGTTCGTTTGCCAATGCCAAGGGTCATACACAGGAACACAGGAGATAGCCAAAATGACACAAGAGCTCTGCGGGAGGTGAATACCACGTCAGGGCACCGGTGTTGGGAGAGACTGGGTTTTAAACCCGGCGGGTCCGCGTCACAGCGCCAGGCCCCGCCCCTTGGCGTCCCACGTGAGCGGGCCCGGAAGCGCTTACATTCGGCGCCTGGCCAGCGAGCAGCGAGGAAGCTGCTGCCAGGCGCCGCATCCCCTGGGTCCCCGTGACAGAACCCCCCCCTCCAGGGGCGGCCACTGGACGACCCCCAGGGGCACGGGGGTGTGCCAAATAGAAGGCCTTCACTAGCCTAGGAGCATGGACCTCTGCAGCCGGAATCCAAGAACGATCCTCCGGACCGTAACCCACCCAATCGACCAAATACTGCAAGGACCCCCTAGACAGCCTGGCACCCAGAATGGCCTTAACTTCGAATTCCTCCTCGCCCTCCACAGAGACAGGAGGCGGTGGAGCATGGACTTTGGTGTACCGGTTACATAACAGCGGCTTCAGAAGGTTTACATGGAACACATTGTGTATTTTAAAATGGGGGGTAACGCCAAAGCATAGGAGACAGGGTTGAGTCGCCGTAGAATTTTATAGGGGCCGATATACCTAGGAGCCAACTTCATGGAAGGCACTAAGAGCTTGATATTACGTGAAGACAGCCAAACCCTGTCCCCAACTTGATACACGGGTGCCTGCCTCCTGTGTCTGTCGGCCTTAGTTTTCTGGATGGCACTACTTTCCTCCAGTGCCCGTCTCACTCTCCCCCAAGTCTCTTTCAATGATGCCAGTTGTTTATCTAAAGCAGGAATCGTGGAATCAGGAAACGTGGCGGGGAGCACGGGAGGATCAAAGCCATAAACAGTGAAGAAAGGAGAATGACCTGTGGATTCACTTACTGCGCTGTTAATAGCATATTCTGCCCACGGTAACAGATCTGACCAGTTATCTTGTTGTTCTGAGATGAAGCACCTGAGATATTTTTCTACGTTTTGGTTTGCTCGTTCTGCTGCTCCATTGGTCTGGGGTGATAGGCCGAAGAGAAAGAGAGGTCTATTCCCACGTTCTTACAAAACCCTCTCCAGAATCCGGAGATGAATTGGGTCCCCCTATCAGAGACTATCTCCCGAGGGACACCGTGAATGCGGACCACATTGGCAATGAATATGGGCACCAGTTCAGCTGCCGAAGGTAGTTTCTGAAGAGGAACATAGTGACCCATCTTGGAAAATCGATCTATGATCGTAAGTATCACTGTATTCCCTCTTGACTCAGGTAGCTCTACTATAAAATCCATGGCTACATGTGACCAGGGTCGTTCGGGGATCGGCAAAGGCTGGAGTAAGCCAATGGGTGCTGTTTTGGGACTTTTCTGCCTTGTGCACACTTCGCACACGGCAATGTAATCTTTGACGTCTCGGCGCAACGTGGGCCACCAGAGGAGTTTACTGATACTAGACACAGTCTTGGTGATACCCATATGCCCGGAAGTTTTATTGTCATGATAGATGTTGAGTACCTCTTCTCTTTCGTTCTCAGGTACAAAGAGTTTCGCAGGAGGTTTTCCCCCAGGAGCTGCACCCTGGACGGTCTGCAACCTTTTCATTAGAGGAGACGAAACACTAATCGTGGTAGCGGCTATAATCCTCTCCTGGGGTACAATGGGATGCTGATCTTGGATATTATGTTCATAAGACTCATACTGTCTCGACAATGCGTCTGCTTTAATGTTTCTGGACCCAGGTCTATAGGTAAGTACGTAATTAAAACTTGAAAGAAACAATGACCATCTCGCTTGTCTGGAGTTTAAACGTTTGGCATCTCCAATGTACGTGAGATTCTTATGGTCGGTTATGATAACAACGGGGTCCTTAGACCCTTCTAATAAGTATCTCCATTCGGCCAAGGCCGCGATGACTGCTAACAATTCTCTATTTCCAATGTCATAGTTCTTCTCTGCCGGGGACAACTTTCGAGAATAGAAGCCGCATGGATGCAAGGGTTTGTCAGGAGCCTCCCTTTGGGACAAGACTGCACCAAGACCTAGTTCGGAGGCGTCAACTTCTAATTGGAAAGGCAGAGCCGGATCTGGATGCCGGAGAACAGGAGCAGTAGTAAAGGCTTGCTTTAGTGTCTCAAAGGCTTGAGTGGCTTGAGGTGTCCATTTCTGATTTCCCACCCCTTTCTTTGTCATAGCCGTGAGGGGGCCACCAAGGCCGAAAAATCTTTAATGAACCTTCTGTAATAGTTCGTGAACCCCAGAAACCTCTGAATGGCTTTAAGTCCTTGGGGTAAAGGCCAGTCAAGAATAGCTGAGAGCTTCTTAGGATCCATTTGAAACCCCCCAGGAGTTATAATATAACCAAGGAATTGCACAGTTACTATGTCGAATAGACATTTTTCTAGCTTACAGTACAATCCAGCCTTCAATAGTTTTTTCAACACTTGTTTTACGTGGACATGATGAGTGTCCACATCAGGAGAGTATATCAGGATATCATCCAGATATACTATGACGAATTCTTGCAGAAATTCCCTTAGAGTGTCATTTATAAGGTCCTGAAAGACGGCTGGCGCATTACACAACCCAAAAGGCATCACCAGGTATTCGTAATGCCCGCTACGTGTATTAAAAGCCGTTTTCCATTCGTCTCCCTTCTTAACCCTGACCAGGTTGTACGCTCCGCGTAAATCAAGCTTAGTATAGACACGAGCCCCTTTTAATCGGTCAAACAATTCTGTTATGAGGGGTATGGGATATGCATTTCTTATAGTGATCCTATTCAAACCCCTATAGTCGATGCAAGGTCGCAGATCTCCCTCTTTTTTGGAGACAAAAAAGAAACCTGCTCCTGCTGGGGAGGAGGACCGTCTAATGAATCCTCGTTCCAGATTCTCCCTTATATATTCCTCCATAATGTCGTTCTCCCTTTGCGACAAAGGGTATACGTGACCCCTAGGAGGCATCGTACCGGGGAGCAAGTCAATGGCACAGTCATATGGACGATGTGGTGGTAGAACCTCAGTCCTGGCTTTAGAGAACACCTCCTTTAATGCCCGGTAACATTCAGGGACCTCTGTGGATAAAGGAGGGGCTGTGGCAATATTGAGGCTACCAATCACATTAACTGTGCCTAGGCACTTAGACTGACAATTTGACCCCAACATTTTATGTCTCTCTGGACCCAATCGACTACTGGGTTGTGCTCTGTTAGCCATGGAAACCCAAGGACGACAGGACATGAGGGTGATTCAATGATTTGAAATCTTATAGTCTCCTGGTGCAAAACTCCTAATTTCATACATACATCGACTGTATCGTGAGTGATATGAGGACATGCCAGAGGGTTACCATCTATGGCCTCCACCCTTAGAGGCCTTTCCCTGAGAACCAGTGGTATGAGGTTTTTGGCAGCAAAATTCTTATCCATAAAATTGCCTGAGGCCCCAGAGTCCAAAAACGCCTCAGTCTTGAGGTGAACCCCCTCCCAGGCTAGGGAGACCGGTAACAGAATCCTGGATTTTTTTTTTCATTATCCACAAAGGAGGCACACAGAGAACCGACAACCTGGGTGTCTCCTGTTCTGAATCCCACTCTGCTATGTTCAACCCTGCCAACCCTGGGTCTCTGAGGACATCGAAGGCGGAAGTGATCTGCCCCTGCACAATAAAAGCAGAGCCCCTTTTCTTTTCTGTGAGCTTTTTCTGCTTCTGAAATACCTGTCCTCCCTATTTGCATGGGTTCAACGACCGGTAAATCAGTTTTTTCATTCTCCGAACCACCTGATGTACTGGAGTGTCTGGGTAACGAGGGTAAAGGAGGCAAGACCCTTCTGGGTCTATCTCTGGTGTGTCTCCTTTCCCTGATTTGATCGTCCATGGCTATACAGAAATCTATCAGGTGGTCCAGGCTTTCTGGTAATTTTAAGGGAGCCAGTTCAAACATAAAAGCCTCATTCAAGCCTTCGGTAAAGGCTAAGGTTAAAACGTCGTTCGGCCAAAGTACTTCAGAAACCAAAGTCTTAAACTCTATGGCATAATCGGCGACCCTCTTATTACCTTGTTTGATATGAAACAAGGACCTACCCGCATTGGTAGCCCTTCTAGAGGGATCAAAGGTACGTTTTAACTCAGAGGTAAAACCCTCATAGTCATAAATGATGGGTTTTTTATTTTCCCACAACGGCGTAGCCCACAATAAAGCTTTTTCTGTTAAATGATTAATCAGATATCCTACTTTAGCTTTATCAGACATACAAGAACCTGGATTGTTCTCAAACAGAATCTCGAGTTGAGTCAAAAACCCCCGACATAGGCTTGGTGTACCATCATAGCGTAGGGGTGCCTTCATACTAAGCCTATGTCCTTCAGGGGAGACCGGACTGACCCTAGGTAACACTGGATCTGGAGGGTTTGTGGTACCTGTATTGGACCGATTTAGCAGGGTTTGCAGAGCGAGAGAAATCTGGTCCATTCTATGGTCCTGTTCCTCTTGTCTGGCTGCGATACGTGCCAGCTGATTAGAGAGGTCTGCGGGATCCATTGGCCCTGACGTAATGTCACGGATCCCCCTGATAACCAGAAGTGTGGTCCCTTTACGCAGACCGCTCTCTACCCTTCCGATCCTTGAATGGTCGGTGATACTAAACAGACAAATAACCAGACAATATAGAAACAAGGGGTAGCACCAGACAGGGGTATGGAATAGGGTATTGTCACGAATCTTTCTGACTACTAAGATATAATTCTCTTTATGCAGCTCCCTTTCTACCCTTCCGATCCTTGAATGGTCGGCAAAGCTATTAAGGCAATGAAACAGGTAATAGACAAAGAAAGGGAAATACCAGACAGGGGTACAGACCAGATCACAAGTCCTCCCTAGGACTTTAGTAATAGCAGAGGTAGTCTGATGCGTGCTTAGGGTGCCACACAGACTGACCTCGGTACCAACGTTAAGGGCAGAACCTAGAACAGAGTAAATGCCAATGCCAGGAGTCATACACAGGAGGGTTCGTTTGCCAATGCCAGGGTCATACACAGGAGGGTTCGTTTGCCAATGCCAAGGGTCATACACAGGAGGGTTCGTTTGCCAATGCCAAGGGTCATACACAGGAGGGTTCGTTTGCCAATGCCAAGGGTTATACACAGGAGGGTTCGTTTGCCAATGCCAAGGGTCATACACAAGAGGGTTCGTTTGCCAATGCCAAGGGTTTACACAGGAGGTTCGTTTGCCAATGCCAAGGTCATACACAAGGGGTTCGTTTGCCAATGCCAAGGGTCATACACAGGATAACACAGGAGATAGCCAAAATGACACAAGAGCTCTGCGGGAGGTGAATACCACGTCAGGGCACCGGTGTGTGGGAGAGACTGGGTTTTAAACCCGGCGGGTCCGCGTCACAGCGCCAGGCCCCGCCCCTTGGCGTCCCACGTGAGCGGGCCCGGAAGCGCTTACATTCGGCGCCTGGCCAGCGAGCAGCGAGGAAGCTGCTGCCAGGCGCCGCATCCCCTGGGTCCCCGTGACAGATCGGTTCGGAGTTCGCATCGAACATAGCCTGTTCGCATGTTCGCGAACTACGAACATTTCCGCGTGTTCGCCGCATGTTCGCCCACAATGCACTTTTCCACTGACCTGAAGCTCCTAATTGGCTACAGCCTTGCACCTGACCACAGGTCAGGTGCAAGACAGGTTCAAGACTATGCCAATCACGGCTCAGAGTCCTGATTGGGCAAATTTTGCCCAATCATAGGCTCACAGAGCTAAGTCCCGCCGCACACTATATAAGGCTTCACACAGCGCTTCAGCACGTGTTTGAGAGGAGATTGTTGTTGTGTTAGTGTGTGTTCTTACTGCCAGTCTGCCACCAGCTACTGGGGGGTCTCATCTACTGGGGGGGGGTCTCATCTGTTGTAATCTTTGTGTTCTCACTCCCAGCAACTATTTTGGGGGTCACTAATTTCTACAAAATATCTGGGAATTGAGGTGATCTGTGTCTTGTCACTGCCAGCCATCAGGGGGTCTCACTGATTTATAGGATTTTTCTGAGACTTGTAATCTGTGTCTTCTCACTGTCAGCTATCAGGGGGTCCCACATACTTCTATCAGATTTCTGGGAATTGTAATCTGTGTCTTGTCACTGTTGCCAGCTATCAGGCTGTCCTATCAGGGGGTCTCACTGACTTGTAGCAGATTTCTGCGAATTGTAATTTGTGTCTTGTCACTGCCACCCATCAGGGGGTCTCACTGATTTATAGGAGGTTTCTGGGAATTGTAATCTGTGTCTTTAAACTGGCTGCCAGCCAGGGGCATCGTAACGTGGGGGCGGGGGGCGGCCTGCACCAGGTGACACCCGCCCTTAGGGTGACACCGTCACTCTAAGGGCGGGTGTCTCACCCTGCGCCGCGTGTTCGCTCCCTGCGAGCATATCCATGAGAGGAGCTGGGGCATATCCATGAGAGCTGCTGGGGCATATCCATGAGCTGGGGGCAATATCCATGAGAGCTGCTGGGCCATATCCATGAGAGCTCCTGGGGCATATCCATGAGAGCTGGGGCATATCCATGAGAGCTGGGGCATATCCATGAGAGCTGGGGCATATCCATGTGATCTGGGGCAGTAGCCATGTGTGCTGGGGGCAGTATCCATGTGTGATGGGGGCATATCCATGAGAGCTGGGGCAATATCCATGTGTGAGCTGGTCTGGGGCAATATATCCATATGTGAGCTGAGGCGCAATATATCCATATGTGAGCTGGGGCAATATATATCCATGGGTGAGCTGCTGGGGGCAATATGTAATTGTGAACTGGGGCAATATATCCATATGTGAGCTGGGGCAATATATATCCATGGGGGAGCTGCTGGGGGCAATATATCCAGAGCTGCTGGGGGCAATATATATCCATGTGTGCTTTCACTGCCTTCGAACAGGCACCATGCTTGCTGGCAGTTGGCAAAAATTTATGTGAGCATATGAGAGAGCTCCACAGCAATAAACCTCACATTAATGTGCGCTGTGTGTATGAGCATTCAGTGTTATATGGGATTACTGATTTAGGAGTAAGAGTAGTTAAAAAAATCCATAAAACTTGGGGGGGGGGTGACACCATAAATTACCGCACCGGGTGACACCAACCCTAGTTACGCCACTGCTGCCAGCTATCAAGGTGTCTCACTGAGTTATACAAGAGTTCTGGAAATCTTTATACCAGAGTTGAATCAGAGTTCTGTATATATTTAATCTATATATCACTCACTATGTCAGAAAGACCAAAAAGGACAGGCAGACGCTCCCAGACACAGATAAGAGGGCAAGCAGCCTCTGTGTCGGGAGGCTGTGCCTCTGTGTCGGGAGGCTGTGCCTCTGGTCGTGGTGGACGTGGTGCATCCTTTGCAGGGGCACGCTTGTCCTTTCTAACTGGTGCTGGCCGTCTTAAGCAGCAGCAACATACAGAGGATTTGGTGGATTGGCTAACCAGGCCATCCTCATCCTCCGAGTCCTCTGCCAGCCAGGCTTGTAGTGCTTTACAGTCCACCTCAGCTGCCAATGCATCTAATGCAGCCTCCATGTCCACAGTTACTCCTGCCATAGCCTCGCTATCACACACGGAGGAGTCAGCTGAATTGTTTGACTACAATGACAGTGACATGCTGCTTGAGGATGCTCAGCAAGTACAGTGCTCTGATTCAATCTCTGAGGTTGAGGAAGGGAGTATAATCAACCTAGAGGAAGGGGGTGCCAGTGATGACACACAAATAACTGGCACTCATGTTGCCCCAGCAGCTGCAGCATACTGCCAAGTTGGCTCCAGTGACGAGGAGATATGGGGTGATGATGACAATGATGATGAGGTCACTGACTCCACCTGGGTGCCTGATCGAACAGAAGAGTCAAGTGAGGAGGAGGCACCAGAAACACGAGGCACAACATCCTCTATGACCAACCGTAGCACTAGCCAGTCCAACGCATCAGATGTCAGAGCTGCTCAGGTGCAGACTCAGAGCGCTGTTGTCTCAAAGCACACATCCAGGAACTCTGCTGTCTGGGAGTTCTTTAAGAAATGTGCAGCAGAACCCACCATTGCTATTTGTAATCTATGTCAGATGAGGCTCAAGCGTGGGAAAGACACTGGACGCTTGGGTACCACGTGCTTGAGACGACATATGACCACCTGCCATGCATCCCGTTGGCGCAAAACTTTGCGTAGGTCCTCCTCCTCCTCATCTGTCTCTACCCCCACTGTATGTCCTGCCATGTCATTGCCTACAACCTCCACTGACAGGGATGATGCTACAGCAATGTATGTACCAGGTCCTTCCGCACAATGTGACAGCATCCCATCAGATGAAGATTTACGCAGTCAGATTATGTTGCCCCAGCTGTTGCAGCATAAGAAAAAATATAATCCCAACCATCCCCAAGCACAGCGTCTAAATGCCAGTTTAGCAAAATTACTCGCATTGCAGCTGCTGCCTTTCCAGCTGGTGGACTCTGCTCCCTTCCGTGAATTTGCTGAATGTGCTGTACCACAGTGGCATGTTCCAAACGCCATTACTTTTCACAGAAGGCCATTCCAGCACTATACTAGCACGTGGAAGACAATGTTATCGAATCATTGGGAAAGGCAGTCAGCAGCAAGGTGCATGTGACTTTAGACACATGGTCCAGCAAGCATGGACAGGGTCGTTACATTTCCTTCACGGCACACTGGGTAACTCTGATTGCAGCTGGGAGGGATCCAAGATGGGGCTCTGTGCTGGAGCTTGTTCATCCACCACACCTCCAGAAAGCTGCTTGTATGAGGTCTGTCTGCTCCACCATCACCTCTCCCTCTTCGTCCTCCTCCTCCTCCTTCTCTGTCTCTGGCGAAGTGGCAGTTAAACCGACGCGTGGCGGGGCTACGCAATGGCTCTAGCAAAAATATGCCATACTGTGCTTGAGCTGGTTTGTTTAGGGGACAGGAGCCACACCGGGCCAGGAATTGTGTCAGCTCTGCAGGGGCAGGTGCAGAGATGGTTAACACCACGCCAGCTTCAGCTGGGAATGGTCGTCTGTGATAATGGCAGCAACCTTCTCTCCGCCCTTACCCCTGGGTAAGTTGACGCATGTACCATGCCTAGCACACGTCCTAAATCTGGTGGTACAGCGTTTCCTAACCAGGTACCCAGGACTGGCAGAGCTTCTCAGCCAGGCCAGAAAAGTCTGCAGCCACTTCAGATGGTCATTCCCAGCAAGCGTTCGCCTGGCAGAAATTCAAAGAGAATTCCACCTTCCCACAAACCGTCTGATCTGTGACATGCCCACCAGGTGGAACTCGACATTAGCAATGCTTCAGCGTCTGCACAAGCAGCAGAGGGCCATCAACGAGTACCTGTGTGAGTATGGCACAAGGACAGGTTCAGGTCAACTTGTTTCCCCCCCCCCCCGCAGTGGCTGATGATCAAGGATGCATGCACTGTACTGTCACCATTTGAGGAGGCAACGAGGATGGTGAGCAGGGACAGTGCATGCATCAATGACACAATTCCTTTAGTGTTCCTGCTGGAGCACACTCTGAGGGGAATTATAGATGTGGCTCTAGAGGCAGAGCAGCGGGAGGAAGAGGAGGCCTTCCCTAGCTCTGAAGGCCCCAGTCTTTTCGCAGACAGCATTCCAGCGGGTCCTCCTCAGATCGAGAGGAGGAGGATTATTTGAGTAGTTGGGGGCATTGAAGGTGGGGATTCCTCAAGGGAGGGTTTTGTGTGCCCAGAAACACAAGGACTGGTACGTGGCTGGGAGGAGGAAGTGCACGATGGGGTCATCCTCCTCATTGAGCAGGAAGACTCGGAAGCTAATGCCACCTCCACCTACGCTGCATGGAGGATTTGTCACAGACAAAAGAGTGCGTTTGTCCACCGATTCTGTAGACCGGCTGACATTTATAAAAATGAATCAGTCCTGGATCAGCAGCTATCAATCCCCTGATGCTGACGTAACGGAATAGATCGGGGATGTCTTCTGCATTCACAAAACCTCCACCACTGAACTTTTCCACAATACAACAAAAGGGTTACGGTGTGAAGGCACTTGCTGCCATGAAAGGCACAATATTTGGCTGCACTGACGCCTGTGTCACATTTATATCATTTTAATTTTTTGAACCACAGGGTCCAACCCTGCACTCTTCCACAATACCACAGAGGGGTTACTGTATGATGGCACTTGCTGGTCTGGCACCAAAAGCACAATATCTGGGTGCACTGACGCCTTTACCAGATTCATATCTTTTTAATCTAGGACCGCATGGTCCACCCCTGCACTCTTCCACAATACTACAGAGGGGTTACTGTATGAATGCACTTGCTGGCCTGGCACCAAAAGCACAATATCTGGGTGCACTGCCACTGACGGCTGTACCAGATTCATATCCTCAGAGTGGTTACGGTGTGACGGCACTGTTGCCGACGCTAAAGGACCAATTTTAAAGCACCTATTGTTACTTTCATCCAAAGCCTGCATAAGTTTCACAATAATTTAGCCCAAAAAATCTCTAAACTTTTTCTGCGCGTCCTACAATGTTTTTTCATACAGACTGCCGCCCAAGCAGTTGTTTATGAATAGATTAAAGGAAAAGCATTTACCGTCATTTTAAACGTCATTTTTTTGTTTTTAAATGTTTCTATACATCCTAGAAATCCGCCACTTCACGGGCAGGTTATGGGGACCTCCTAGGCACGATATTTGAAGGAATTTTTCGTTTTTATTTTTAACCCTTATTTCATGGAAAACTCACTGTCCCTTTAAAAAAAATATTTTAAAACATTTTGTCCTTGTTTTCTGTCCCCCAGGGCACTACCCGGACCCTCATACACCTTTTATGGCAAATATCTAGCATATATGCCCTCTTGGAGGGCACACTAAAAATCGAATTTTGAGTCCCATTAACTTGTATTGAGTTCGAGTTCGAATTCGAACATTTGGAAAGTTCGAGTTCGAATGCGAACCGAACTCGGGGGTGTTCGGCTCATCCCTAGTCAAAATAGCCAAAGCAGAAAAATTCTCCCATTTATTTCACTTTCTATTTGGTCTAGATTGATCTCTTCTCCTGGTTTTCACCTTTCTCTGATTAACCCTGTAAGTGATGGGCAGAGAGATGGATCACCTGGGATACTTTGGTGGCTCTTGAATGGATTATTGTTCTTGATCCTCATCCTCAGGGGAACCTTGTACAGCATTCGATAAAAAGCAGAGGATCCAGGCTTTGCAGAAAGCTGTGGGTTGACATTTTGGATGTGAGCCCTGACTGACCTCCCTCCACCCATTGATGTCATCAGGCATGGGAGCGTGGAGGTCTGAAATGGGACTTTCACATGTCTGGCAGGGGGTTCCCTTTACAAGAGATACAAGAGTCTTTTGGACGCCGGTGTCATATAAAACCTGTGATGAGCACAAAAAGGCCGAAAATCAGCTCAGCATTCAAAGGGTTAAACAAAAGGCTTGAAAAATGATTATTTCAGCTGAAACTTTGCAAGTTCCTAAATAAAAGTTCCTTTTATTTTACTTCTTTTTGGAGAATCTGGATCCTCTATTTATGTTTTATGAGAAGTGGTGACATTTCGGGGCCACACGGGACGCGCCGGCGCTGATATATCTACAGGACTCGAGGAACGTGGGACAGAGGACTAGCTGAGAGCGATCCTGGCAGCACACTCAGGTGAGGAGCCGGGGAATGGGCTCACAATGACACTAAGGGGGCTTATTCACTAAACTGGGAGAAGTGACAGATTTTTGGCCAAAACAGCAGAAAAAGGGGGAAAAAAGTAAACTAACGTTAATGACAATTCTGAAAAGCTACTTGTAGGGGCCAGATTAGGATTTCAGGGACAGGAGCAGGTGTCGCACTGGTTGCAGTAAATTTAACCCCTTGTGGGGCAGCACACGGGATCTTTATCCAAACCTGCATTAATCAGAATAATAAGATCCTTTTTACGGATATTTCTAGAAAAGCTGTGATGGAAACATGGAATCATGGCTGGAGTGATGGGAGTTATCACCTGGATCCCGGCGGCTGGAACATTCTATCATTTCCGTTTCTTTAATCACAGAGATTCCGATTAATTCATCGAGATTAAACCCAGATTAATTTATTATCAGGGTTATCCAAAGAGATCCGAATTGCTTGAGAAAGGTAACCGAACGCTGAAAATCAGCGTTCGGTTACCTTTCCTGGCCATTCGGCTATCCAGAGAGCAGGCAATTCGCCAAATCCTGGCGAATTGCCTGCACATACGGTGCCTGTTCGGTCCCTGTTCGAGGGCAGTGAAATCCCCATAGAGAAGCAATGCTTCGTCTATTCAGAGACATCAAACCAGCAGTGAAAGGTTCCCCTAATGCCCTGCCATTCGGTGGTTTAATTCGGCAAATTTATTCAGGAGAATCCCATAGACTTCAATGTTAAAAATATTCCCGTTTTAATTCAATATCTAATAAACCGTTCATTATAAAATTCTGCAGCAAAAAGTCTCTTTATTTATAGATTTTTTAGGATACTTTAAGCATTTTTCTGATTTTTTTTTATTTTTATTAAAAGTCCGATTTTTTTTTTATTTTTTTTTCAGTTAACTTATTCTTTTTGTAACAGCCCTCTTTATTATCATTCCCTGGACCTCCTGTGAAAATTTCAGACATTTTCGCTCAGTAGTTTCTTTGCAAACAGCGTTTCTTTTTCCCAGATTCATACAAATGTTTTTCTAATTTATTCACTGCCTCCTCTACGTCACAGCTGCTTCGGCTCTGTGTGATTCGGCTCCTTTTCGGCTCCTGTTCGGCTCCTCTTCGAAGGTTAATCCAGATGTTTTTGCTTGTTTTCAGCGTGCATTCGGTTAGTTTTCGTCAGGTTTTCGGCAGCTTTTCCCTGCAATTCGGGGACTCTGTGGTGTTTGCTGAATACACCGCAGGGTCACCGAAATGCAATCGGCAAAAGGAACCGAATTGAAGAGAACGAAAAGTCACCGAACGTGCGGTGACTTTTCGAATCTCTTTGGATAACCCTGATTGTTTTATATCATTTTATTAAAAACGCCGGAGAATGAAATAAAACGCTCCCGGGATTAAGATTATTTATTTAACTTGAAATCACTGTTGAAGTCTTTGCATGTGTTAGTTGGTGCGCTCTTACAGGGTTATCCAAAGAGATTCGAAAAGTCACTGCACGTTCGGTGACTTTTCGTTCTCTTCAATTCGGTTCCTTTTGCCGATTGCATTTCGGTGACCCTGCGGTGTATTCAGCAAACAGCACAGGGTCCCCGAATTGCAGGGAAAAGCTGCCGAAAACCTGACGAAAACTAACCGAATGCACGCTGAAAACAAGCAAAAACATCTGGATTAACCTTCGAAAAAGCCGAACAGGAGCCGAACATGAGCCGAATCACACAGAGCCGAAGCAGCTGTGACGTAGAGGAGGCAGTGAATAAATTAGAAAAACCATTTGTATGAATCTGGGAAAATGAAACGCTGTTTGCAAAGAAACTACTGAGCGAAAATGTCTGAAATTTTCACAGGAGGTCCAGGGAATGATAACAAAGAGGGCTGTTACAAAAAAAATAAGTAAACTGAAAAAAAAAAAAAAAAATCGGACTTTTTTAAAAAAAAAAAATTCTGAAAAATGCTTAAAGTATCCTAAAAAATCAATGAATAAAGAGACTCTTTGCTGCAGAATTTTATAATGAACGGTTTATTAGATGTTGAATTAAAACGGGAATATTTTTAACATTGAAGCCTATGGGATTCTCCTGAATTAATTTACCGAATTAAACCACCGAATGGCAGAGCATTAGGGGAACCTTTCACTGCTGGTTTGTGTTCTCTGAATAGCCGAAGCAGTGCTTCTCTATGGGGATTTCACTGCCCTCGAACAGGCACCGAACAGGCACCGTATGTGCAGGCAATTCGCCAGGATTTGGCGAATTGCCTGCTCTCTGGATAGCTGAATGGCCAGGAAAGGTAACCGAACGCTGATTTTCAGCGTTCGGTTACCTTTCTCAAGCAATTCGGATCTCTTTGGATAACCCTGTTAGGCTAAGGTCAGACGAAAGCATTTTTAATGTGCGTTTAGCCGCACGAAATCACGGCCGTGCTAGCAGCAAATGACGTCCAATGCCGGGGAACACACGAAGAACGGCCGCACGACAGTTCGTTCGCGCAACGCAAGTGGCAAACGAACGCATTTTTTCTAGAACGTCAAACCTCTAGTACTGACGTACAGAGTGCGCTGCGGTGGCATAGCGGCGTGTGTGCGTGATTAGGAGACGTCAGACGCTGCTAATGTCCGGCCAACATAACGTCCAGACGCAAAAAGGGTTTTATTGATGATCCGTACAAAATCACGGATGAAAATGCGCATCGTATGACCGCTATCGCGTATTCCGTGAAAAAATACGTCCATTCGTTCGAACGCACTTTTTCACGGACAACGCGAAAAATGCGTTCGTCTGACCCTAGCCTTAGGGTCGCCAGGTCGACCATCTTTTCCTCGACACATAGACAGGGTTATTCAAAGAGAATCGAAAAGTCAGAGCACGTTCAGTGACTTTTCGATCTCTTCAATTCGGTGCAATTTGGCGATCCCATTTCAGTGACCCTGCAATGTATTCAGCAAGCACCACCGTAATGCAGGGAAAAGCCGCCACAAACCCGACGAACACTCCCCGCACACCAGGCAAAGGCTCACCGAAACCCGCAAAAAGATCTGGTTTAACCCAGCCGAACATGCCAGGAGAAACCCCAAGCAGCCGCCAATCACAGCGCAGAGCAGCCGCCGGAAAAAACCCGACACTGCAGACGAATGGATTGAAAAAAAACAAAAACAGTTTGCTTGAATGTTTGAAAAGTGAAACGCTGTTTTCAAAGAAACTACTGAGCGAAAATGTCTGAAATTTACATAAAATCCAATGAATGAGAATAAAAAGGGCTGTTACAGAAAAAAGAAAAAACGATTTAAAAAAAAGAAAGAAATTATCGGAACTTTTTTTTGCAAAAACCCCCCCGAAAAATGCCTAAAGTATCCTAAAGAGTCTATAAATAAAGAGACTTTTTGCTGCAGAATAAAATAATGAACGGTTTATTAGATATTGAATTAAAATGAGAATATTTTTAACATTGAAGCCTATGGGATTCGCCTGAATAAACCTGCCGAATGAAACCACTGAACAGCAGGGCAATTCGGCAACTTTTCACTGCTGGTTTGTGTTCTCTGAATAGACGAAGCATTGCTTCTCTATGGGGATTTCACTGCCCTCAAACAGGCACCGAACAGGCACCGTATGTGCAGGCAATTTGCCAACAATTCACCTGCTCTCTGGATAGCCGAATGGCCAGGAAAGGTAACCGAACGCTGAATTTCACTGTTCAGTTCCCTTTTCGGGGCCAGATCGGCTCACTTTGAATAACCCTGATAATGTATTCAGGCTGGCGGACAGTGCATGAAAAATGCCACCCCGCAGCATGTATAATCCATACAGGTAAGAAATCATAAAGGAATCCCAGGTGACCTGCTTTGATTTCCTTCCTGCAGCATATGGATTATACATGTTGCAGGGCAGCACTTTTCCCTGTGCTCCCCCTCTGCAAGAAATAGTTATATGTGTCTAGGAAAACATGGCCGACCTGGCAATTCTATGTGGTTTCCTCCTGGTTTGTTGTTATTTTTGTCTTGAGCAGCGCTGCCCTCTGTGCTTAGTAAAGGTTAAGGCTAGGGTCAGATGAGCGCAGTATTAACGTGCGTTTAGCAGCACTAAATCACGGCCGTGCTAGCAGCAAATGACGTCCAATGCTGGGAAGCATACGAAGAACGGCCGCACAAAAGTCCGGTCGCGCAACGCAAGTGGCAAACGAACGCATTTTTTCGAGAACGTGATACCGCTAGTACTGACGTACAGAGTGCGCTGCGTCCGCTAGCGGCGTGTGTGCGTGATTAGGAGACGTCAGACGCTGCTAATGTCCGGCCAACATAACGTCCAGACGCAAAAAGGGTTTTATTGACGATCCGTACAAAATCACGGACGCAAATGCGCATCATATGACCGCTATCACGTATTCCGTGAAAAAATACGTCCATTCGTTCGAACGCACTTTTTCACGGACAACGTGAAAAATGCGTTAGTCTGACCCTAACCTTAGTGCTGTCTTCCTGGTGTATTTTGTATGAAAAGGGCTGACCACCCTCGCTGAGCACCCCTCTCTGTCACAGGTGTTCCACCTGCAGGCCCTATTTAGGCTGGGGTCAGACGAGCGTGATTTCTACGGACTGTACGTCTGTGCAGTACGGACATCGTCAGTACGGATGACGCAGTAGTGGTCACACAGTCCGTTTTTTCACTGAAGTTATTTTTGACGGATGTAGGAGGGGAAAATAAATTACAATGAAAAAACATTCTGTCCGTCAAAAATGCTGGACGTATAAATGCAGTCCGTCTGACCTCGCTCCATCACTCACACACAAAGCTATGCAGACGTTATGGACGTGGCGCACTCCGCACGTCCGTTCTAGCAGTATTACGTTCTTGCCTAACCTGCATCCGTTTGCCGCGGCCGTTGTGCGTCCGCAGTTCAGTGCGGACGTACTTCATGTGTCAGGCTCCAATGGACTTACTTTCATGCTATCACAGACGTGAACACTACGCTCGTCTGACCCCAGCCTAAACCTGGTTGTAGGGAGCTCCAGAAATGATTCTGCCCTCAGTGAGTTAATCCCATACGAGCGATCAGTAGATGATGTATAGTAGGACCTGCTGCGATGGGATACATTGGCGCTGTGACAGGCTCAAGCACTTTATGACCATATGTTGTCAACTAAGGCTAGGGTCAAACAAACGCATTATTCACATCGACCGTCAAAAAGTGCGTCCGAACTCATTGACGTATTTTTTTACGGTGGACGCGAAAGCGGTCAAACGATGCGCGTTTTCGTGCGTGTTTTTTTATGGATCGTCAGTAAAACACTTTTTGCGTCTGGACGTTATGTTGGCCGGACATTAGCAGCGTCTGACGTCTCCTAATCACGCACACACGCCACTATGCGGACACAGCGCACTCTACGTCAGTACTAGCGGTTCTACGTTCTCAAAAAAATGTGTTTGTTTGCCGCTTGCGTTGCGCGGCCAGACTTTCGTGCGGCTGTACTTCATATATTGGCCGTCATTGCCCGTCATTTGCTGCTACTACGGCCGTGATTAAGTGCGGCTAAACGCACATTAACAATGCGTTGTCTGACCCCAGCCTAAATTCCTGTCATTTTTAACAGAGTTTAGGATTAAAAACCTTGTAAAAATATTGAATGGATTAAAAATTGTTGCTCCTGAAAGGGTTAAGATTTGTTTATTGGTTAAAATTTGATAAAATGTTTCAATGTATGAGTTACTGTTGAAGTCATTGTGTTCGCTCTCCTCCTGGTTTGTTATTATTTTATGTTTTTAAAACCTCTTTATAAAACGGATACATTGTAGCAAAGCACAGGAGTAATCGCAGATTTAAATTAACTCCTGCCGGGACGACGGACAGGAACAGAAAAGAAGCAGAGGCTGCGCTGCGTTTCAGCTCAGAGTGTAATAAATAGTATTATTTGCTGTTGTAGAAAGGTTTGTGTAAATCTGTCTCCGTCTTTTATTAGATCCTGCGCGACGCCGTGTCTGACTTAACGAGCTCCTATAAAAATCCATTAATAAGACGAACAAACACGAGTAAGGCTAGGGTCGGACTGAGGCAGTGCGAACGCGCGTTCTGGCGCACTTAATCACGGCCGCACTAGCAGCAGATGACGGGCAATGACGGCCAATATACGAAGTACGGTCGCACAAAAGTCCGGCTGCGCAACGCAAGTGGAAAATGAACGCATTTTTTCGAGAACGTTAAACCACTAGTACTGACGTACAGAGTGCGCTGCGTCCGCTAGCGGCGTGTGTGCGTGATTAGGAGACGTCAGACGCTGCTAATGTCCGGCCAACATAACGTCCAGATGCAAGAAGTGTTTTATTGATGATCCGTACAAAATCACGGATGAAACTGCGCATCGTATGACCGCTATTGCGTATTCCGTGAAAAAATACGTCCATTCTTCGAACGCACATTTTCACGGACAACATGAAAAATGCGTTAGTCTGACCCTAGCCTTAGTGTAACGATTTAATCAAACCTCAGGTAACTATCCTTCCTCTGCAAGAAGATGCTGCATGGCCTCCTCATCCCAAATGTCCCAAAATGTGTCTGAGCATGACGTGACATCACAAGTGGAAAATCCCCCCCCTGAGGTCATGTGATGGGGGGGTGATTAACCCCCTTGACCTCCGAGCCATTTCACCCCTGTGTGCTGAGATTATTTGTCTTGTGTTCGTCATGTTTTAATGTACGACAGATTTGTTTTTCCAGAAAGTAATGATATAAAAATATATCTGCCATGTGTCATGTTATTTAAATCATTGCACACAGTGCGCTTGGCACTTATTGTTCACTTTCATTTGTCTACTTTTCTGTTTTTTTTACCTTTTTTTTCGTGTATACCCCCTCTGGGCGTCTGTCTTAGCGTTTTTACGTCGAGGCCTAAGGCTAGGGTCAGATGAAAGCATTTTTTCCCGCGAACGTGAAAAAGTGCGTCTGAACGCATTGATGTATTTTTTCACGGAATGCGCAAAAACGGTCAGACGACGCGCATTTTCGGGCGTGATTTTGTACGGATCGTCAATAAAACTCTTTTTGCGTCTGGACGTTATGTAGGCTGGACATTAGCAGCGTCTGACATCTCCTAATCACGCACACACGCCGCTATGCCGCAGCTGCGCACTCAGTACGTCAGTACTAGCGGTTCAGCGTTCTCAGAAAAATGCGTTCAAATTCCACTTGCGTTGCGCGGCCGGACTTTTGTGCGGCCGTACATCGTATATTGGCCGTCATTGCACGTCATCTGCTGCTAGTGCGGCCGTAATTATGTGCGCCAGAACGCACGTTAAAAGTGCGCTGGTCTGACCCCAGCCTAAATGGCATCCGTTGCCACCTGCATGGTGCGTGCGCACTTCGTGTGTTGGTCTCTATTGATCAAAAAATAAATCCTATGACAGACGTTAAATTGTGCGGCGACACGGACGTTATGACTGCGTTCGTCTGACACCCTCTTAAAGTCCCTTTTCTCTCATATATACAGTATCTGACAGAAGGGAGTGCACCCCTCAAAATATTGCAAATAGTGCACCCCTCACACTTATGCAAATATTTTCATGTGAAACACTGAAGAAATGACACTTTGTTGCAGTGTAAAGTTGTGATTGTGCAGTTTGTGTAACAGTATCAATATAACTCGACACACACAACCATTAATGTCTAAACCGCTGCCAACACAAGTGACTGCACCCCTAAGAGAAAATCCCCAAATTGGGCCCAAAGGGTCAATATTTTGTGCGGCCGCCATTATTTCCCAGCACTGCCGTAACCCTCTTGATCATGGAGGTCACCAGGGCTTCACAGGTTGCCGCTGGAGTCCTCTTCCACCCCTCCATGGCGACATCACGGATCTGGTGGATGTTAGAGACCTTGCGCTCCTCCACCTTCTGTTTGAGGAGGCTCCACAGATGCTCAATAGGGTTTAGGTCTGGAGACATGCTTGGCCGGTCCATCACCTTCACCCTCAGCTTCTCTAGCCAGGCAGGTGTCGTCTTGGAGGTGTGTTTGGGGTTATTATCATGTTGTAAAAATTCCCCCGTGGCCCAGTCTCTGAAGGGAGGAGATCATGCTTGGCTTCATTGCGTCACAGTATATATTGGCATTCATGGTTCCCTCAATGACCTGTGGCTCCAAAGTGCCGGCAGCCCCAAACCATGACACTCCCACCACCATGCTTGACTGTAGGCCAGACACACGTGTCTTTGTGTTCCTCACCTGGTTGCCGCCGCACACGCTGACACCATTTGGACCAGATAAGTTTATCTTGGTCTCATCAGACACAGGACGTGGCTCCAGTAATCCGTGTCCTCAGTCTGCTGGTCTTCAGCAAACTGTTTGTGGGTTTTCTTGTGCATCATCTTTGGACGAGGCTTCCTTCTGGGACGACAGCCACGCAGAGCAATGTGATGCAGTGTGCGGCGCATGGTCTGAGCACAGACATGCTGACCCCCCCCCCTTCAATATTTGCAGCAATGCTGACAGCACCTGTATTAAAAAAATAAACCTCCTGCCTTTCTCTCGCCCTTTACATTCATCTCTGTTATCGCCTCCTCTAATGCTGCATAGTGACCCCTAACATGTCGTTTCATCCCTAAAGCCGACGACCTCAGTGTTTCCTGGACGGCTCAGAGGATGGCAAGCTCCTGGTACATCCTGGCCTTCCTATTTGTGGGTATGTGTCAGTGCTGCTCTGTATCTTTTGAGGGTTAGGGTTGGTAGGAGGGTTATGGATAATATTTGTGCTTGCTTTAAGGTCAAGGTTACTTTTATGCTTGGGTTGGTATTATGGTTACGGTTTGTGCTTGTTATAGTTTTCTGGGGTTATTGTTAGTATGAGGTTTAGGAATTCGGATCAGAGTTAGTATTAAGGTCACAGGTTAGTAATAGGGGTATAGTTGGCATCCGTGCATGTTTTAAGGTTAGGTATAGTATTAGGGGTAGGATTACTATTTGTGTTTATTTCAGGGTAGGGTTAGTTTTGGGTGTAGAGATATTATTTGTGCATGTTTTTAAGGTTGGGGTAAGTATTAGGGTTAGTATTTGTGCTTGTTTTGGGGTTAGGTATAGTAATAGGGGTAGGGTTAGTATTTGTGCTTGTTTTGGGGTTAGCTATAGTAATAGGGGTAGGGTGGTAGGGTAGTATTTGTGCTTGTTTTGGGATTAGGTATAGTAATAGGGATAGGGTTAGTATGTGCTTGTTTTGGGGTTAGGTATAGGGATAGGGTTAGTATTTGTGCTTGTTTTGGGGTTAGGTTTAGTAATAGGGATAGGGTTAGTATTTGCTTGTTTTGGGGTTATAGTAATAGGGATAGGGTTAGTATTTGTACTTGTTTTGAGGTTAGGTATAGTAATAGGGGTAGGGTTAGTATTTGCTTGTTTTGGGGTTAGGTATAGTAATAGGGGTAGGGTAGTATTTCTGCTTGTTTTGGGTTAGGTATAGTAATAGCGGTAGGGTAGTATTTCTGCTTGTTTTGGGTTAGGTATAGTAATAGCGGTAGGGTAGTATTTGTGCTTGTTTTGGGGTTAGGTATAGTAATAGGGGTAGGGTTAGTATGTGCTTGTTTTGGGGTTAGGTATAGTAATAGGGGTAGGGTTAGAATGTGCTTGTTTTGGGGTTAGGCATAGTAATAGGGGTAGGGTTAGTATGTGCTTGTTTTGGGGTTAGGTATAGTAATAGGTGCAGGGTAGTATTGTTTTGGGGTTAGGTATAGTAATAGGGGTAGGGTAGTATTTCTGCTTGTTTTGGGTTAGGTATAGTAATAGGGATAGGGTAGCATTTGTGCTTGTTTTGGGGTTAGGTATAGTAATAGGTGCAGGGTAGTATTGTTTTGGGGTGTTAAGCGATTCTGCTCCATTATCGCTTCATTTTTAGGCAGTAGATTCTTTTACTTTTTTGGCACGAGGTAATCGATACTTATAGGGTTCCCAAAAAGCGACCCTTACCCTAAAACTAGCAGCTGCTTCAGTAACCTGGAGCTGCTATAGGCAACGAATTCTGAATGAACAGACTGGTGCGCGCGCGCTGCTTTCTTTTTCCCCCTAGCGTTCTATTATAAAGAGACATTATCATCGTGTTGGTCCCTGTGATGTCATTGTGATAGTCCGTGTTGAGAAGCGCCATCATAGATGTTGCTGCAGGGTTGTTATATTGTGGCCCACAGACACTCGTAACCCCCCCCCCCAACACTGAATAGATCTGGGCTCCTGGTCATGCAGATCTCTGGGGGCGTGTGGACCCCAACCCCCTGGGACAGAAAGTATAATGTGTCAGGAGATTTCTTCTCTGTGTGTTTATTATTTATTAGTTACTTAGAGGAAAGTATCTTGTTCTGACGTCTTTGTCTTCATTTTTCGGTGGTTTCTCCTGTATTCGGTAGCCGCGGCGATGACTCAATGCTCCATCCTGAATTTCGGACACATGATACATAAAGTTACTGGGAAAAATGCCCTCAGCTATGCTTTCTATGGGTGTTACTGCGGGATCGGGGGGTACGGTTACCCCAGGGACAACACAGACGGGTGAGAATACACAGAATGATCCATTCAGCAAACTCGCATTTTAGAAAATTAACAATTTTACAAATCACAAATTTTGCTTTAAATCTCTTCATTCTCCGCGTTATACAGAGTGTCCGAAAATACATTTACTGATATTTCACGCAGATAAAAAAAAGCTTTGTTATATTATGTCACATACAGTAATTCACACACACATTATATGACACGGTAATTTACACACATTATATGCCACATACAGTAATTCCTACACATTATATGACACATACAATAATTCACACACATTCACACACATTATATGCCACATACAGTAATTCCTATACATTATATGCCACATACAGTAATTCCTACACATTATATGACACATACAGTAATTCACACACATTATATGTCACATACAGTAATTCCACACATTATGACACACAGTAATTCACAACGCATTATATGTCACATACAGTAATTCTTATACATTTTATGTCACATACAGTAATTCACACATTATATGCCACATACAGTAATTCACACACATTATATGACACAGTAATTCCACACATTATATGCCACATACAGTAATTCACACACATTATATGTCACATACAGTAATTCTTATACATTACATGTCACAGTAATTCACACACATTATATGCCACATACAGTAATTCCTATACATTATATGCCACATACAGTAATTCCTACACATTATATGACACATACAGTAATTCACACACATTATATGTCACATACAGTAATTCCACACATTATGACACACAGTAATTCACACGCATTATATGTCACATACAGTAATTCTTATACATTATTATGTCACATACAGTAATTCCACACATTATATGCCACATACAGTAATTCACACACATTATATGACACAGTAATTCCACACATTATATGCCACATACAGTAATTCACACACATTATATGTCACATACAGTAATTCACACACATTATGACACATACAGTAATTCCACACATTATATGCCACATACAGTAATTCACAAACATTATATCACACATTATATGACACATACAGTAATCCCACACATTATGACATACAGTAATTTCACACATTATATGCCACATACAGTAATTCCTATACATTATATGCCACATACAGTAATTCACACATAATATGTCACAGTAAATATGTCACAGTAATTCTTATACATTATGACACATACAGTAATTCACACACATTATGTCACATACAGTAATTCCTATACATATGCCACATACAGTAATTCTTATACATTATGACACATACAGTAATTTACACACATTATGACACATTATATGACACATACAGTAATTTGCACATTATATGTCACATACAGTAATTCACACACACATTATATGACACAGTAATTTACACACATTATATGCCACATACAGTAATTCCACACATTATATGCCACATACAGTAATTCCTATACATTATATGACACATACAGTAATTCACACACATTATATGCCACATACAGTATTTCACACACATTATATGACACATTATATGACACAGTAATTTACACATTATGCCACATACAGTAATTCCTATACATTATATGTCACAGTAATTCACACACATTTCATACAATACTAGTATCGGTGCTGGTGGTTTCAGGCAATATACTCTGCATTGATGATTAAGTTATTTTTTTATCAATCTGGTTCGGCTGCCCACCTGGTCATAATAATTAATTTTATGCAGAGGCTCAGGGGTCATTAATTTGCGTTTTATCTTTGAATCACATTAAATTCTTTCTGGATTTATATCTCCTGGATGTGTCGCTTCTCAGGTGCTGCCACACACACGACTGCTGTTACAAACATTTGGAGCAGATTGGGTGCAAACCCAAGACCAAAGACTACAAGTTTCACGTCGTGCACGGGAACGTCTTGTGCGGTAAATAAGATTGATTTCTGGGTCTCCAAAATCATTGTTGCATCACCAAATACACAGAGGACACAATACAGGGAGTCTGGGATTCATTGATATGTTTGCATTACACAGAGAGGACACAATACAGGGAGTCTGGGATTCATTGATATGTTTGCAGTACACAGAGAGGACACAATACAGGGAGTCTGGGATTCATTGATATGTTTGCAGTTTCACAGAGAGGACACAATACAGGGAGTCTGGGATTCATTGATATGTTTGCATTACACAGAGAGGACACAATACAGGGAGTCTGGGATTCATTGATATGTTTGCAGTACACAGAGAGGACACAATACAGGGAGTCTGGGATTCATTGATATGTTTGCATTACACAGAGAGGACACAATACAGGGAGTCTGGGATTCATTGATATGTTTGCAGTACACAGAGAGGACACAATACAGGGAGTCTGGGATTCATTGATATGTTTGCAGTTTCACAGAGAGGACACAATACAGGGAGTCTGGGATTCATTGATATGTTTGCATTACACAGAGAGGACACAATACAGGGAGTCTGGGATTCATTGATATGTTTGCAGTACACAGAGAGACACAATACAGGGAGTCTGGGATTCATTGAATATGTTTGCAGTAACACAGAGAGGACACAATACAGGGAGTCTGGGATTCATTGATATTTTGCAGTTTTCACACAGAGAGGACACAATACAGGGAGTCTGGGATTCATTGACTATGTTTGCATACATAGAGAGGACACAATACAGGGAGTCTGGGATTCATTTGATACTGTTTTGCAGTATACACAGAGAGGACACAATACAGGGAGTCTGGGATTCATTGATATGTTTGCAGTTACACAGAGAGGACACAATACAGGGAGTCTGGGATTATACACCAAGACACGGAGGCTTCATATTATGCTAAACTCTTCTTTACTGTAACATCAGCAGCAAAGAAATACACAAATAAAGTTTTTTAAGTTTGAAAAAAGGAAAAAAGTTTCACATATACAGTAGAACCAATCAGAATAGGGCAGTCCAACTTGGGCCAATCATTATCCACCATCGGGTATATATTCAGTCAGCTGCGCCACATTCGACCTCTTTTCTTTGCTGCTATCATCAGCTAAGTATACTTTATTTCTCTCACTTATGTATTGTATCTATTATCATATTTGCCAGTTGCATATTATTCTGTTCTGTTAATAAAACGTTATCGCTGGCGCAATTTTCGCCATTTCTGTTCTGTTCATCTTTAAATCTTTTCAGCTCCCTTAAGAGAGACAGAACGCTCTGCGTGGTCTCTATCACGAAGGAAATACTTTCCTTCGTCGCCGCTTAGGGCGGGGGAGCGTGCGGGGTCAAGCAAGCTTGGTCAGTGCAGCCCACCGCCATTTGCATAGCGGGCGCGGCTTCCCGCCATTTGCATTTCTGGGCGGTTGCTTGTTTCCCTGCGCGTGAGGTCTCCTCAGAGCGTTGCGCTGAGGTGATTTTTGCGGTTCACACCATGTCAGGCTCAGACTCCCCGGCGATAGCCATGGATAGCGCTCAGAGACCCTCCGTTTCGGCAGAGGTTATCTCTGCTATCACTTTGATGTCCACAAATTTTGAAAATACCCTAAAGTGCTGGCGGCTCAGCACACTGATAGGACTTTGATTGAGAATCCGACTGCAGTCATGCCTTCCACATCCGACAGGTACTGGTCGGCCCAAGAGGGTGGGGTACCCATTACCCTAAACAAGGGAGTTCACTGTCTCCCCAAAAAAACAGGTATAGAAGGAACTCCCGTAAAAGAGACGGAGTTACTGAAATCACCACATAAAAGTGGCAAATCACTGAAAAAGAGGCCTCTCCGCAAGGCCAAAAAACGCGGTTGGAAAAGGGCCAGGCATGACGAGTCCAGTTATACCAGCTCGGAGGTTACCCTCTCAGAGACTGACAAAGACACTGACGACTCAGATACGAGCGATACAGACTGGGTTCCGAACGAATCTGAGGGGATTTCGGATTCAGTCTCCTCACATTCTTTCCGTTCCCGTAGACCAAGGGACGATGCCACCCCGCTAGATGCGCTGGGGCAAGCCATGTTCGTCCCAGAGATGCTAAAGCATCCCCGCTCCTCTGAGTGGGCTCCATTGGAACATGTGGCCAGTTATATTGAGGCTCGCATACGTACACCAATGGATAAGAAAACCCGCAATAAAATAAGGGCTGAATGCCCACGGCCGACACTGGCTAATGAAATTGCCTCTGCCCCGGAGGTAAACGACGACATTGTGGAGTTCCTCAGCAAGACTGGTTGGACTCCCAAAAAAGGTCTTGACGCAACCCTTAAGGTCTGCCAAGAGAAACTTTTGGACCTCTTGGGTCCCTTGACCAGAATGTTCAACGCTATTGAGCAATCCATTTTGGGGAATACCAAACCCGATATTTTTGAATATCGAGGCTGGGTTCAAAGAATGGTCTGCATCTTGGGAAATGCCAACACGGCCATTTCCACGGAACGCAGACGTTCTATTCTCCTAAAAGTGGAGCCAAAATTGGTCTCTATGGCCAATAAAGAACCTGGCCCACTGGCCAAAGGCAACCTATTCGCGGATGACTTCATCAAGCAGATGGGTTCTCGCGCAAATTCTTTTAGCTCCATAAAAAAGGTCCAAGCGACCATGAGAAACACATTCCCGAATAGGGTTTTCAACAGGGCCGGGAAAAGTAGAGGCCGTTTTCCCGGCCGGAACTCTCAATTCCATACCAGAGGCTTCGCCCACTCCTCTCAAACGGGTCAATCGCAGATGGTCGAGCAACCGACCTTTTTCCCGCAGAGGTCCAGGCCCAACGATCGAGGCCTTTTGGATATCAGCAGCAAGTGAGTCCTAGGCCCGACGATCGCAGGTCCTCGGACACTCGCCGGTATTCGCAGAGCAGTCAGTTTTTGGTGTACGTTGATACACCAACCTTCTTTTCATGCTCCTATAGGGGGCAGGGTCCATCTTTTTTTCCGATATTGGCATCAGATCACATCAGACCCATGGGTATTAAACGCGATTATGGGTTACGAGATAGAGTTTGTTTCTCTACCAGTTCAACATCACTTGCCTCAACCTCTGTTTATGACCCCAGAACACCACCAGGTGATATCTCAAGAGGTTATAGATCTATCCCACAAGAACGCCATAGAAAAAGTGGTTCCTCCAATATTGGGTTACGTGAGCAATGTATTTTTAGTTCAAAAGAAAAACGGCGAATTCCGCCCAGTGATAAATTTAAAAAACCTGAATTACCACGTTCAGTATCAACCTTTCAAGATGGAAGGAATCCCATCATTAAAGGACAACTTATGCCCAGGGGATTGGATGGTCAAGATAGACCTCAAAGACGCCTACCTGACCATTCCAATTGCCCTCCACGACAGAGATTACCTTCAGTTTCTGTGGAAGGACGAGCTGTGGAGGTTCAAGTCTCTGCCATTCGGCCTCTCGTCGGCTCCCCGATGCTTCACCAAGATCATGAAACCAGTGGTTGCGTTACTGAGATCCAAAGAAGTTCGATTGGTCGTATATCTAGTCGATATACTTCTAATGGCTCAGGATTTTTCCTTGATTATTCAGCATCGAGAATGGACAGTCAATCTCTTAACGAACCTGGGATTCATGATCAAAGTCCAGCCTGGAACCTGCCAGGATTATGGAATTTCTAGGTTTTCAAGTGGGCTCAGCCCAGATGTCCCTCAGTCTCCCGACTCAGAAGGTCTGTCAGATCAGGAAGGAAGTAAGGAGATTGTCCACACGGCCGACATTCACATTGAGAGCTCTCGCTCGCCTATTGGGAATGTTATCGGCATCGATTCAGGCCATTTTCCCGGCACCTCTATTTTATCAGGCCCTCCAACGACTAAATGCATCCTACCTTCGTCAGGGTCTTCAGTATTCAGATCTGGTGTCCCTAGACGACGACTCCCGGGGGGAGTTACAGTGGTGGAAAGACCACATCGAAACATGGAACGACCGTTCCTTTTTTCCGCCTCAAACAGAGGTGGTTCTAGAATCCGACGCCAGCAACTTTGGTTGGGGCGCGCGTTTAGGTCCTATATCCACAGGAGGCAGATGGGCTTTGAAGGAAGCTTCATTGCACATAAATGTTCTCGAGCTCCTGGCTGGTTTCTTCGCTATTTGAGCTTTTCTAAAGAGCAGATCCTTCAACTCAGTGCTACTCCGTATGGACAATTTTTCCGCGGTGAGGCACATCAACCATCTGGGGGGTCCCAGGTCGAAACAATTGTCGGAGGTCTCCAAACTCTTTTGGGGATTTTGCCTATCCCGCAATGTTACAGTGAAGGCCCAGTTCATTCCAGGTTTATGCAACATTGTAGCGGATTGGAACTCCAGATTTTTGATAGGGCAATATTCCTATCTTTATCATCCCTATGGGGCCCTTTCAGTGTAGATTTATTCGCTTCTCGTTTGAATGCTCAAGTACCCCAGTATTTCAGCTGGAGCCCAGATCCAGACGCGTCAGGAACAGATGCATTGTGCCAGTCCTGGCCGGTGGGGATCCTGTATGCGTTCCCTCCATTTATCCTGATTTCCAGGGTCCTTCGACTGGTTCGATCCAGTCAATCGACTCTGGTTCTGATCACCCCATGGTGGACGACTCAACCATGGTTCCCTCAGCTACTAGAATTAGCGATAGATCTTCCCCGGATCCTCCGGCCGAACCCTGTGCTTCTGGAGGATCCGGAGAATACCCTGCAGAACGTCCTGTCAGTCCCCTTGTTCCGCCTGGTGGCTTGGAGACTGTCAGACATCCTCTCACTCACGGTAGACTTTCGGAAACTACTTCCGAGCTACTCTCCAGCGCTTGGGCACCAGGTACTAGAAAGCGATACCTTTATTACTGGAACTGCTGGGTTTCTTGGTGTCTGGGCAAACAAATTGATTCCTTTTCAGCCCCTATAGAGGACATCCTCCAGTTTCTCACCTCTCTATATGAGGAAGGCAGGGCTTATCGTACGATTAACAACTTTAGATCAGCTCTTTCGGCGTATCACCCTAGCATTGAGGGACTTCCCGTAGGTCAGCACAGATTAGTCTGTCGATTACTTAAGGGAATTCGTTTGAAACGTCCTCCTAGATCACGGTATTCATTTACTTGGGATGTTAATATAGTCTTAGATTTTTTAGATCAGTGGCCTCCTAATACTGAACTATCAATTAAACAGCTGTCTGGTAAATTAACCATGCTTTTCTGTTTAATTTCGTGTAAAAGAGTCTCTGACGTCCGTGCTCTGGACCTGTCAGGGCGCTCATTTACACCTTTGGGGGTCTTATTTTCTGTATCCAGACGCACTAAAACGGCCATTTCCCAGATATTTTATCCGGCTTTTCCTCAAAAAACAAATTTATGCCCAGTATTATGTCTACAGGAATATGAACGGTCACTGCCTCGTATCGTCTTCCTTCCTTTGACCGGTTGTTCTTAACCATGACCAAACCGTATCACATAGCCTCATCTACTTCCCTAGCTAGGTGGGTTAAATGGATTATGGCTGAGGCGGGCATAGACACCTCCGTTTTTGGGGCCCGTTCCTCTCGGAGTGCGGCAGCGTCTGCGGCCGTGTCTCAAGGTTGTAGATTGGAAGATATTCTAAAAACTGCTAATTGGTCTAACGATTCCACCTTTAAAGAATTTTATTTTAAACCTATTGTTCATTTTGCTCATTGCATTATTAACTAGCTTTCAACGAGCCTAATATGAAGCCTCCGTGTCTTGGTGTATAATCCCTAGATTCCCCTATAGAGTTGACAGGGAATCAAGATTATAAATAAAGACACGGAGGCGAATATTATCCCACCCGAATTATGATTCTATCATAGTGTCCCTACCCGTGACATGTAATCGTTTATACCTATTACCATGTTGGAAGTTATGGTGTTCATGCCTAATGTTTCCATTAAAATCTTTTGATTCACGGTTCTGATCCGGAGATTCTTGTCCTTTGTTGTTTCAGGTTCATAGCATCAGAGGTTTTCTCCTCTACGAATTCCATTGGATTTCGGTTTCCTGTTATAAAGTTCAAAACGATCGCACCTAAAGAAAAGAGGTCGAATGTGGCGCAGCTGACTGAATATATACCCGATGGTGGATAATGATTGGCCCAAGTTGGACTGCCCTATTCTGATTGGTTCCACTGTATATGTGAAAATTTTTTCCTTTTTTCAAACTTAAAAAACTTTATTTGTGTATTTCTTTGCTGCTGATGTTACAGTAAAGAAGAGTTTAGCATAATATGAAGCCTCCGTGTCTTTATTTATAATCTTGATTTCCCGTCAACTCTATAGGGGAATCTAGGGATTTACTGATATGTCTGCGTTACACAGAGAGGACACAATACAGGGAGTCTGGGATTCATTGATATGTTTGCATTACACAGAGAGGACACAATACAGGGAGTCTGGGATTCATTGATATGTTTGCATTACACAGAGAGGACACAATACAGGGAGTCTGGGATTCATTGATATGTTTGCATTACACAGAGAGGACACAATACAGGGAGTCTGGGATTCATGATATGTTTGCATTACACCAGAGAGACACAATACAGGGAGTCTGGGATTCATTGATATGTTTGCATTACACAGAGAGGACACAATACAGGGAGTCTGGGATTCATTGATATGTTTGCATTACACAGAGAGGACACAATACAGGGAGTCTGGGATTCATTGATATGTTTGCATTACACAGAGAGGACACTACAGGGAGTCTGGGATCTACTGATATGTTTGCATTACACAGAGAGGACACAATACAGGGAGTCTGGGATCTACGGATATGACTGTATTACACAGAGAGGACACAATACAGGGATTGATTCCCGCGTTCTGATCAGGCTCCAGGCTGTAATGACGTGTAACGCTCTCCTCTCCTTCAGGTGATCGAAAGAATGATTTTTGTGCCATACGGTCCTGTCAGTGTGACAGCATGGCCGCCATCTGCTTCCAGGTGCATCGCAGCTCGTATTCCCCTACGTACGCGTTCTATGCAAAACCCCTGAAGTGTAAAGACCCAAAGCTGCATTGCTCTATGTACAAATTCTGAAATAAATGAGATTTTTGTGCAAAATTCATCTCGCATCATTCTCAGCCCTAAATGTGACCAGGAGGAGGAGCCTGAGCTCAGATCTATTCTGCTGGCATAGACTATCAGGGTTATTCAGAGAGAGGTGAAAAGCAGGAGAATGACTGGAGAATGGAAAATTCGAGGCCAAAATAGCCAAACCAGAAAAATTCTCCCATTTTTACCTAGAAATTTCCATTCTCCAGCCATTCTCCTACTTTTCACCTCTCTCTGAATAACCCTGTATATCAGGGTTATTCAGAGAAAGGTGAAGACCAGGAGAATGACTTGAGAAGCGAAAATTCTAGGTCAAAATAGCCAAACCAGAAAAATTCTCCCATATATCTCACTTTCCAAATCAGATGTTTGGTCTAGATCATCTCGTCTCCTGCCAGTTCTCCTGAGATTCACCTCCCTCTGAATAACCCTGCAAGGGACGTATGAAAGTTGGAGGCATAACTGTAACCCATCAGATGAACAGGGAAGGTGAACCTTGGCAACACTCGTTTCCAGAGACTGCGAAAAGGGAGCCGAATGTGTCAAAGATTTCCACTGGAAAGCGATGCTGAACAAATCTCCGGGAGGGTTTATCTTATAATATTAATATGGATAATCGTCACATAAAAAACCCAGTGACCTGATCTCATTGAGACACAGGTCTACTCCATGTATTCAGGGTGTCTTTTTAGGGGTTCCTCCATATATTCAGGGTGTGTGGGTGTCTTTTTAGGGGCTCCTCCATATATTCAGGGTGTGCGGGTGTGTTTTTAGGGGTTCCTCCATATATTCAGGGTGTGCGGGTGTGTTTTTAGGGGTTCCTCCATATATTCAGGGTGTGCGGGTGTTTTTAGGGGTTCCTCCATATATTCAGGGTGTGCGGGTGTCTTTTTAGGGGTTCCTCCATATATTCAGGGTGTGCGGGTGTCTTTTTAGGGGTTCCTCCATATATTCAGGGTGTGCGGGTGTTTTTAGGGGTTCCTCCATATATTCAGGGTGTGCGGGTGTCTTTAGGGGCTCCTCCATATATTCAGGGTGTGCGGGTGTCTTTTTAGGGGTTCCTCCATATATTCAGGGTGTGTGGGTGTGTTTTTAGGGGCTCCTCCATATATTCAGGGTGTGTGGGTGTGTTTTTAGGGGCTCCTCCATATATTCAGGGTGTGTGGGTGTATTTTTAGGGGCTCCTCCATATATTCAGGGTGTGTGGGTGTGTGTTTTTAGGGGTTCCTCCATATATTCAGGGTGTGCGGGTGTCTTTTTAGGGGTTCCTCCATATATTCAGGGTGTGCGGGTGTCTTTTAGGGGCTCCTCCATATATTCAGGGTGTGTGGGTGTGTTTTTAGGGGTTCCTCCATATATTCAGGGTGTGCGGGTGTCTTTTTAGGGGTTCCTCCATATATTCAGGGTGTGTGGGTGTCTTTTTAGGGGTTCCTCCATATATTCAGGGTGTGCGGGTGTGTTTTTAGTGGCTCCTCCATATATTCAGGGTGTGTGGGTGTCTTTTTAGTGGTCACCCATCTCCTCCTAGATTGTAAGCTCTCGTGCAGGGTCCTCTCTCCTACTGTTCTGTGTGTGTAACTTATGTATATTTGTTATTCTGTCTCTCCTATTGTACAGCGCTACTGAACTTGTTGGCGCTTTATAAATACTTGTAACTGCTGGATTCAACAAACTACCCTCATCACTATCACCTCTATGTTTACTCTTCATTGACTTTCACACACATGCTAAATAGTATTTAACCTCTAGGTGGTGCTAGATAGTTATTTGTGCACTGCAGGCATTTTTTGGGACTCTGCTCTGGTCAGAGTGTGAGCATTAGGTGGCGCCGCATGGCACTTCGCGCTCAGTGTGCCTCAGGCATTAGGTGGCGCCGCATGGCGCGTCACGCTCAGTGTGCCTCAGGCATTAGGTGGCGCCGGGTACACAAACAACTTTGTGATAGAGAAACAAAGATTAATCATTAAGGTTACATTGAACAATGGAGGATACAGCAGCTCCAGCTTTCTTGGTCACCTCCCACTGGGCGGGACTCACTCCAGGTCCATTTATCCGCGATGGACGTCGAACGCATTGTGAGCAGACGAGTAAACAAAAAAAAACTGCACTATTTTGTGCCGATTTCAGAGACACAAGTTTCTCACTCGAGGTTGGAAGCGTTAGAGAAGCCGCGGCCGCATGTCCAGAACTCTGGGCGAGAATGATAGGAAATCTGTGCAAAAGAGCTGCCGGCATGATGTCACAGAAAAAAGGCCTTGAAATGGAGCGTCTGCCAATAAAACACTCCGCAGCAAGCGAGAAATCCGAAGGCAGCGTGGGGACGCACGATGCGTGTTTAATGTAACTCATACAGTACGGACATTGCGCATTTACTGTAACATCGCCGACTTTACCGTTAGCAAGTTGCACAATCAGCGATTCTACTCTATGACATTGCGTTACGAGTTCTAGTTAAAATAGGCTGCTGTTACACTAGTGGAATTGTGAGTTACGAGATGTAACTACGGGTCTTACTGTACACACATTGCGACTTTTATGTAACAGAGCGGATTCTACTTTGCAGAGGTTGTGACTTAAAGGGATATTGTCATGCTGGGCACCTACTTGGGCCATCGTGGTGGCTTGGAACAAGGAGTGTAGCCCTTTAGGCAGGTGAGCTGCTGGCTTGGTACAAGACATACAATATACAGATTCCAGACAAGAGGAGAAACAGACTGAAAACACGAGATACATGGGGGGGCATAGAAGAAAGCTAAAGGGATCCCTATGTCCGGGTAGGTCCTTGTGTGGCCTCTAACTAGTGAAGAGATACATCACAAAGCATGACAGAGCCAGGGGAACAGGAAGAGCGAGGGTTAACAAGACAAACAGAATCCTAGACTGAAGAGGTCTGTGAATGTTGGCCCATAGAGCTGCATTAGGAGTCAGCGCAGGGGGCGGAGTCACATCTAGCAGTAACCTCCCTCTGGGTATTCCCATAGAGCTGCATTAGGAGTCAGCGCAGGGGGCGGAGTCACACATCTAGCAGTAACCTCCCTCTGGGTGTTCCCATAGACCTGCATTAGGAGTCAGCGCAGGGGGCGGGGTCACACATCTAGCAGTAACCTCCCTCTGGGTGTTCCCATAGACCTGCATTAGGAGTCAGCGCGGGGGGCGGAGTCACACGTCTAGCAGTAACCTCCCTCTGGGTATTCCAATAGACCTGCATTAGGAGTCAGTGCAGGGGGCGGGGTCACACATCTAGCAGTAACCTCCCTCTGGGTATTCCCATAGACCTGCATTAGGAGTCAGCGCAGGGGGCGGGGTCACACATCTAGCAGTAACCTCCCTCTGGGTATTCCCATAGACCTGCATTAGGAGTCAGCGCAGGGGGTGGAGTCACACATCTAGCAGTAACCTCCCTCTGGGTATTCCCATAGACCTGCATTAGGAGTCAGCGCGGGGGGCGGAGTCACACGTCTAGCAGTAACCTCCCTCTGGGTATTCCCATAGACCTGCATTAGGAGTCAGTGCAGGGGGTGGAGTCACACATCTAGCAGTAACCTCCCTCTGGGTATTCCCATAGACCTGCATTAGGAGTCAGCGCAGGGGGTGGAGTCACACATCTAGCAGTAACCTCCCTCTGGGTATTCCCATAGACCTGCATTAGGAGTCAGCGCAGGGGGTGGAGTCACACATCTAGCATTATCCTCCCTCTGAGTATTCCCATAGATCTGCATTAGGAGTCAGCGCAGGGGGCGGGGTCACATGTCTAGCAGTAACCTCCCTCTGGGTATTCTCATAGACCTGCATTAGGAGTCAGCGCAGGGGGCGGAGTCACACATCTAGCAGTAACCTCCCTCTGGGTATTCCCATAGACCTGCATTAGGAGTCAGCGCAGGGGGCGGAGTCACACGTCTAGCAGTAACCTCCCTCTGGGTATTCCCATAGACCTGCATTAGGAGTCAGCGCGGGGGGCGGAGTCACACTTCTAGCATTATCCTCCCTCTGGGTATTCCCATAGACCTGCATTAGGAGTCAGCGCAGGGGGCGGAGTCACGTCTAGCACGTAACAGACCTGTAGACAGACAGATTTCTGAGCCTGAGAGGGTTAATGTGTCGTTATAAGGAGCCGCCATTGTTCTCCTGGGAATGTTTCTTCGCTGTTGGCGCGGTGACATGAGTTATTAGATATGAGATGAATTGGTTGAGCCGTGGGACGCTGTCACGGTGTGATGGGCAGAGGAGGGGACCTAGAGGCTGCTTGTGACGATTCGGGGGACGCGCCAACGCTGATATATCTGCAGGACTCGAGGAACGTGGGACAGGCGACGAGCTGAGAGTGATCCTGACAGCACACTCAGGTGAGGAGCCGGGGGATGGGGTCACATTCACAATAAGGGGGCTTATTCACTAAGCCGGGAAAAGGGACAGGATTTTTGGGCAAAACAGCAGAAAAAGGAGAAAAAACAATATTAAACATTACTGACAATTACTGGAAACTATTTACACACCATCACTTATTGGTGTCGCTCTGGATCCAGTAAATTTAACCCCTCATTGGGCAGCACACGGGATCTTTATCCAAACCTGCATTAATCAGAATAATAAAATCCTTTTTACGGATATTTCTAGAAAAGCTGTGATGAAACATGGAATCATGGCTGGAGTGATGGGAGTTATCACCTGGATCCCGGCGGCTGGAACATTCTATCATTTCCGTTTCTTTAATCACAGAGATTCTGATTAACTCATCGAGATTAAATCCAGATTCATTTATATTGTTTCATATCATTTTATTAAAAACGCCGGAGAATGAAATAAAACGCTCGCGGCTCCCGGGAATTAGGATTATTTATGTGATTAATCTTTGTGGCGCATTAATAATCCCACAGGATGGATTTAATTTTCAGTACATTAATGCATGTATCTATTTGTATCATTATAATGTGTTCTATAATGTGCGGGAAGTTGCTGTTTGTGTAAATCTGTCTCCGTCCTTTTTTAGATCCTGAGTGACGCCGTGTCTGATTTAACCAACTGCAATAAAAATCCATTTATCAGACGAGCAAGTGTTACGATTTAATCAAAGCTCAGGTAACGTCTGAATAACAGATCTTCCTCTAACTCTGCAAGAAGACGCTGCGTGACCAGCCCTCATCCCAAATGTTCCAAAATCCAAAAACCGGAGCCACGACATGACGCCACAAGCAGAAAATTCCCCCCTGAGGTCATGTGATGGGGCAAAATGATTAAAATCCTGTATAAACGGGTAAAATCCCTACAGCCAGGTTCCCTAATGCCAACATCCCGACGGCCAACTTCCAGACAGACCAAGTGCCGGACATCCCAACTTCCCTACACGGCCAACTTCCAGACATCCATAATCCCAGCGGCTAACCCTAATACTAACACCCTAACCCTAGGTTTAAGGGGGTTAGGGCTAGGTTTAGGGGGATTAGGGTTAGGGCTAGGTTTAGGGGGTTAGGGCTAAATTTAGGGGGTTAGGGTTAGGGCTAGGTTTGAGGGGTTATGGCTAGGTTTAGGGGGTTAGGGCTAGATTTAGGGGGGTTAGGGCTAGGTTTAAGGGGGTTAGGGCTAGGTTTGGGGGTTAGGGCTAGGTTTAGGGGGTTAGGGTAAGGTTTGGGGGTTAGGGCTAGGTTTAGGGGTTAGGGTTAGGTTTAGGGGGTTAGGGCTAGATTTAGGGGGGTTAGGGCTAGGTTTAGGGGGTTAGGGCTAGGTTTAGTGGTTAGGGCTAGATTTAGAGGGGTTAGGGCTAGGTTTAGGGGGCTAGGGATAGGTTTAGGTGGTTAGGGTTAGGGCTAGATTTAGGGGGGTTAGGGTTTGGGCTAGGTTTGGGGGGTTAGGGTTAGGGCTAGGTTTATGGGGTTAAGGTTAGGGCTAGGTTTAGGGGGTTAGGGTTAGGGCTAGGTTTAGGGGTTAGGTTTGGGGGTTAGGGCTAGGTTTAGGGGTTAGGGCTAGGTTTGGGGGGTTAGGGCTAGGTTTGGGGGGTTAGGGTTAGGGCTAGATTTAGAGGTTAGGGTTAGGGCTAGATTTAGGGGGGTTAGGGCTAGGTTTGGGGGGTTAGGGCTAGGTATAGGGGTTAGGGTTAGGGCTAGGTTTAGGGGTTAGGGTTAGGTTTAGGGGGTTAGGGCTAGGTTTAGGGGGTTAGGGTTAGGGCTAGGTTTAGGGGGTTAGGGCTAGGTTTAGGGTGTTAGGTTTAGGGGTTAGGGCTAGGTTTAGGGGGTTAGGGCTAGGTTTGGGGGGTTAGAGCTAGGTATAGGGGTTAGGGTTAGGGCTAGGTTTGGGGGGTTAGGGCTAGGTATAGGGGTTAGGGTTGGGCTAGGTTTGGGGGGTTAGGGCTAGGTATAGGGGTTAGGGTTAGGGCTAGGTTTAGGGGTTAGGGTTAGGTTTAGGGGGTTAGGGCTAGGTTTAGGGGGTTAGGGTTAGGGCTAGGTTTAGGAGGGTTAGGGCTAGGTTTAGGGGTTTAGGGAGTAAGGTTAGTGTTAGCCGCTGGAATTTTGGATGTCTGGAAGTTGGCCGTCAGGAAGTTGGCCGTGTAGGGAAGTTGGCCGTCAGGATTTTGGCATTAGGGAACCTGGTTGAAGGGATTTCGACCCAAACCCTGTATAAACAACCCCCAGGCTGTGTATAAGGTGTGAGTGAAACGTAAATGAATGTCGTGTTTAGACTCGACTCCCCCAGAAATCTCTATTATTATTATATGCAAATATCCCAAAATCCCAAATCCGCAGAATTCCTGCTCCCGAGCATTTCCAAATAAGGGACACTCAGCCTGTAATAAAAAAGAATAACCCCCTCCTCAACTTTCCTATAACCCCCAACATTTCCTCTCTGCTCCCCCCATCTCGCCCGTCTCCTGCTGCATAGTGACCCCTAAATGTCTTTTCCTCTCTAAAGCTGAAGACCTTGGTGGTTCCTGCGGCTCAGAGGATGGCAAGCTCCTGGTACATCCTGGCCCTCCTATTTGCGGGTACGTGCCGGTGCCGCTCTGTATCCCTGCTATCAGCCGGTGGGTTTCACGGTGTAGGTGACGCTTTATATTACCCGGTGACGGTGAATGCTCCTCTATCTGACCTTGTCAGATCCAACATGCCCCCATACCCGCTGGCTGGTAGTATTCTCTCTCTCACCACTTGCCGTGGCACAACCCCTCTGGATCCACCACTAGTGACCCCGATGCCACATAATTAAAAGATATTTTCGGCCATGCTGAGAGTAACAGCGCAGAGTAGACGCATCGTATATACAATGTATAGACCTACAAGCCTTGAAAACCCTCAACGTTTTTATTATCATTCCTAGGATTTTATATGTAAATTCCAGACATTTTCGTTCTGTAGTTTTTTTGCAAACAATGTTTCAATTTTGACACTTTCAATCGTATTGTTTTTTTTATTTATTTTTTTACCCCGTTTGTCAGCTCGCCGGCATTTTCCAGTGGCTGCTCTCTGGGTATTCGGCGGGATTGCAACGGGTTTGCGGCGGGTTTTCCCTGCGCTCCGGGGACCCTGCGGTAAATGCTGAATTCACCGCAGGGTGAGGACCTTTGATTCCCTGAAGTGAGGGAACTATGTCGGCGACATTTCGGCGCTCTCGGAATATCCCCCTAAGTCTCGGTAGGAAGCAGGAGCTTCATTAATTGCCGTCTGCAGGTGCTATGATCACGAAACAGAACCCTGTCCATCACAAGGGGAGAGAAAGTAAAACCCATCAGAAATGAAGATATTTCTGCTCGGGAAACGGAAGAGATGATTGGCTGGAATAATAATGTTATTTAGAGGAACGTTTTCTCCATGATCTGCTCGAGCTGACGTCTTCACCTTCATTTTTCTGTGATTTCTCCTGTATTTGGTAGCCGTGGCGATGACGCAATGCTCCCTCCTGGATTTCGGCAAAATGATAAAGTATGTTACTGGGAAAAACCCTCTAAATTACCTATTGTACGGATGTTACTGCGGGCTCGGAGGGTTCGGACACCCCAAGGACAAAACTGATTGGTGAGAAAACACAGAGAATGATCATTTCCAAAGAATAACAGCTGAGAAAATCAAGAATAGTAATAATTGTCATTTTACAAAATTCACTTTAAATCTCCTTAATATACAGAATGTCTGATATTATATTTACTGATATTTCACACAGATCAAAAATATTACGACGGCAACAGAAACCGCTTTATTTGCAACATACAGTAATTCACACACATTATATGTCACATACAGGAATTTCTATACATTATATGACACATACAGTAATTCACATACATTATATGTCACATACAGTAATTTCTATACATTATATGACACATACAGTAATTCACATACATTATATGTCACATACAGTAATTTCTACACATTATATGTCACATACAGTAATTCACACACATTATATGTCACATACAGCAATTTCTATACATTATATGACACATACAGTAATTCACATACATTATATGTCACATACAGTAATTTCTACACATTATATGTCACATACAGTAATTCACGCACATTATATGACACATACAATAATTCACGCATATTATATGTCACATACAGTAATTTCTACACATTATATGTCACATACAGTAATTCACGCACATTATATGACACATACAGTAATTCACACACATTATATGACACATACAGGAATTTCTATACATTATATGCCACATACAGTAATTCACACACATTATATGTCACATACAGGAATTTCTATACATTATATGACACATACAGTAATTCACACACATTATATGTCACATACAGGAATTTCTATACATTATATGCCACATACAGTAATTCACACACATTATATGCCGCATACAGTAATTCACACACATTATATGACACATACAGTAATTCACACACATTATCAGGGTTATTCAGAGAGCGTGAAACTCAGGAGAATGACTGGAGAATGAAAAATTCTACGTCAAAATAGCCAAACCAGAAAAATTCTCCCTTTCATCTCACTTTCCAAATCGGCTATTTTGACCTAGAATTTTTCATTCTCCAGTCATTCTCCTGCTTTTCACGCTCTCTGAATAACCCTGTATATGTCACATAAAGTAATTCCTACACATTATAAGCCACATACAGTAATTCCTATACATTATATGCCACATACACTAATTCACACACAGTATATGACACATACAGTAATTCCACACATTATAAGCCACATACCTCAATACAAAATGCACCTGTAAACATGTAACATAATGACTACATTTCCTCCATATTTATTTTTCTGTTAATCTGTATATTTGGTCCTGTGTTAATATCTTGCATTTTACTATTTTGTATTTCTGTAACCACTCAATGTTCTCGAACCCAGGACATACTTGAAAACGAGAGAAATCTCAATGTATCCTTCCTGGTAAAATCCTTTATAAATAAAAATAAAATAAATAAACATACAGTAATTCCTATACATTATATGTCACATACAGTAATTCACACACAGTATATGACACATACAGTAAATCCTACACATTATATGACACATACAGTAATTCCACACATTATAAGCCACATACAGTAATTCACACACATTATATGTCACATACAGTAATTCCTATACATTATATGACACATACAGTAATTCCACACATTATAAGCCACATACAGTAATTCACACATTATATGTCACATACAGTAATTCCTATACATTATATGACACATACAGTAATTCCACACATTATAAGCCACATACAGTAATTCACACACATTATATGTCACATACAGTAAATCCTACACATTATATGACACATACAGTAATTCCACACATTATAAGCCACATACAGTAATTCACACATTATATGTCACATACAGTAATTCCATACATTATATGACACATACAGTAATTCACACACATTATATGTCACATACAGTAATTCACACACATTATATGTCACATACAGTAATTCCTATACATTATATGACACATACAGTAATTCACACACATTATATGTCACATACAGTAATTCCTATACATTATATGACACATACAGTAATTCACACACAGTATATGCTACATACAGTTAGGCTAGGGTCAGACTAACGCATTGTTCGCGTTGTCCATGAAAAAGTGCGTTCGAACGAATGGACGTATTTTTTCACGGAATACGCGATAGCGGTCATACGATGCGCATTTTCGTCCGTGATTTTGTACGGATCATCAATAAAACACTTTTGCATCTGGACGTTATGTTGACTGGTTATTAGCAGCGTCAGACGTCTCCTATTCACTCACACACGCCACTAGAGGACGCAGCGCACTCTGTACGTCAGTACTAGCGGTATCACGTTCTCGAAAAAATGCGTTCTTTTGCCACTTGCGTTGCGCAGCCGCACTTTTGTGCGGCCGTTCTTCGTATGCTTCCCAGCATTGGACGTCATTTGCTGCTAGCACGGCCGTGATTTAGTGCTGCTAAACGCACGTTAATACTGTGTTAGTCTGACCCTAGCCTAATTCACACACATTATATCACACATTATATGACACATACAGTAATTCCTATACATTATATGTCACATACAGTAATTCACACACATTATATGACACATACAGTAATTCCTATACATTATATGCCACATACAGTAATTCACACACAATATATGACACATACAGTAATTCCTATACATTATATGTCATATACAGTAATTCCTATACATTATAAGCCACATACAGTAATTCACACACAATATATGACACATACAGTAATTCCTATACATTATAAGCCACATACAGTAATTCACACACAATATATGACACATACAGTAATTCCTATACATTATATGTCACATACAGTAATTCACACACATTATAAGCCACATACAGTAATTTACACACATTATATGACACATACAGTAATTCCTATACATTATATGCCGCATACAGTAATTCACACACATTATATGACACATACAGTAATTCCTATACATTATATGTCACATAAAGTAATTCACACACATTATAAGCCACATACAGTAATTCACACACATACAGTAATTCCTATACATTATATGCCGCATACAGTAATTCACACACATTATATGTCACATACAGTAATTCCTATACATTATAAGCCACATACAGTAATTCACACACAATATATGACACATACAGTAATTCACACACATTATATGTCACATACAGTAATCCCTATACATTATAAGCCACATACAGTAATTCACACACAATATATGACACATACAGTAATTCCTATACATTATATGTCACATAAAGTAATTCACACACATTATAAGCCACATACACTAATTCACACACATTATAAGCCACATATACTAATTCACACACATTATAAGCCACATACACTAATTCACACACATTATAAGCCACATACAGTAATTCACACACATTATATGTCAGGCTCCAGGCCCTGTTAGAATAAGATTTTTTTTATAGAGGCTCCAGGGTCATTATTCTGCATTTTAGCTTTGGATCACATTAGATTCACAGATTTATGTCTCCCCGATGTGTCGTTCCTCAGGTGCTGCCACAAACACGACTGCTGTTACGGCCATTTGGGGAAGATCGGGTGCAAATCTATGTCCAAAAGATACAGATTTGATGTGATGGACCATAAAATCATATGCGGTAAATCAGATTAATTTCTATGTTTCCGGATAAACAAAATTTATTACAGTGTGAGCAGTTACACAGGGCGTGCCATGAATACACACAATACACAGAGAGGACACAATACAAGGAGTCTGGGATTCACTGATATGTTTGCGTTACACATAATACACAGAGAGGACACAATACAGGGAGTCTGGGATTCACTGATATGCCTGCGTTACACATAATACACAGAGAGGACACAATACAGGGAGTCTGCGATTCACTGATATGCCTGCGTTACACATAATACACAGAGAGGACACAATACAGGGAGTCTGGGATTCACTGATATGCCTGCGTTACACATAATACACAGAGAGGACACAATACAGAGAGTCTGGGATTCACTGATATGCCTGCGTTACACATAATACACAAAAAGGACACAATATAGGGAGTCTGGGATTATACACCAAGATACGGAGGCTTCAAATTATGCTCATCTCTTCTTTACTGAACCATCAGCAGCAAAGAAATGTACAATAAAGTTTTGAAATTGATTGAAAAAAAATTGTATATACAATTGATAATTTAAGTAACCAATCAATAGCTACCTCAGAAAATGCAAATGGCGCTGAGCCACGCCCTCGACTGCCTAGAAAGGCGGACCGGCGAGTTCCTCTGACGGAGGAAGCTGAAGCGACGCAACGAACAAACGGGCCGAGCGGGGAATAAAGGAAAGGACCAGCAGACCGTGAGGACGCTAAAGTGATAATAAAGGGTGGTTTGAATCCAAATCTAGAGGGAACACAAAGCAGAATAACTAAAGGATAATAATGTAAGTATTATAAGGCGCTAACAAGTTCCGTAGCGCTGTGCAAAGGGTAAGGCAGACTAGCCAAATACATATAAGTTGGAAAGAACAGTAGAGGAGGACCCAAGAGCTTACAATCTGCCCATTTGCTCAGTTTCTACCCAACCCCCCAGTAACTGGTTTAGACTGGATATCACAGCCACATTCCTCAGCCTTTACCTGTAGCCCAGGGTGGGTGTGTGGGAGGGGGAGGGTGTTTGCAGCTTGGAAACGCAGAGGAGTGTTTTACTTCGGATTGTTTGTAATGGTTGAGGAAAAATAAAGGCATTCCGAGATTGGTGTTCACTCAGCAACGATCACAGAACTAAGTATCGTCTAGTCTGTGGAAGTACGACCTCCTTGTACAGCGGAAAAGGGGAGCCCAGATGGAGGTACCAGGATCCAGAACACACACTTTCAACCTGTATACCCTATGGATCGAACTGATTGGCGGATACGATTGTCAGTTATATGTGTATATGGATTTTTTTCTCTTTCAACTGTATTGAAAACGTTATTGAAGTTTGTTGCTGCTGATGGTACAGGAAAGTATAAAATAGCATAATATTCGCCTCCATGTCTTTATTTTTTAAACTGGATTCCCCATCAATATATATATATACTGTATAGTGTAATCTAGGGATTTCCTGATATGTCTGCATTACTTATATTGCACAGAGAGGACACAATACAGGGAGTCTGAGATTCACTGATCTGTCTATGTATTATGGTTAATGCAGACATGACACAATACATGGAGTCTGGGATTCACTGATCTGTCTGCCTTAGGACAATAGAGAGAGTTTGGGTTTTTCGGAGCAAAGTCTGGGGATTTGGTTACATTATATGGCAAGGTCAAACAGAGCCGCCCGTTACATCACAGATCTCTCCCTCATAACGAGGTCGGCTCTTGATCTTAGTCTCCCCAGGAATCAGTAAATATTGCAGTTTCTTTATGAATTGGGTTGATTCTCCCTTTCTGATCCGGCGCCAGTCAGTAATGACATGTAACGCTCTCCTCTCTCTCCTCCAGATGCTCATAAAAACTACTATTGTGCCAGACGGATCTGTGAGTGTGACCGCGCGATCACCCTCTGCTTCAAGGAGAATCTCCGCTCGTTTTCCAAAGAATTTGAAAACTATGACAAACGCGCAAAGTGTAACCAAACAGAGCTCGATTGCTCCAAATACAAGTTCTAAAATAAAGCAGATTATTTGAACAAGGTTCATCACGAGTCTCATCTTATTCTCAGCCCATAACAAGGAGACCAGGACAAGGATCCTGAGCCCAGACCTGTTTTTGTGGCATCACAGAACATTACCCCAAACTAGGTGCGCTGTACAGAAACAAATCCTGCCTGAGCCCTGCGGTAAGAAAGCAGATTGAATACGGAGATGTAGTGTATGCAGCCGCCCCGCAAATACACCTTCAGAAACTTACTACATTGTATAACTCATGCTGCCACTTTGTGCTACAATGTAACTACATGACCCACCATTGTGACATGTTAAAAGAACTAAAATGTCCGTCGCTGGAATCCAGACGCACCCTTCACCTTTCCAACCTGGTGTTTAAGAGCTTTTCTGGGAAGCTGCCACGCTACCTGAATAGGCTGCTTCCCCCAGCAGTTCCCTCATCCTATAACCTCCGATCCAGGACCAGCACCTTACTTACAATTCCACAATACAAAAAGAAAGTGGCTCGATCCTCATTTTCCTACAGAGCACCGCAAATATGGAATAACCTCCCAGACACCATCAAATCTTCCCCCAGTCTAAAGTCACTTAAGAGATCTCTATTAATATGTAACGGGAATGCATGCAGAGGGTTCCGTCCAAAATTCCCGAACCATCCCATTAATCGTCCGTTTCTTCTCTGTCCCAGAACCACGCCAGGAGACCCACAGTCACCTTCCAGACTACCCGACTTGTAGCCCTGACATTCCGATAGATTCCTCAGCGAAGCCAAGATTCCCCGCACACGACCAGGGTGACTTGATCCTTTGTAAATAGCAGGAATGAACAACTTTTATTTTCCAGACAGTATGTTAATACAGTTTGCATAATGAATGTTTACTATCGGGGAGGGGACCAAAACAATAGCTCTCTGCTGTCTGAGCATCACCCTCCTCCCCAGTGATAACAGTATCTGTCCAGCACAATCAGAGGGGAGGATGTGGGCATGAGGCTGGCATCCGCTCTTCTCCAAAGCACACAAAGTCTATAAGAAGTGTGGGCAATGATGTGCGTGCCCGTGCCAGCCAGTCTCTGACACCTGGAATCCAAGTCCCTCCAAAGGTGGCGGAGGCTTCCGTCACAAAGCAAATCCCACCGCTGCCACCAATGTAACAGGTCTCAGTCCCCCAAACCAGGTCACATCTGTCAAGGCGACTTCCTTGCTGGACCCCCGTGTTCCCCTCATGACTCTTGTGCCTTTCTCTAGTCCCTAGACGAAGATTAAAGACGGGTACACATAGAGAGCCTTGCTAGCGTCCCACAGAAATAAGCCGAGGCTGTAGATCTGGAGCTTGTCGTTGGAAAAGCAAACAGAATATAGCTGCTACCCACACCATGAGTCGTGACTGCATGTAGGGTCAGAATGGAACTGGTTTAATCAGGGACACACATACATTTAAAAGAACACACATGGTTTATTTTCATATACCCCCCCTAGAAAATGTTGTGAGGGTTTCTGAGATTTCTGCTTCTCGGAATGTGAGCCATAATTAGACTAGGACAATACAATCATGTTAAAATGTTTCTCCGGAAGAATTAAATCGAGGCCTGTGTTTGCTGCCGGGGCCTGAACACTATAAGCAGAGGTTGAAGGGACCAGAGGGCTTTCCGTGGGTTTATCTGAGCAGAAACTTGCGTTGATACTATGTAAGTAGCTCACATTTTACTATGCATCCGATAAAATGCCGAACCCTGCCGAAAAAACACCAAAAGCATCCGATAAAATGCCAAACCCTGCCGAAAACCCCCCCACTAAAAGCATCCGATAAACCTCCCAATGCGGTCGACGATTTCCTGAACAGACCGTACGCCTCCGATCAGCCGCTGAAAAAAGCCAACCAGCCACCGAACACACAAAAAAGCCAATCAGCCGCCGAACAAAGCCAAAAAATCCATCCAGTCACCGAACAGAGGAAAAAGCCAACCAGCCACCGAACAGACAAAAAAGCCAATCAGCTGCCGAACAAAGCCAAAAACTCCATCCAGTCACCGAACAGAGGAAAAAGCCAACCAGCCACCGAACAGACAAAAAAGCCAACCAGCTGTTGAACAACGCCAAAAAATCCATCGAGTCACTGAACAGAAGTAAACCCCCACTGCAATTTTTCAAAGGCATATAAACAATGCATGAAAATATATAAGGTCCTATAAATAACAATAAAAAGGTCTGTTACAGAATTTAAAAAAAATCCCGAAGAATGCCTAAAAAAAATTCTAAAAAAAAAAATTGACTTTTTGCTGCAAATTAAAATAATAAACGGTTTATTAGATATTGGATTAAAACGGGAATATTTTTAACATTGAAACCTATGGGATTCTCCTGAATAAACCTGCCGAGTGAAACCACTGAACATCAGGACATTTCACTGACATTTCTCTGCTGTTCAATGTGAATAGATTAACCATTGCTTCTCTATGGGGGATTTCACTGCTGCCGAACAGCACCGTATTTCACTGCCGCCGAACAACATTATATTTCACTGCTGCCGAACAGCACCGTATTTGACTGCCGTCGAACAGACACTGTATTTCACTGCCGCCAAACAGCACCGTATTTCACTGTCACCGAACAGACACCGTATTTCACTGCAGCCGAACAGCACCGTATTTTGCTGGCAATTCATCAATATTTGGCGAATTGCCAGCTTTCTGAATAGCCGAATGGCCCTGTATGGGGAAATTTGGCAGTCTTTGAATAACCCCTTTAGTTCCCTTTTGGCTGACATACTGGGAAGCTGCGATATCTTTCCATACAGCCACAAAGGGATAGTCAAAGAGAGCCAAATTTGTTCCCCATATGGTGCAATTTGGTTATATGTGTCCCTGTAAGGATTGAGATCACAGGGTTGTGAGATCGAGCCCAAAATGCGATGACAAGACAAGATAGGCAACCATATGCAAAAATATAAAGCGGTTTAACAAAAGACACAAGAACTATAAAAGGCAATAAAGGATATAAAAGGAAGCAGAGTAAGAGAAGGGAAACAAAGATCATTAATAAACAGAAGCAGGAAAGAACTAAAGAGACTGAGGAATAACAGACAAATAGGTAAGGTACTGGATACACACAGATAAGACCAATCTGTGTGCAGTACTGGAGACCGTATCTCCAGAAGGATATAGACCTCTTAGAGAGAGTTCAGAGAAGGGCTTCTAAAATGGTGTACGGCTTGAAGGAGAAAAGTTACCAGGAAAGGGTTAATGATCTTAACATGTACAGCTTGGAAAAAAGACGAGACAGAGGAGATATGATAGAAACATTTAAATACGTAAAGGGAATCCACAAGGTAGAGGAAGGGAGTATATTTAAAAGGAAACAAAATAGCAAAACAAGAGGACATAGTCTTAGATTAGAGGGGCAAAGGTTTAAAAGTAACATCAGGAAGCATTATTTTACTGAGAGGGTGGTGGATACATGGAACAGTCTTCCAGTAGAAGTGGTAGAGGCCAAAACAGTGATTGAATTTAAGCAGGCATGGGATAGGCATAAGGCTATCCTAAACAAAAAATAAATCCAGGTAAAGTATCCATGTAATTGGGCAACTAGATGGGCCGAAAGGTTCTTATCTGCCAACATTTTCTATGTTTCTATGTTTCTAAAACAGAGGCAGGGCTAGGGAACAAGACTAACTAATAACAGAAAACAACAGGGCAGAAAAGGGGCCGACTAAGAAGTAAAGGAATGGGACGGGAACAATCCTGAATAACAGATGGAGCTGATAAGAAATCAGTCGGAGCACAGGTTGAGGCTGGCAGAAAAAGTTTAGAATCGGTAAAACAGACAGAGGTCAAATCCAGAGAAATAAGACCGAATACAGGTGAGTAACAGCACCCAGTGTACACAGTCAGCCAAGACCGCCACTTGGCTGTCTGTGTACACTGGGTGCTGTTACTCACCTGTATTTGGTTTTACTTCTCTGGATTTGACCTCTGTCTGTTTTACCGATTCTAAACTTTTTCTGCCAGCCTCAACCTGTGGTCCGACTGACCCCATCTCTGGATCTTCCCTTACCTGTACTATGTATCCGGTTCTGCCCCTGTGCCCAACCCCACAAAGCAGAGCACGGCACCCTTCTGGTTACTGTGTGTAGTGGGGTTCTGCTAGGGTGTGCTGTGCACCATCTACTACATCCTGGGCTCCAACTCCTGGATTTCCAGACTGAATATTCTATGAGCGACAGATGTGGTGTGAAATCTCCGTTGAGACGATAAGTTTTAAAGATCTATCATCTTGTGAGTGCTATCCTAGCAGGGGCATCTCTTGCACAATTTTTATATCTGTATGCGCTATCAGTCGTTGTTTTTACCTCTACAGATTCCCGTTTTTCCGTATCTATTTCATTACATTGTCAAGACGCCTAAGGGAGAGACGTCTGGGATATCTAGAGGTTGTATTTCTCTTTAATATTGTCCGTTGTCACACTCCAATTGTTTGTACACTTGTTTGGCAACACATACAGGGTTATACAAAGAGATCCGAATTGGGGCCGAAAGGTAACGAAGCGGTGAAATTCAGCGTTCGGTTACCTTTCTTGGCCATTCGGCTATTCAGAGAGCAGGCAATACGCCAAATCCTGGCGAATTGCCTGCACATACGGTGCCTGTTCGAGAGCAGTGAATCCCCATAGAGAATAAACCGTTGATTATAATATTCTGCAGTAAAAAGTCTCTTTATTTATAGATTTTTTGGGATATTTTAATCATTTTTCGGGATTTTTTTTCCAAAAAAATTTTGCCAATTTTTTATTTTTTTAAATCGTTTTCTTTTTTCTGTAACAGCCTTTTTATTATCATTCATTGGATCATATGTAAATTTCAGACATTTTCGCTCAGTAGTTTCTTTGCAAACAGCGTTTCACTTTTCAAACATTCAAGCAAACTGTTTTTTGTTTTTAACTGCATTCGTCTGCGGTGTCGGGTTTTTCCGGCGGCTGCTCTGCGCTGTGATCAGCTCCTGCTCGGGTTTCTCCGGCGTCTTCGGCGGGGTTAATCCAGATGTTTTTGCGGGTTTCGGTGTGTGTTTGCCCTCGTTTTGCGCTGAGTGTTCGGCGGGTTTGCGGGTCAGTAGAGGGGTTCAGCAACACAAAGTCCAGTAATTGAAGCAGGGGGTTCGGTAATTTCAGGAGGTTTGAAGACAGGAGCCTTGTTGCAGCTTTGGTGTCAGGACACTGAATGGACGGACAGACAATGCAAAAGCGAAGCACCCATAGTGCTTTGCTCTTTTATAGGGAAGTGCAGGCCTCTTGATTATGATGAGCTCCTGCAGGCTTTAAGCATTTTACCCTTATTTCTCCTCCACCATTACCTTTCTCTTAAGTTACCTTTACTTCCCTTCAACCCCCCAAACCACCCCCCCCACCCCCGCTCTCCCCATAAATAAAACACATGACAAAAGTATTGGCGGTTTGAAAAGGTCACGTCTTTTATTTATAATCAAGGCCAAAAAACCATTGCCTTTGTGGCAGAATTATCAGCGATCCTCGCTTCCTTGGAATAGGTAACACCAGATAACACTGGCAACCGCAATGAACCACCAGCATTACCCAGAAATAGCGACCGGCCCCACGTGGCTAAGCTAGCGCGACCACACGCTGCTCTCTTTATAGCAGATAGCAGGCCGGGAGGATCTTCAAACCAGGAGGCTACCTGTGTTTGGCCGCACAAACCACCACACAGACCCCCAGATCCTCCCCCTCTATCGCCTCTCCACGTGCCAGGGCCGCCACCAAAAATGAGGACCCTCTTTTTCCGCCACCAATAAAAGACCGTGACCTTTTCACTTACCTTACACAAGGGTCTTTATCAGCCCTTTGATGTTGCCAACGAAAAGGTTGTTCCCCGCTTCGGACAAATGGACGCCGTCATCCCTAAACAATTCCTCCTGCCTTGTCACTATGTTCTGATGCTCCAGAACCTTTCCTCCCATCTCCAGCATAATCTTTTTCGCTGCCTGGTTTAGCTTCTTTCTCCCGATGTATCCTGCACCCTGCAGTTCCTCCACACTAATCTAGCAATTACGTTAGACCATACTATCTGAACGTCCGGCCATTCCTTCCTGAACCACCTAAGTGTTTCCCAGACCCTATTCTGCAAATCTATCGTCGTCATAGCCCCTATGTCGTTACCCCCTAAATGCACTATCATTATATCTGGCTTCCCCCACCTTCTCCTAGATTGAATATAGAATATTTGATACAGTCCTAACCTCAACATCTGAGGGTTGGGATTTAGGGGTTATAATTGCAGAGGATCTAAGGGTAAGTAGTCAATGTAATAGAGCAGCAGGAAATGCTGGCAGAATGCTTGGTTGTGTAGGGAGAGGTATTAGCAGTAGGAAAAGGGAAGTGCTCATGCCACTGTACAGAGCACTGGTGAGACCTCACTTGGAGTACTGTGTGCAGTACTGGAGACCGTATCTCCAGAAGGATATAGACATCTTAGAGAGAGTTCAGAGAAGGGCTACTAAAATGGTGTACGGCTTGAAGGAGAAAAGTTACCAGGAAAGGGTTAATGATCTTAACATGTACAGCTTGGAAAAAACGAGACAGAGGAAATATGATAGAAACATTTAAATACTTAAAGGAATCCACAAGGTAGAGGAAGGGAGTATATTTAAAAGGAAACAAAGTTGCAAAACAAGAGGACATAGTCTTAGATTAGAGGGGCAAAGGTTTAAAAGTAACATCAGGAAGCATTATTTTACTGAGAGGGTGGTGGATACATGGAACAGTCTTCCAGTAGAAGTGGTAGAGGCCAAAACAGTGATTGAATTTAAGCAGGCATGGGATAGGCATAAGGCTATCCTAAACAAAAGATAAATCCAGGTAAAGTATCCATGTAATTGGGCGACTAGATGGGCCGAAAGGTTCTTATCTGACGACATTTTCTGTGTTTCTTTCCATCCCAGCAACGTTATAGCCTTTTCCACAGCCGCTTTGAATTGCAACCTGGACAAAATTGGTTCCATCCTCATGCCTCAAAAAACATATGGCCGTTTGCAGGAGCCGCCTCCAAATAACCTCTTACATAACACCGGGCATACCTCCATTTAACCTCTGTATTATGCTCCAGTCTTTGTGTAATATACCTTCCCCCCCTCTAAGTAATGGACTCCCTTTGTTTTCACATGCTTCCGTCAGCCCCTCGCCCCCGCCCCCAGCAACCAAGGTCGCCCAGCTCATGGTTATCTGATGCATTGTTCCTAGCTGGATGTGATTACATTGTCTCTGCACCTTTGCTCTCTGTGTGTGTGTCCCTTGCACAATGTAAATCAATGTAGTCTCCATTTTGAGTTGGGCCATAAGCAGTACTTCTGCGGAATACTGACTTCAAGGGGAGCAGTCTGCCCGTGGACAGGAACCCCTACGTTACAGCCTCGTTCCTCGAATGCCCTCTGGGTTAAGTTAAATGGGGACTTCTCTAAAGGACCAGCCATTCTACCTAACAGCATCTCCTTCCCCCACTTTTCTCTCAATATTTCTGGCAGTTCATATGCTGATTTCAACTGCTTTACTTTCCGACCCCCCTTCGCTTCACCCCTAATCAGTATCTTGAAGCCTTCCATAAAAAACCCTTACTCCATTCTCCTTATCATCCATCTTAAGGCTCGCCAGCCCTGGAATCCTTTACCAAGTCTTTAACCCACGTCTTTAACCCACGTCTACCAATGAAACGGTTTCTTGCTTAGTATATTAATCTATAGGCCCGAAGTTAAGTCAACCTACCCAAAATAGTGAAACAGCATTTGCTAACATACAAAATCACTGTTTAGTTGATAAGCCTCTTCAGAAATTATAACAGACACATTTAGATGTGTATTTGGTTAGTAATTGTTATATATTCATAAGTCTGGCAGAAACCATCTGGATTAATTTAGTTGCGCAAATGTAAGTTTAAACAGACTGTACAGTTACTGCTGCCGCACTTCCTCATTGACAGCAGACCATGTGACTTTTTGAGGCTTAAGATGGCTGCCAGCCATGCGGTCACTGATTACCTATGTTTATAAGATCATACAGACTATACAAATAATAAGATTTGATCAAGTATTACAAAGTGAAGCAAATATCAACGAGCATATTCTAGCTAAAATGCAAATCACTATAACGGGTAAATTAGTGCGTATTTAACCAAATAGATTACACACACACACATACAGTATAATGTCAAAATAGTGACAAATTCACAGAATTAATACATTTAATACTTATCCACTCCCAGGCTCTCTTATGATGATAGTACGAGTGGGAAAGATGAGGGAGTTGTTGCTCATGTTTCCTCCATTTCGGAGATAAGTCTCTCCTCTCCCTCAATAAAGACAAAGTTAGCGTTCTGAAATAATTATTTACTCACACTGTAGCAAGTGCTCAAAACAAAAGATTGTACATTACTGCTGTGTCACTTCAAAAATTGCCTCAATTAGTATAGTGAACTTAAATACAGTATAAAAATGAGTTTATTCATCAATTTATTGCTTAGCTCTTGGAGTTACTTTATTTATTTCACATACACCCAGGTGAGACAACCCCCCTCCCTTCCAGAATACATTACAGATAACAACAGGCTCCAGCCACTGGACAATAGAAAAGCTAACATTGGGATTGTTTACCCTGCTTCTCTAAACAGTGTGCTTAGGGAAACCCAGGATGTTAGAGTGCAAGCTCTTGAGCAAGGGGCCTCTCCTACTGTTTAATGAGTGCAAAATATAACAACTTATAACTGTAACATACAGATACAACTCGAACTTTGACAACAGCATAGCACATCACACACACTCTACACTATATACAGAGACAATAAACTGTAAAGCAAAATACTTGCAAATAAACATTGGGGCGGCCGTTTTATCACAGGTTGCTTTGTATGCTTCCGGCCTGTTCAGTAAAAAATGACTGCAGCTCATTAAAATGTATCGATTTTGGAGTGCTATTTGATGCTAAAACACCCACTATTCATGTGCGTGATTCTTAAAATTGACTGTCAGTCATTTACTAGAGTGAGCACTTTAACTATAAAGGCACGGCAATCCTCAGACAGACACAGGCAAAATTACTGAAACCCAAATGCACCTAATAACATACAAAACAACAAATCACTGAATTCTGGCCGAGTTATACCAGAACCATTAACCTATTCATAATTACTATCACGCAGATACTACACAAAATTAACAAGGGAATACAGTATTGCAAAGTGTAACGAATATCAAAAGCATCTACTAAATAAAACCTGCAAATTAATACAATGGAAAACCTGCACCTATTTATCCAAGTAATAATAAAACTAGGAATATATATATTTAGCAGACTATAATAATAGGGAATATATAACAGATTGATACAGCCAGTAATACAGCCAGGGGTTACTAAGGGATAGTATTCAGGAATTTATTGGGAGGTATAATGTAATTGGCAAAAATCAGCATGGTTTCATGAAACACAGATCATGTCAGACTAACCTAATTACGTTCTATGAGGAAGTAAGTAGAAGTATAGATCAGGGGGTCGCAGTGGATGTGATTTACTTGGATTTTGCCAAAGCTTTCGACACAGTTCCACACAAAAGGTTACTATTTAAATTAAGAAAAAATGGTCTAGATGAAAATACTTGTTCTTGGATAGAAAACTGGCTAAAAGATAGGGTACAGAGAGTGGTCATAAATGGTACATTTTCAAGATGGACACCAGTGGTAAGCGGTGTCCCTCAGGGGTCTATTATAGGACCAATACTATTCAATTTATTTATAAAGGACCTTGAGATAGGCATTGAAAGTCATGTATCAGTGTTTGCAGATGACACAAAACTAGGAAAAGTAATACAATGTGAGCAGGATGTTACTTCGCTGCAGAGGGATTTAGATAGATTGGGGGACTGGGCACTTAAATGGCAGATGAGATTTAATCTAGATAAATGCAGAGTTATGCACTTTGGAGTGAAGAACACACAAGCAATGTATACCCTAAATGGTACGGAGTTAGGGAAATCCAAGCAGGAGAAGGATTTGGGAATAATCATAGACTTCAAACTAAGTAACAATGTGCAATGTCAAACAGCAGCCGCCAAGGCCAGCAAAGTACTGGCATGCATTAAAAGGGGAGTTCACTCACGGGATGAAAACATAATTTTGCCTCTGTATAAATCAATGGTCAGGCCGCACCTTGAATATGCCGTGCAATTTTGGGCACCTGTCTTAAAAAAAGATATTATATCGCTAGAAAAAGTGCAGAGACGGGCAACTAAATTAATAAGGGGGATGGAAGGGTTAAGTTATGAGGAAAGACTAACAAGCTTAAACCTGTTTAGTTTAGAGAAAAGGCGCCTTAGAGGGGATCTGATAACCTTATATAAATATATACGGGGCCATTATCAACCATTGTCTGATAACCTATTCATTAACAGGTCTTATACACAGGACAAGGGGTCATCCATTTAGACTGGAAGAAAGAAAATTTAGCTTAAAGCATAGGAAGGGTTATTTTACGGTGAGAACAATAAAGCTGTGGAATTCTCTGCCTGTTGAGGTGGTTGGGTCAGAGTCTGTACAGACTTTTAAAAAACAACTGGATGACTTCCTGCAGACACAGAATATTAAGGGTTATAATATTTAATATGTGGGTAAAAGCTTCTTGATCCAAGGAGAAATCTGACGCCATTCTGGGGTCAAGAAGGAATTTTTTCCCAGTATGTTGCATATTGGCGAGCATTCATACTGGGTTTTTTGCCTTCTTTTGGATCAACAGCAGTAGGTTATGTGGGAGAGGCTGAACCCGATGGACGCATGTCTTTTTTCAGCCTATATAACTATGTAACTATGTAACTATGTAACTTATCCAGTCGTTGGTTTTCATATGCTGATGGTGATGGTAAAATGGAGTTGGCTGTCCAAAAAGACAAAGGTTAGACTGATTTCTTCTGTCCTTTGCTTACCCTTTTCTATTACACTTGGCCCTCCCCTTTCTGTTATCTGCCCCCGAGACCCAATCCCAGCGATAATCCTGAAACAAAAGGGGAACCATTGTAACTCCTCCCAACTTTCAACTCTTTTCTTTAAACAGGGAAATTGCTTAAGCTTTTTTCGTTCCCATCCAGTCTCTCATCAGTACGAGGAAACAGAACTGAGACATAAGGGGTGGATTTAGGTTTGCAGGAGTGTAACAGGGTCGGATTTGGCCTTTTTGTGTGGTGCCGGCGGCGTGAAACCTTACAATCCAATGACCCGCTTTCTTCTTTCTTCCCCTGTATATTTATTTACAGTCTATGTGCTTTGGAATCTATTTACAAGTTGTTGTTGTTGTCGTTGTTGAGCTCATCGCGTCTTTTTTCCTGTTTTACTTTATCTTTGCTTTTATTTGGGGTTTTAGGGCTTTTCTTCGGTTACTGTTTCAGGCCGTTGCCAGGTTTTGCAGCAAACTCTGCCGGTGCGGCCGATTCCTCACATGTCTCGGGTTATTTGCTGAGCCCTGGCCTCGGGGAATTGCTGCAAGCGTGTGCAAAGCGTGTGCAAAGCGTGTGTCCCGTGTTCCTGGAACAGGCAATGAGCAGCCAGACTCGGCGATTCACCTGATCTCGCGGCCCGAGGAGCCTCAGAATAATGAAACGCTTCCGTTTATCAAGTTATCGGCTCCTGTTTCATTTAAATCACCTTTTTTCTCCTTTGGTTTATTTATAGTTTTTGGTTTTCGCTTCCCTTTATTGACAGAGGAAGCCGCATCACGTCATGGTGTTTCACGAAGCAGAGGGGAACCTCGCGGAGAAACGGTAACCACCAAACCTGCTGATCAGCGCGTCACGCACCGCGACATCAAGAAAACTGATTATAGCACAAATAAACACAAACACTGAATGTGAACACGATGCAACGAAAAAAGCGATAAAAAGATTAAACGTCACACATTGAGAAAAATTACATAAAAATGGAGGAAACTACTATAGCTGTCACAGTAACCTCCCTCTGGGTATTCCCATAGACCTGCATTAGGAGTCAGCGCAGGGGGTGGAGTCACACGTCTAGCAGTAACCTCCCTCTGGGTATTCCCATAGACCTGCATTAGGAGTCAGCGCAGGGGGCGGAGTCACACGTCTAGCGGTAACCTCCCTCTGGGTATTCCCATAGACCTGCATTAGGAGTCAGCGCAGGGGGCGGAGTCACACGTCTAGCAGTAACCTCCCTCTGGGTATTCCCATAGACCTGCATTAGGAGTCAGCGCAGGGGGCGGAGTCACATCTAGCAGTAACCTCCCTCTGGGTATTCCCATAGACCTGCATTAGGAGTCAGCGCAGGGGGCGGAGTCACACATCTAGCAGTAACCTCCCTCTGGGTATTCCCATAGACCTGCATTAGGAGTCAGCGCAGGGGGCGGAGTCACACATCTAGCAGTAACCTCCCTCTGGGTATTCCCATAGACCTGCATTAGGAGTCAGCGCAGGGGGCGGAGTCACATCTAGCAGTAACCTCCCTCTGGGTATTCCCATAGACCTGCATTAGGAGTCAGCACAGGGGGCGGAGTCACACGTCTAGCAGTAACCTCCCTCTGGGTATTCCCATAGACCTGCATTAGGAGTCAGCGCAGGGGGCGGAGTCACATCTAGCAGTAACCTCCCTCTGGGTATTCCCATAGACCTGCATTAGGAGTCAGCGCAGGGGGCGGAGTCACACATCTAGCAGTAACCTCCCTCTGGGTATTCCCATAGACCTGCATTAGGAGTCAGCGCAGGGGGCGGAGTCACATCTAGCAGTAACCTCCCTCTGGGTATTCCATAGACCTGCATTAGGAGTCAGCACAGGGGGCGGAGTCACACGTCTAGCAGTAACCTCCCTCTGGGTATTCCCATAGACCTGCATTAGGAGTCAGCGCAGGGGGCGGAGTCACATCTAGCAGTAACCTCCCTCTGGGTATTCCCATAGACCTGCATTAGGAGTCAGCGCAGGGGGCGGAGTCACACGTCTAGCAGTAACCTCCCTCTGGGTATTCCCATAGACCTGCATTATGAGTCAGCACAGGGGGCGGAGTCACACATCTAGCAGTAACCTCCCTCTGGGTATTCCCATAGACCTGCATTAGGAGTCAGCGCAGGGGGCGGAGTCACACATCTAGCAGTAACCTCCCTCTGGGTATTACCATAGACCTGCATTAGGAGTCAGCGCAGGGGGCGGGGTCACATCTAGCAGTAACCTCCCTCTGGGTATTACCATAGACCTGTATTAGGAGTCAGCGCAGGGGGCGGAGTCACACATCTAGCAGTAACCTCCCTCTGGGTATTCCCATAGACCTGCATTAGGAGTCAGCGCAGGGGGCGGGGTCACATGTCTAGCAGTAACCTCCCTCTGGGTATTCCCATAGACCTGCATTAGGAGTCAGCGCAGGGGGCGGAGTCACACGTCTAGCGGTAACCTCCCTCTGGGTATTCCCATAGACCTGCATTAGGAGTCAGCGCAGGGGGCGGAGTCACACGTCTAGCAGTAACCTCCCTCTGGGTATTCCCATAGACCTGCATTAGGAGTCAGCGCAGGGGGCGGAGTCACGTGTCAATGCAAGACAGACTTATATCCCTGAGATAGTTAACGCGTCGCTATAGGGAGGCGCCATTGTTCTCCTGCCAATGTTTGTTCGCTCTTGGCGCGGCGACAGGAAAACCTTTACAGGATAATAATGAGCAGCGATGATGGAAATAATAGAAATGAGATTCACTCTGTGAGACGCCGATATGATGTGATGAGCAGAGGGAGGGACCTCGGATAATTTGGAGGCTCCTTATGTTGTGACGTTTCGGGGGCCGCACCAGACGCGCAAGCGCTGATATTTCTACAGAACCTGAGGAACGTGGGACAGAGGACGAGCTGAGAGAGATCCTGACAGCACACTCAGGTGAGGACCCGGGGAATGGGCTCACATCGACACTAAGGGGACTTATTCACTAAGCCGGGAGAAGGGACAGAATTTTTGGGCAAAACAGCAGAAAAAGGAGAAAAAACAATATTAAACATTACTGACAATTACTGGAAACTATTTACACACCATCACTTATTGATTGGGCAGACTAGATGGGCCGAAAGGTTCTTATCTGCCGACATTTTTCTATGTTTCTATGTTACACTGGATCCAGTAAGTTTAACCCCTCGTTGGGCAGCACACGGGATCTTTATCCAAACCTGCATTAATCAGAATAATAAGATCCTTTTTACGAATATTTCTGGAAAAGCTGTGATGGAAACATGGAATCATGGCTGGAGTGATGGGAGTTATCACCTGGATCCCGGCAGCTGGAACATTCTATCATTTCCGTTTCTTTAATCACAGAGATTCCAATTAATTCATCGAAATTAAACCCAGATTAATTTACAATCAGGGTTATCCAAAGAGATTCGAATTGCTTGAGAAAGGTAACCGAACGCTGAAAATCAGCGTTCGGTTACCTTTCCTGCCCATTCGGCTATCCAGAGAGCAGGCAATTCACCAAATCTGTCGAATTGCCTGCACATACGGTGCCTGTTACCGAACAGGCACCGTATGTGCAGGCAATTCGACAGGATTTGATGCCTGTTCGAGGGCAGTGAAATCCCCATGAAAAAGCACTGCTTCGTCTATTCAGAGAACACAAACCAGCAGTGAAAAGGTTCCCCTAATGCCCTGCCATTCGGTGGTTTAATTCGGCAGATTTATTCAGGAGAATCCCATAGGCCTTCAATGTTAAAATTATTCCCGTTTTAATTCAATATCTAATAAACCGTTCATTATAAAATTCTGCAGCAAAAAGTCTCTTTATTTATAGATTTTTTAGGATACTTTAAGCATTTTTCTGAATTTTTTTTAAAAAAAATTAAAAGTCCGATTTTTTTTTTTTTTTTTTTCAGTTTACTTATTTTTTCTGTAACAGCCCTCTTTATTATCATTCCCTGGATCTCCTGTGAAAATTTCAGACATTTCGCTCAGTAGTTTCTTTGCAAACAGCGTTTCATTTTCCCAGATTCATACAAATGGTTTTGCTAATTTATTCACTGCCTCCTCTATGACAGTGGTCCCCAACCCAGGCCCTCAGGGCCCACTAACAGGCCAGGTTTGCCAGATATCTGAAGCACAGCACAGGTGTTATGATTTGCTGCTCAGTGATTGCAGGATTCAGTCTGCATTTCCCCAAGGTGATCTGCAAAATCTGGCCTGTTAGTGGGCCCTGAGGACCAGGGTTGGGGACCACTGCTCTATGTCACAGCTGCTTCGGCTCTGTGTGATTCGGCTCCTGTTCGGCTCCTGTTCGGGTTTTTCGAAGGTTAATCCAGATGTTTTTGCTTGTTTTCAGCGTGCATTCGGTTAGTTTTCGGTGGGTTTGCGGCAGCTTTTCCCTGCAATTCAGGGAGCCTGTGGTGTTTGCTGAATACACAGCAGGGTCACCGAAATGGGATCGGCAAAAGGAACCGAATTGAAGAGAACGAAAAGTCACCGAACATGCTGTGACTTTTCGAATCTCTTTGGATAACCCTGATTGTTTTATATCATTTTATTAGAAACGCCGGAGAATGAAATAAAACGCTCGCGGCTCCCGGGAATTAGGATTAATTAATTTAGGTGTTTAAAGCATCTTTACAAAATGAATACTTTGTAGCGCTGCAGTAAATTAGGGGGGCAGATTCAGGAGAATGAGTTCAGTAACTGGTTTAGGGGGGCAGATTCAGAGGGATGGGGTCAGTTACTGGTTTAGGCTAGGGTCAGACGAACGCATTTTTCGCGTTGTCCGTGAAAAAGTGCGTTCGAACGAATGGACGCATTTTTTCACGGAATACGCGATAGCGGTCATACGATGCGCATTTCCGTACGTGATTTTGTACGGATCATCAATAAAACACTTTTGTGTCTGGACGTTATGTTGACTGGACATTAGCAGCGTCTGACGTCTCCCAATCACGCAAACACGCCGCTATGCGGACGCAGCGCACTCTGTACGTCAGTAGTAGCGGTTTGACGTTCTCGAAAAAATGCGTTCGTTTGCCACTTGCGTTGGGCGGACGAACTTTCGTGCGGCCGTTCGTCGTATGTTCCCCGGCATCGGACGTCATTTGCTGCTAGCATGGCCGTGATTTCGTGCGGCTAAATGCACGTTAAAACTGCGTTCGTCTGACCTTAGCCTTAGGGGGCAGATTCAGAGGGAGGAGGTCTAACTGCTTTAGGGGGGCAGATTCAGGTGAATAGGTTCAGTAACTGGCTTAGAGGGGCAGACTCAGAGGGATGAGGTCAGTAACTGGTTTAGGGGGCAGATTCAGAGGGAGGAGGTCTAACTGGTTTAGGGGGCAGATTCAGGTGAATAGGTTCAGTAACTGGTTTAGGGGGACTGATTCAGAGGGATGACATCAGTTTATTAATTTTTTTATTTATTTATAAAGGATTTTACCAGGAAGGATTCAGAGAGATGAGGTCAGATACTGGTTTAGGGGGGCAGATTCAGAGGGATGAGGTCAGTTACTGGTTTAGGGGGGCAGATTCAGAGAGATGAGGTCAGTAACTGGTTTAGGGGGGCAGATTCAGAGGGATGAGGTCAGTTACTGGTTTAGGGGGGCAGATTCAGAGATATGAGGTCAGTAACTGGTTTAGGGGGCAGATTCAGATAGATGAGGTCAGTAAATGGTTTAGGGAGCAGATTCAGAGGGATGGGATCAGTACCCGGTTTAGGGGGGCAGATTCAGAGGGATGGGGTCAGTAACTGGTTTAGGGGGGCAGACTCAGAGGGAGGAGGTCTAACTGGTTTAGGGGGGCAGATTCAGGTGAATAGGTTCAGTAACTGGTTTAGGGGGGCTGATTCAGAGAGATGAGGTCAGTAACTGGTTTAGGGGGCAGATTCAGAGGGAGACACCAGGGGTGTAATGATACTGGAATCACAGGCGGCTCCGGGGTATAATGATACTGGAATCACAGGCAGCTCCGGGGTGTAATGATACTGGAATCACAGGCAGCCCCGGGGTGTAATGATACTGGAATCACAGGCAGCCCCGGGGTGTAATGATACTGGAATCACAGGCAGCCCCGGGGTAATGATACTGGAATCACAGGCAGCCCCGGGGTGTAATGATACTGGAATCACAGGCAGCCCCGGGGTGTAATGATACTGGAATCACAGGCAGCCCCGGGGTGTAATGATACTGGAATCACAGGCAGCCCCGGGGTGTAATGATACTGGAATCACATGCAGCCCCGGGGTGTAATGATACTGGAATCACAGGCAGCCCTGGGGTGTAATGATACTGGAATCACAGGCAGCCCCGGAGTGTAATGATACTGGAATCACAGGCAGCCCCGGGGTGTAATGATACTGGAATCACAGGCAGCCTCAGGTTGACACAATGTGATATCACTGCTGATACAATTAACCACATGTTACCGCAGACAGGTTACTGTAATGAGATACAATGTGAAAACATGGAAAGACTCTTTCTGATACTTTGTATATTAAACATTAATAAACACAGTCTGGTAAGAGGAACATTGAGATCAGGTTCTATCTGTCTCCGTCCTTTATTAGATCCTGCGCGACGCCGTGTCTGACCTAACCAACTGCACTAAAAATCCATCAGACGAGCAAGTGTTACGATTTAATCAAAGCTCAGGTAACGTCTGAATAACAGATCTTCCTCTAACTCTGCAAGATGACGCTGCGTGACCAGCCCTCATCCCAAATCCCAAATGTCTCAAAATCCAAAAACATCCTAAACCACGATGTGACATCACAAGTGGAAAATTTCCCCTCTGAGGCCAAGAAACGGGGACAAAATGAATTAAAATCATGTTAAACTATTTCTCCTTGGCCACCGTTATCAATACTGCATGGTGAAATGTAATCAAGTTTCTGACAATTCTGTGATGCCGCTGTTTATCTATTCCCTTTTTTTATTTCTGTTTCCCCCACCCCTGTTTCTTTGGAAACATTAAAAATCTTAAACTAAAAAAACAAAAACCCTGTATAAACCTCCTCCAGGCTGTGTATAAGGTGTGAGTGAAACATAAATGAATGTCGTGTTTAGACTCGGCTCCGAGAAATCACAATATCATTATTATATGGAAATATCCCAAAAATCCCAGATCCGCAGCATTCCTGCGTTTCGGATAAGGGACACTCAGCCTGTATTAAAAAGAATAAACCTCCTCACCTTTCCTATAACCCCCACCTGATATTTCCTATAACCCCATCTGACCTTTCCTATAATCCCCCACCTATCCTATAACCCCCACCTATCCTACAACCCCCCCACTATCCTATAACCCACATATCCTATAACCCCCCACCTATCCTATAACCCCCCACCTATCCTATAACCCCCACATATCCTATAACCCCCACCTATCCTATAACCCCCCACCTATCCTATAACCCCCACATATCCTATAACCCCCACCTATCCTATATCCACCACCAATCCTATAACCCCCACCTATCCTATAATCCCCCACCGGACCTTCCTATAACCCCCACCTATCCTATAATCCCCCACCGGACTTTCCTATAATCCCACCTGCCCTTTCCTATAACCCCCACCTTTCCTGTAACCCCCACCTGACATTTCATATAACCCCCACCTTTCCTATAACCCCCCACTGGACCTTTCCTATAACCCCCACCTGACATTTCACGTAACCCCAACCTTTCTTGTAACCCCCACCTTTCCTATAACCCCACCTGTCCTTTCCTATAACCCCCCACATTTCCTATAACCCCAACCTGACAATTCATATAACCCCACCTTTCCTATAACCCCCACCTTTCGTCTAACCCCCACCTGACCTTTCCTATAAACCCACCTTTCCTATAAACCCCCATCCGACCTTTCCTATAACCCCCACCTTTCCTATAACTCCCCACCTGACCTTTCCTATAACCCCACCTTTTCTATAAACCCCCATCCGACATTTCCTATAACCCCTCAACTTTCCTCTAACCCCCACCTGACCTTTCCTATAACCCCACCTTTCCTATAAACCCCATGCAACCTTTCCTATAACCCACACCTTTCCTATAACCCCATCCGACCTTTCCTATAACCCCTCCTTTCCTATAACCCTGATCCGACCTTTCCTATAACCCCCACCTTTCCTATAACCCCCATCTGACCTTTCCTATAACCCCTCCTTTCCTATAAACCCCATCCAACTTTCCTATAACCCCATCCGACCTTTCCTATAACCCCCATCCGACCTTCCTATAACCCATCCGACCTTTCCTATAACCCCTCCTTTCCTATAACCCTGATCCGACCTTTCCTATAACCCCACCTTTCCTATAACCCCCATCTGACCTTTCCTATAACCCCCATCCGACCTTTCCTATAACCCCCACCTTTCCTATAACCCCATCCAACCTTTCCTATAACCCCTCCTTTCCTATAACCCCCATCCAACCTTTCCTATAACCCACATCCGACCTTTCCTATAACCCCCACCTTTCCTATAACCCCCACCTTTCCTATAACCCATCCGACCTTTCCTATAAACCCCCACCTTTCCTATAACCCACATCCGACCTTTCCTATAACCCCACCTTTCCTATAACCCCATCCAACCTTTCCTATAACCCCTCCTTTCCTATAACCCCCATCCAACTTTCCTATAACCCACATCCGACCTTTCCTATAACCCCACCTTTCCTATAACCCCACCTTTCCTATAACCCCCATCTGACCTTTCCTATAACCCCATCCGACCTTTCCTATAACCCCATCCAACCTTTTCCTATAACCCCATCCAACCTTTCCTATAACCCCTCCTTTCCTATAACCCCCATCCAACCTTTCCTATAACCCCCATCCGACCTTTCCTCTAACCCCCATCCGACCTTTCCTATACCCTCCTTTCCAATAACCCCCACCCAACCTTTCCTTCCTATAACCCCCCACCTTTCCAATAACCCCACCTTTCCTATAACCCCACCTTTCCTAAAACCCCATTCGACCTTTCCTATAACCCCGACCTGACCTTTCCTATAACCCCCACCTTTCCTAAAACACCAACCTGACTTTTCCTATAACCCCCACCTGACCTTTCCTGTAACCCCACCTGACATTTCCTATAACCCCCCACATTTCCTATAACCCCAACCTGACAATTCATATAACCCCCACCTTTCCTATAACCCCCACCTTTCGTCTAACCCCCACCTGACCTTTCCTATAAACCCACCTTTCCTATAACCCCCATCCGACCTTCCTATAACCCCCACCTTTCCTATAACTCCCCACCTGACCTTTCCTATAACCCCACCTTTTCTATAAACCCCCATCCGACATTTCCTATAACCCCTCAACTTTCCTCTAACCCCCACCTGACCTTTCCTATAACCCCACCTTTCCTATAACCCCATGCAACCTTTCCTATAACCCACACCTTTCCTATAACCCCATCCGACCTTTCCTATAACCCCTCCTTTCCTATAACCCTGATCCGACCTTCCTATAACCCCCACCTTTCCTATAACCCCCCATCTGACCTTTCCTATAACCCCTCCTTTCCTATAACCCCATCCAACTTTCCTATAACCCCCACCTTTACTATAACCCCATCCGACCTTTCCTATAACCCCATCCGACCTTTCCTATAACCCCCACCTTTCCTATAACCCCATCCGACCTTCCTATAACCCCACCTTCCTATAACCCCCATCCAACCTTTCCTATAACCCACATCCGACCTTTCCTATAACCCCACCTTTCCTATAACCCCCACCTTTCCTATAACCCCATCCGACCTTTCCTATAACCCCATCCGACCTTTCCTATAACCCCACCTTTCCTATAACCCCCATCCAACCTTTCTATAACCCCTCCTTTCCTATAACCCCCATCCAACCTTTCCTATAACCCACATCCGACCTTTCCTATAACCCCCACCTTTCCTATAACCCCCACCTTTCCTATAACCCCATCCGACCTTCCTATAACCCCCACCTTTCCTATAACCCCCATCCAACCTTTCCTATAACCCCATCTGACCTTTCCTATAACCCACATCCGACCTTTCCTATAACCCCATCCAACCTTTTCCTATAACCCCCATCCAACCTTTCCTATAACCCCTCCTTTCCTATAACCCCCATCCACCTTTCCTATAACCCCCATCCGACCTTTCCTCTAACCCCCATCCGACCTTTCCTATAACCCCTCCTTACCAATAACCCCCCACCCAACCTTTCCTTTCCTATAACCCCCACCTTTCCAATAACCCCACCTTTCCTATAACCCCACCTTTCCTAAAACCCCATTCGACCTTTCCTATAACCCCCACCTTTCCTAAAACACCAACCTGACTTTTCCTATAACCCCCACCTGACCTTTCCTGTAACCCCACCTGACATTTCCTCTATGCTCTCCCCATCTCGCCCGTCTCCTGTTATCGCCTCCACTCATTCTGCATAGTGACCTCTAAATGTCTTTTCCTCTCTAAAGCTGAAGACCTCGGTGTTTCCTGGACGGCTCAGAGGATGGCAAGCTCCTGGTACATCCTGGCCCTCCTATTTGCGGGTACGTGTCATTGCCACTCTTTAACCCTGGTATCAGCCGGTGGGTTTCACGGTGTAAGAGACGCTTTATATTACCCGGTGACGGTGAAAGTGAATAAACTGAATCACACGGAGAAACAGTCACTAAATCACCCGAAATTATAAATCCCATTAAACCCATCACAGCAGAGTCACCAGCCGGGCGAGAGGAGCAGCGGGCACCCGGGTAGCAGAGTGTCACCCACTAGGGGCACCAGAGCAGGACCGGTGTCAGTGTGAGGGTATTGTGAAGCAAATCACTGCTTGTAGCTGCGGCAAAATATGACGAATAATAAAGAGGTTTGTTGTAAAAATGTGTCTTAGTATCAGGATGCGAGGGGGGAAAATCCTATTTATTGTCAACATCAAACACGTGCCTTTAATATTTATAAACAGCATCAAACTAACAACATTTTACTGAGACACTAGCAACGTGGACATTTTTTGATTGAAAAAAACTGCTTTTTTTGAGGGACGGAGCTGACATCCACTGAGACCAGTCGCATTTTTCAGTGCTCTCCGGCTATTTGCTTGATTATATGTGGATTTCTGCGTTCTTTTTCAATTATTTTTACAGCTACAGCAGGTGATATCCCCCCTAGACCTGTCACAGTACCCTGGATTGCGGTGTGATATCTGTTCGGCCCGGACTGCGGTGATACTAAAGGAGGCCTACTGCGGAGACACACGCCTGGCGGCCATTTTGGTGGATTCTCCCTCGGCCGAGGTGCTCCCTGTGGATCAACGACCCAGGCTACCGCATCTCCATGGGTAAGAAGTCGGGGAAGAAGCTCTTACCATTAGAGGGCCCACGACAGCTGGACATCCGAGATGCAATGGGTGAGGGCAGACGTAAGAGGCAGGGAGAACCCCATACATACCAGTCTCCCACGATGAGCTCTTCCGAGGAGGAGGACCCGTACTGGTCGGAGGCCTCGGTGGTGGCGCGGCACTCGCCCCGGGCACCGGAGGCAGGTGGACGGTCAGTTGCGGAGCCCAATGGTCGGAGGACTCCAGTGGCGCGCCGACTCGCGTCTTCCGATCCTCCTGTTCCTGCGGATGCTATTCCGGCTGCTCCTGGGAGGCGGGGAGAGGCGGGCCGCCTGTCCTTCACGAGGGAAGATATACGTGGCCTACTGGGTGAAGCACTTGAGGAGATGAGAGCGGTGTGGTGCGCAGACTTTGCGGCCTTGACAACAGAACTGACGGCTGTCAAAGGGTGGCTGAAGACGGTTGAAGCCCAGGTTGAAGAGGTTGTGGCGACCCAGACGCTCCTCGCGCCGCAGGTGGAAACACTGCAGTCTCAGGTGGCGACGCTCACAGGAGCCGTGGAGGCGGCTGAAAACCGACATCGCCGGAGAAACGTTCGTATCCGGGGGATCCCGGAGACGATAGCCGATGATGCCTTGCTGCCGTTTATTAATAAGTTTGCGTTGCATGTGATCGACACGCCGACCGGTACTGTTTTTCAGAATGTTTTCCGACTACGTAAGGCGACTACGGCCCCTGTGGACTCCCCCCGCGATGTGCTAGCGGTGGCGGGAAATGAGACCGATAAACGGCGCCTGATGTCGACTCCCGCAGCTCGAGCTCCAATTATTTTTGAAGAGATGGTTTTGTCAATGTTTAATGATCTCCCCTTTGTGACCTTGATAGCTCGCCGGCAGTTTCGAGAAGTCTCGGCGTTCCTGAGGGACTGTGGGGTCAGATATAGATGGGGGTTGCAGGTTCTATGTACATAAATTATGACAACCTGTCTCACCTGGTGTCCTCCCCTGAAGCCGCCTGGTCCCTGCTGCGCTCTCTGGGCCTCTTCCCTGCCCCGGTGTCCCCCAGCCTTGTCCCTGGGGGTTCCTCCCCTCCGATGTTAGATCCGGGATAGAGTCGAACGTGGAATAGCACAGTTCTGTGCCTTAAACTAACAGGAATCTGTTCTCATTCTCTTTTCTCCCCTCTTTGCGAAACGGACCGTTCTGCTCCTCATTGATATTTGATATTTGATATTTTTTTGATGCCGACTACTATCTTCCTGAAAGTCGGAGACTTTTCTAGCTACATGGGGTATATTTCTCTTACAGCGGACTCTGCTTTTTCTTTTTCTGTTTCCTAAATTTTCATTGGCAGTGTTTTTGCTTCCCCTTTTTTTTTTTTTTTTTTTTTATTTTTCTCTCCCTTATTTTTTAAAAAAACTGGATGCCTTTCGCAGACTTTTCCTTAACTTTTTGCCTTTTGATGTTTCGCAGTGTGTATTTTTATTGTCCGATGACTTGATTTTTGGTTTTCTCATATCTATTGCTGTGTATTAGTCGTGTTATGGCTTTCCCGTGACATATTAGATGATTTACGGAGGCCCTGCAAGACCTTCACTTTATGTTTGTTCTATATCGGTTGATGCAACATCCGTAAATAATTCTCTTTTTTCCTTTTTTATTTATCCTGTGGAACATTTTTATTTTTATTATTATTATTGCCCACTCATTTTCTGATCATACACAGCTCCTTTATGACGGCATCCCCCTTATGTTTTATGTGTTCTTAGGATTGTAATATTTGGCCCTGCGAGGCCGACCCTGTTGGTCAGTTTGTGACCCTATGAATACAAAAATAAAAATCTCAAATACAAAAAAAAAAAAAAAATCCTTTTATCTGGCAATAAAAAAACCGTTTTTAACCCCGTGGACGCATTAGTCGCGGGTCCAAAAATGCAGCCGTTGATTGAACACGGTCCTGGTTTGTGACGCATTCCCTGTGCATTACACCACAGGCTTATCGTGTAATGTGATCGCAGCACAGACACTCAAAGTACTGTGCAGTACAACACAGCCCCACATACAGGGATACACCACCCCGACGAAACGCAACGAAACTAAATATGTGGTGTATCCCTTTCAGGCACACACAGAATTATGCATCCTGGTGTTTAAGGTCTAGGGGAACCGGGTGACGCTGTACTGGTGTGAATCACATTTATTAGCGCCAGTCCCGGCCCCCCTTACATATTAGTTAACTGCACAAGTGGAGAAGGTTGGGGGTATAGAAGGGAGGGTTGGGACAAGAGTGGGGTACGGGGTGGAGGAGGGTGAGAAGGGAGGGGTAAAAGGGTGCATGGAAATACAGACATGAAAAATAAACCCAAACTTACTCCTCTTCATCGTCTTCGTCATCGTTGTTGTCTGGTCGTCTTCTCCTGCCGAAGCTGTCGATAATAGCATACTCGCCTCGCATGCTTCAAACCAGCCTCACGCAGTCTCTGATGGTGACGTCCTCACGATGCCGTACCTTCCGGTTCCGGGCGAACCACAAGGTGTCCTTGACACAACACGTCAGGCGCCATGTGGCGGCCTCGGTGTGCGTGCCGTGGAAAAGTCCGTAGAGCGACGCATGAAGAGACATTTTCTCAATGGGTACAGAGTCTGTGAAGTCCTGTTCCAGGGCGGTCAGTAGTGCCTGGGCAAAGCGGCAGTGCCAAAAGGTGTGCATCACCGTTTCCTCAAACACTACACAGTGCGGGCAATGTCTGTGCCTGCACAGGCCCCACGAGTGCATGAAAGTCCTGAATGGCAACCCTCCCTGGATCGCCATCCACGCCAAGTCTTTGTGTCGGCTGGTTAACCTGTTGGAAGCCACGTTCTGCCATACCAGGCGTCCCGTGGCCCCAGGCAACCGGCAAACCGACTCCTCCACGTCTTGAGCTCTCAGCAACTTGTAGATGACGCGCGGCTCTCACAAATCCGGATTCACTCCCTCCAGCTGGAACTCCTGTATGAACTTCTCAACGTCCTGGTAGAACCACGGCATCGTCCAGTTGAAAGGGATAGAACTGTCCCACTTCTTCCAGCCAATCTTCCGGAGAAGAGGGGCCAGGAAGAAGAGAGACATGGAGTGTCCTGCCGAGCCTTGTCCGTCTGCTCCAAAGATACACCTCACGCAGTTACACACAAAGATGATCCTCAGCAAGGTGGGAATATCCGGGATGCTCTTCCCACCCTTCGAGGGGTCTTTGTACATTACCACGCGCTTTACTCTGTCCATCTTGGAACTCTAGACAAAGTGAAAGACGGCTTTGGCGATGGTCTTCCTGACCGTAATCAGGGGGGGGGACACGCCTGTGCCACGTATTGCAGCACGGGAAGGATCTCGGTCTGCAATACAAGTTTCTTTCCCTCCATCGTGAGGTCCCGAAGACTCCAGAGCCTGACCTTCTGATTGACCTTTGACAAGCGCTCCTGACAGTTTTTCAGGGCCGCCCCTTCTCCGCCGAACCAGACACCCGGGATCTTGAGGTGCGGTGTCTGGACAACGGGGAAGGGAATGGGATCCGTAGCCACCTCCCAACCACCAAACAGCATGGCTTCCGACTTCCCATAGTTTATCTTAGCACCTGACGCTCTGCCGAAGAGGTCACAGGTATCTGCTAGTGTTCCAACCGAATCTGCAGAAGACAGTGACATCGTCCATGTAGAGCGAGCACTTCACTGACTTCTGACGTTCGCCTGGCGGTTGTATCCCTTTGATCCCTGGGTTAAATCTGATGCACTCGGCAAAAAGCTCTATGCAGCACACGAAAAGCAGAGGGGACAAAGGGCAACCTTGCCTGACCGTGTACTGAATGGGGAAAGGGTCGGTTTTCCAACCGTTCAGCAGAACAGTACTGTGTATATCCGCATACATCAACTGCACGTAGGCGCAGAATCTCTCCCCGAGACCAAGCTTTTTCAGAACGCTAGCCATGAACGCGTGGGACACCCGATCAAAGGCTTTCTCCTGGTCCAGGGAGACCAGAGCAGGCCAGGAACGGCGGTCCACTAGGAAGTGGACCATGTCCCGAATAAGCCCAAGGCTGTCTGCGAGCCGGCGGCCCACAACGCCGCAGGTTTAGTCTGGATCGATCACCTGCCCTAGAACTTTCTGTAACCTACAGGCCAACACTTTTGCCATGAGCTTGTAGTCCACATTTAGGAGGGAAATTGGGCGCCAATTTCTCAGCTCCGACTTCTCTCCCTTCCGCTTATACACGATTGTGATCATGCCCTCTGAGAGAGTCCGGCATATGACCCTCGTCCAGCATTTCCTCGTAAAGTTCCAGCAGATCCGGCCCGAGGACCCACAGTGTAACGTAAAGTTCCACTAGGAGGCCGTCGGAGTCCGGGGTTCTGCCTTGCCTAAAGGAAATGGTGGCGGAGCGCAGCTTGTCCAAACTCAGGAGTATCGAGGGACAGCCTTCCTTCGACCAATACCTTCCGTGTGAAGCCTGACAGCAGTCTGTCGGCAGCTTTGGGGTCCGTAACCTTCACGGAGTAGAGGTCACTATAGTAGCCGTGCACTACCCTAGTGACACCTCTCTCGGCCCTCGTGCAAATTTCCATCCTCGTCCTTCAGCTCAGATAAAGGAGTGTTGGCTGAGTGGAGTTTTCTGAAGAAGAAGGTGTTGCACTTTTCCCCCTTCTCCATATTCTCCACCTTGGCATGAGATATGATGCTCTTGGATTCTTCCTCAAAGTACCCTTTCAGGCCCCTCTTGGTTTCCTCCAGTTCATCACGCACGTTCCAACCGCAGCTTTCGAGGTCAGTCAGACTATGCAACCTAGACTGAAGCCTCCTGAATTCCCTCTTTCTGGCACTCGCCGGGCACCGGCCCTTGGATTGTAGAAAGCTGCGCAGCTTCACCTTTGTGAATTCCCACCACTGGGCCCCCTTCCACCTGGTATAGGCATCGCGCAGTTCCGCCACCAACACCTGCTTCTTGAGCAAAGAGCAGTTCAGCTTCCAGGAACCCAGGCCGGGGGGGGGGACCCCTTTCCCACGGTCACCTTCAGCGTCACTGCCCTGTGTCCGAGAAGTAACAAGAAACAGTGTCGGCCTGACCATGCTTAACCGTTCGGGAGGTGAACACAAAGTCAATCCGAGATTGCACTGAGCCGTCTGGACGACCCCACGTATAATGTGTGGCACCACCACCTGTCGAGCCCACTGCGTCCCTCAGAGAGGCCCCGTGATCATCTCCCGCAGCAACTTGGACGTGACATCCAATTTACCAAACAGGGTTGTGCTTCTTCCAGTCGCCTCGATGATACAGTTGAAGTCACCGCCTAGGACAATCGCCCTAGTGGTTGCGAGCTAGGTCCTTAGGGTCTGGAACAGTTCCAGCCGCTGACCTGTCATCAGGGGAGGCATACACGGAGATGAACCTGACAGGTTCCCCAGCCCAAGAGCCGTCTACCACCAAAAGGCGACCGCAGACAAGCTCCTGGACTGACTCTGCCGTGAAATGACCCCCCTTTAACCAGTATAGCGGTCCCTGCAGACTTGCATCCTTTACCACCTGACCAAAAGGAAGGACCATGGGGCCAATCTCTAGCCAGCTTGCGGTAACTCCGGGCAAAGGGAAGAGAACATTCCTGCAACATGAACACATTGCTATTCTGGGTGGAGAGAAAGGTTAGTAGAGCCGGTCTTCTAAGTCTAGTCTTCACACTCCTGACATTAATAGTAAAGATAGAAATCGATGCCATCACATTCGGCTATTTAAGAGAGAGTTCGCCTCGAGGCTCATACACCACCTGTCCCCCAGTAAAGGGAGTCTTCTCCTCCTCCTGTATCTGCAAATGTCTGTGGGGACGGCGCTGCCTCGTGGAGTGCCGCGATCCACCTATCGTTCTCCGATGACGACGTGTAATCCGGTGTGTCTTCTGCGATCAGTTCATCCACTTCTCTATTCGCCGTCAGTATCTGCTCATCCGTGATATCATTGACGGTGCTGTGGGGGGAGGGTGGATTAACATGTCTCTTTACCTGGTCTCTCTCGCCGGGAGAGGAGCCTCCTGAACCTGATCCTCCTCGTTGCTCTGTTTCCTCTTGCGGGGAGCCACAGCTCCGTCGAAGGGCATCTTACCTACGGGTGCAGAGAGGGGGGGACTCGGGGTCCTGGGGGGGCAGCCGCACCGGGGAGAAGAGGGGTTAGTGGTCAGACCGAGAGGGATAAGGAGGGGATAGGGGTGTTGGAGATGGGTAAGGGTGTGAGCGGGGAGGATGTAGGGAGGGTAGGTTGGGGGTGTGTGGTGAGAGGAGGAGCGGGGACGGAGGTTGGGACGGGGGGAGAGGGTACCTTGGCCACGGGGCTTTGGTGGGAGGGGTAGCCTTGGCCCCAGGGGCTTTGGCGGATGGAGTTTTACCTTTCGCCTTGGTTGTGAAGGTGGGTGCTGGTCCCCTGGGGTCCAGTCCTTTCTTCGCTGCCTTGGCCTAGCTGTGTGAAGGGCAATCTTTGTACCTGTGCTCCGCTTCCCCACACAGGTTACAAGTTGTCCTTCGGGGACAATCTTTGGTGGCATGACTGTCCATTTTGCACACCTTGCAGCTGTCTGCTGTACAAGTCTTGGCCTCGTGGCCCTCTCTGCCACAGCGCCACAGAGTTTCCCAGGGTGAAGGACTGCGGCAGGGGGGCTAAACCGTCAGGAGAGGACACATCTGGCCGGAGCTGTACTATCACAAAGAGCTTCCCTGATCTGAGCTTCCGTTGGGGTGCATGATCGTCTGAGGCTCCCTTATGACCGTGCAGTACCTGTGCAAGAAGGTCGCTACATCCTGGTTAGGCGTGAGTTGGTTCCGCATCTGCACCGTTACTCTCTTCTCATCCCTCTTCAATGGGCAGCTGCCCAGAAAGCTGGAGAAAGGGGAGCCTGCGGTGGTGTTGCTAAAAGCTTCCCAGAAGCGCCGGCAGATGGCTTTGGTCATGAACGTTACGAAGAAAATGCCACCTGGGTAGGATTGCACGGTGTGCGTTTCCGCACGTGTGAACCCTTGCTCCAGGATGACCTTGTCTCCGAACGTTACCATGTCGATGTCCGGTACTCTGCCGTCTACCTCCTTCAACTTAAGCACGACCGTCTGCCTCATCCATGGCTCCAACTGGGGAACCTCTCCTCTGGGTGTTCAGGGCTTCTGACCTCCTGGGGGTGTCTTGGGCCCTTTCTCGCCCTGAAGGGGGGGACTTACCATCCGACCTGCAGGTTTCTGGAAGTTGGGGATCACTGACGCTCTCCTTGGCCTCCAGATGCTTGGTTTTCTTAGTCTTTTTCCTGTGGGTGACAATCCCTTCAGACTCCTCTGGCGTTTCCGCCGTCGGGGTCTGGTTCTTACCAGGCCCAGAGAACTGCACGGACTCCGCCACTGGTGTTTCCACCTGAGGGTTTGTCTTTGCCTTTCTCTTGCCCTTTTTTGGCGTTGTCTCCTCCATGGCCTCCTCAGCCAGCTCCGGCTCCGCCTCCTGCTCCAGTTCCTTGGGAGGGGCTCCCATCACCTCCTTTGTTGCCGTCGCCTTTGCAGATAGCTGCGCTTCCAGCGCCTCCGCTACTTTGGCTGCTTGTCTCGCCACCTTTGTCACCTCCTTCAGCTCCTCCTCCAGCGCTCTCCTCTCCTCCGCCGCTGTTGTCGTCAAGGTAGTCGTCGTCTCTGGTGGTGATATAGTGGTGTCCCCTTTCTGGGGGCTCTTAGAAGAGCAAGGGACGCTCTTTGCAGATGAGGCTGCCATCCTAGGTCCTCTCCTGCCTTTCGCCTTTGAAGTTTTTTAAAAGAGTTGCTTAGGGGATACCACAAATTGGACCAACTCTGGTCCCTGCGTGGTATCGTCAGAAAAATTGCCTTTTTTCCCTTGGAAGTCCTCGCCCTGCTCAGGGTCTGACTTTTGCACCCACAGCGTTTCCTTTAAAACCTCTTAGGTTTCAGACCGAAGCTTGTCCGCTCATATTTTACCTTGTCCGCTCAGTAAAGGAATAAGGTCGTTTAACCTTGTCCGCTCTGTGTAGTTCTTATCTGCTCAGATTTCACCCACAATGCACCCAGCAGTGGTCTCACCGCAAGCCTGTACCTTGTCCACTCAGAGCTGCCCAGGATGCACCTGGAAGCTCCCACTACAAGCAAAACCAAAGGCTCTACCGTGACCTTGTCCGCTCAGCTATCTTGTCGGCTCAAAATTGGGTCCCTTTTCCGGTGTAAGGAAAAGGTCTAATTTTGCCCAGTAGTGTGGGCTACTTCCCTCCTAGCAGTTCAACCCTGCAAGGCTCGCAGAATGGGAAAATCCTCCTAGTGGATGAGAACAGATACTACACTAGGACAGCGCTCTTTCGGGTTTATTGGACCCTCATCAGCAGGAGCTAGGCATGACCAGCAACGTGGAAATATGACACTGACGTTGGGGTTAGGGTTACTATTTCTGCTCGTTTTAGGTTTAATATTAAGATTCTTCTACATCGTCTGACACCAGTGTAGCGAGGTTAGGGTTACTTGTTTTGATTATTGCTGGGGGGTTGTTATATTGTGGCCCCCAGACACTTGTATCGCCCCCCAAAACACTGAATAGATCTGGGCTCCTGGTTGTGCAGATCTCTCTTGCTGTACTGGGGGCGTGTGGACCCCAACCCCCAGGGATAGAAAGTATAATGTGTGTTTATTATTTATTAGTTAGTGACAGGGAAGGATTTTTGTGTGGGTTTCTCCATTATTTGCTCGTAGTGACGGTATCTGTTTTATTTTTCTGTCATTTCTCCTGTATTTGGTAGCCGTGACGATAACACAATGCGACATCTTAACGTTTGCCAAAATGATATGGCAAGTTACTGGGAGAGGAGCTTCACGGTATCTATCCTACGGATGTTACTGCGGGTACGGTGGGCATGGACGCCCCCTGGACAAGACTGATTGGTGAGAAAACACAAAAAATGGTCCATTTAAAAAAAATAACATTTATGAAGAGTAAGAATTTAAATAATCGTCATTTTACAGATTTTGCTTTAAATCTCTTCATTCCCTCATTATATATCAGGCATCAAAAAAAGTGATATTTAACACAAAAATGCTTTATATACAGCTTACACTAATTCACACACATTATACGACACATACAGTAATTCACACACATTATATGTCACATACAGTAATTCACACACATTATAAGCCACATACAGTAATTCACACACATTATATGCCACATACAGTAATTCCTATACATTATATGACACATACAGTAATTCCTATACATTATATGTCACATACAGTAATTCACACACATTATATGTCACATACAGTAATTCCTATACATTATATGACACATACAGTAATTCACACACATTATATGTCACATACAGTAATTCCTATACATTATATGCCACATACAGTAATTCCTATACATTATATGCCACATACAGTAATTCACACATATTATATGACACATACAGTAATTCACACACATTATATGTCACATACAGGAATTTCTATACATTATATGACACATACAGTAATTCACACATATTATATGACACATACAGTAATTCACACACATTATATGTCACATACAGGAATTTCTATACATTATATGACACATACAGTAATTCACACACATTATATGTCACATACAGTAATTTCTATACATTATATGACACATACAGTAATTCACACACATTATATGTCACATACAGTAATTTCTATACATTATATGACACATACAGTAATTCACACACTTATATGTCACATACAGTAATTCCTATACATTATATGTCACATACATTAATTCACACACATTATATGTCACATACAGTAATTCCTATACCTTATATGCCACATACAGTAATTCACACATTATATGTGACATTCTTGCAAAGTATATGGAGATTATGGACACCAGCACAAGTACAGGTGGTGTTAGATTGTCAGAGGGAAGTGATCCTTAGAAACATAGAAACATAGAAACATAGAAAAATGTCGGCAGATAAGAACCTTTCGGCCCATCTAGTCTGCCCAATTACATGGATACTTTACCTGGATTTATCTTTTGTTTAGGATAGCCTTATGCCTATCCCATGCTTGCTTAAATTCAATTACTGTTTTGGCCTCTACCACTTCTACTGGAAGACTGTTCCATGTATCCACCACCCTCTCAGTAAAATAATGCTTCCTGATGTTACTTTTAAACCTTTGCCCCTCTAATCTAAGACTATGTCCTCTTGTTTTGCTATTTTGTTTCCTTTTAAATATACTCCTTCCTCTACCTTGTGGATTCCCTTTACGTATTTAAATGTTTCTATCATATCTCCTCTGTCTCGTCTTTTTTCCAAGCTGTACATGTTAAGATCATTAAGCCTTTCCTGGTAACTTTTCTCCTTCAAGCCGTACACCATTTTAGTAGCCCTTCTCTGAACTCTCTCTAAGATGTCTATATCCTTCTGGAGATACGGTCTCCAGTACTGCACACAGTACTCCAAGTGAGGTCTCACCAGTGCTCTGTACAGTGGCATGAGCACTTCCCTTTTCCTACTGCTAATACCTCTCCCTACACAACCAAGCATTCTGCCAGCATTTCCTGCTGCTCTATTACATTGACTACTTACCTTTAGATCCTCTGAAATAATGACCCCTAAATCCCTTTCCTCAGATGTTGAGGTTAGGACTGTATCAATTATTCTATATTCAGCCCTTGGGTTTTTACGTCCCAGGTGCATTATCTTGCACTTATCCACATTAAAACTCAATTGCCACAACTCCGACCATTTTTTTAGTTTACCTAAATCATTTGTCATTTGGCTGATCCCTCCAGGAACGTCAACCCTGTTGCAAATCTTTGTGTCATCAGCAAAAAGACATACTTTCCATTAATACCTTCTGCAATATCACTAATAAAAATATTAAAGAGAATGGGTCCAAGTACTGACCCCTGAGGTACCCCACTGGTAACAAGACCTTGTGCCGAATAAACTCCATTTACCACAATCCTCTGTTGCCTGTCACTCAGCCACTGCCTAATCCATTCAACAATATTGGAATCCAAGCTCAAAGATTGCAATTTATTGATAAGCCTTCTATGCGGAACAGTATCAAAAGCCTTACTGAAATCTAAATAAGCAATGTCTACTGCACCACCTGTGTCTATTATTTTTGTTACCCAATCAAAAAAATCAATAAGATTAGTTTGGCATGATCTCCCTGAGGTAAACCCATGTTGTTTCTGATCCTGTAATCTATGTGTTTTTAGATGTTCAACAATCCTTTCCTTTAACATGGTTTCCATTAATTTCCCCACTACTGACGTAAGACTAACTGGCCTATAGTTCCCCGATTCCTCCCTACTACCCTTCTTGTAAATGGGCACAACATTTGCTAATTTCCAGTCTTCTGGGACGACTCCCGTTAACAAGGATTGGTTAAATAAATCTGTTAACGGTTTTGCTATTACATCACTGAGCTCTTTTAATAATTTAGGGTGGATCCCATCAGGCCCCATTGACTTATTTGTCTTTACTTTAGACAGCTGCTGTAGAACCTCCTCCTCTGTAAACTCATATGTAAATGTCTCTTTAGTGTTCTCTCCTAACTGAGGTCCCTTTCCTTCCTTTTCTTCTGCAAAGACTGAACAAAAATATTCATTGAGGCAGTCAGCGAGACTTTTATCCTCTTCTACATACCTTTCTTCCTTTGTTTTTAATCTGACTAATCCTTGTTTTACTTTTCTTTTCTCGTTTATATATCTAAAAAATGTTTTGTCCCCCTTTTTTACTGACTGAGCTATTTTCTCTTCTGCATGTGCTTTGGAAGCTCTTATAAATTGCTTTGCCTCTTTCTGCCTAATCTTATAGGTTGCCTATCTTCTTCACTCTGAGTTGTTTTATAATTATTGAATGCTGTCTTTTTGTTCTTCACTATTTTGGCCACTTCTGCAGAGTACCACAGTGGTTTCTTCCCTTTTTTTGTTTTTGCTAACAAGCCGAATGCAATTTCCTGTGGCCTTCAATAATGCTTCCTTTAAATAATCCCATTTCTCCTGGACTCCCTTTAAACTCCTCCAGTCTGATAATGACTCCTTCACACAAAATCTCATTTTAGAAAAATCTGTTTTTTTAAGTCTAAAACTTTCATTCTTGTGTGGTGCGGCTCCATCCCTGTTGTTATATTAAGCCATACTGACTGGTGATCACTAGATCCCAAATTTTCACCTACAACAACGTCCGATACCAAACCTCCATTTGTGAGTATTAAATCCAATATGGCCTCTTTACGGGTCGGCTCCTCAACTACTTGTGTTAGAGATAATCCCAGTAGGGAGTTTAGAATATTTGTACTCCTGGTGCACCCAGCTGTTTTGGTTTTCCAGTTCACATCAGGAAGATTAAAGTCCCCATGATAATAACTTCCCCCTTCATTGCCATTTTGGCTATTTCCTCAACCAGCAGATTATCTAGTTCTTCTGCTTGTCCAGGGGGTCTATAGATCACACCTACACGAGCTACTGTATGATTGCCAAATGTTAGCGTAACCCAAACTGACTCTATGTTCACCTCGCTCACTTTTATTTGGTTCGTTTTTATGTTGTTTTTCACATACAGGGCCACTCCTCCTCCTTTCCTACCTTCTCTGTCTTTTCTATATAAAGAGTACCCCGGTATTGTTATGTCCCAGTTATTTTTCTCACTGAACCATGTCTCAGTAACCGCCACTAAATCTACTTTTTCAGCTGCCATCATTGCCTCTAGTTCATTGATTTTATTGACTAAACTGCGAGCATTTGTAGACACGACTCTGAGCTTGTCATTTTTTACCTCGCATGTTTACTGCATCCTTACCTGCAGTACTTGAAAAAAGAGACAAGAAAATAAAACAATATGCAGACTGTTTAGACATGTGATAAACACTAGAGTATATAGAGTAATACTCACATTTTTGGTGCCTATTTAATAAAAAAGGCACCAAACATAAGTCAGCCGATGAAATAAAGGGGCACCGGATCCCCTCCCCTGGTTTGGGGTCCACATGGGTGATGTGGTGGTGGTAGATGGTTCCTCCAAATTAAACCAGGTAGCCGTGAGTAAAGAAAAATAATTTATTCAGGATATATGATAAAATAAATAAAACGGTCATGTAGTGCACCTCAAACGCGTTTCGCTCACAGGTTCTTCATCAGTCGGTCATTATTTGTGACATTCTTGCAAAATGCTCTCTTTATAATTACCGTATTTTTCGCTCCATAAGACGCACCTAGTTTTTAGAGGAGGAAAACAGGAAAATAAATATTCTGAATCAAATAGTATTTGTGCTTGTTTTTGGGTTCCCGTTAGTATTTGTGCTTGTTTTAGGGTTCCCGTTAGTATTTGTGCTTGTTTTAGGGTTCTCGTTAGTATGTGTGCATGTTTTAGGGCTCTCGTTAGTATTTGTGCTTGTTTTTGGGTTCCCGTTAGTATTTGTGCTTGTTTTAGGGTTCCCGTTAGTATTTGTGCTTGTTTTAGGGTTCCCGTTAGTATATGTGCTTGTTTTAGGGTCCCCGTTAGTATTTGTGCTTGTTTTAGGGTTCCTGTTAGTGTTTGTGCTTGTTTTAGGGTTCCTGTTAGTAAGTATTTGTGCTTGTTTTTGGGTTCCCGTTAGTATTTCTGCTTGTTTTAGCGTTCCTGTTAGTATTTGTGCTTGTTTTAGGGTTCGTGTTAGTGTTAGTGTTTGTGCTTGTTTTAGGGTTCCCGTTAGTAAGTATTTGTGCTTGTTCTTGGGTTCCCGTTAGTATTTGTGCTTGTTTTAGGGTTCCCGTTAGTATTTGTGCTTGTTTTTGGGTTCCCGTTAGTAAGTATACGTGCTTGTTTTAGCGTTCCCGTTAGTATTTGTGCTTGTTTTAGGGATCCCGTTAGTATTTGTGCTTGTTTTAGGGATCCCGTTAGTATTTGTGCTTGTTTTAGGGTTCCTGTTAGTGTTTGTGCTTGTTTTAGGGTTCCTGTTAGTAAGTATTTGTGCTTGTTTTTGGGTTCCCGTTAGTATTTCTGCTTGTTTTAGCGTTCCTGTTAGTATTTGTGCTTGTTTTAGGGTTCGTGTTAGTGTTAGTGTTTGTGCTTGTTTTAGGGTTCCCGTTAGTATTTGTGCTTGTTTTAGCGTTCCCGTTAGTATTTGTGCTTGTTTTAGGGATCCCGTTAGTATTAGTGCTTGTTTTTGGGTACCCGTTAATATTTGTGCTTGTTTTTGGGTTCCTGTTAGTAAATGTGCTTGTTTTAAGGTTCCCGTTAGTATCTGTGCTTGTTTTTTGGTTCCGTTAGTATGTGTGCTTGTTTCAGGGTTCCCGTTAGTATTTGTGCTTGTTTTTGGGTTCCCGTTAGTATTTATGCTTGTTTTAGGGTTCCCGTTAGTAAGTATTTGTGCTTGTTTTATAGTTCCCGTTAGTATTTGTGCTTGTTTTAGGGTTCCCGTTAGTATTTGTGCTTGTTTTAGGGTACCCGTTAGTAAGTATACATGCTTGTTTTTGGGTTACCGTTAGTATTTATGCTTGTTTTAGGGTTCCCGTTAGTAAGTATTTGTGCTTGTTTTAGAGTTCCCGTTAGTATTTGTGCTTGTTTTAGGGTTCCCGTTAGTATACGTGCTTGTTTTAGGGTTCCTGTTAGTGTTCGTGCTTGTTTTAGGGTTCCCGTTAGTATTTGTGCTTGTTTTAGGGTCCCTGTTTGTATTTGTGCTTGTTTTAGGGTACCTGTTTGTATTTGTGCTTGTTTTAGGGTTCCCGTTAGTATTTGTGCTTGTTTTAGGGTTCCTGTTTGTATTTGTGCTTGTTTTAGGGTTCCTGTTTGTATTTGTGCTTGTTTTAGGGTTCCTGTTTGTATTTGTGCTTGTTTTAGGGTTCCTGTTTGTATTTGTGCTTGTTTTAGGGTTCCCGTTAGTATTTTTGCTTGTTTTTGTGTTTGTATTAGTAAGTATTACGATTTTTCTACTTCTTCTGACACCAGTGTAGCGAGGTTATGGTTACTTGCCGGGTTTTGATTATTGCTGGGAGTGGGGGGGGGGGTTTGTTATATTGTGGCCCCCAGAAACTTGTACCCCCCCAAACTCTTCTTACACTGAATAGATCTGGGCTCCTGGTATAGCAGATCTCTCCTGCTGTACGGGGGGGGGTGGACCCCAAACCCCTGGGATAGATAGAAAATAGCCAAACCAGAAAAATTCTCCCTTTCATCTCACTTTCCATATCGGCTATTTTGACCTAGAATTTTTCATTCTCCAGTCATTCTCCTGCTTTTCACGCTCTCTGAATAACCCTGAATATGTGCTTTATTTCTCTGTGATTTCTCTTGTATTTGGTAGCCGTGGCGATAACACAATGCAACATCTGGGACTTTGCAAGAATGATAAAGAAAGTTACCAGGAAAAGTGCCCTCAGCTACATTGCCTATGGATGTTACTGCGGGTACGGGGGTCCGGACAACCCAAGGACCTGACTGATTGGTGAGAAAACACAGAGAATGAGCAAATCAACAGTTTAAGAATTTAAATAATTCACACACATTATATGCCACATACAGTAATTCCTATACATTATATGTCACATACAGTAATTCCACACATTATATGCCACATACAGTAATTCCTATACATTATATGCCACATACAGTAATTCCTATACATTATATGTCACATACAGTAATTCCACACATTATATGTCACATACAGTAATTCCTATACATTATATGACACATACAGTAATTCACACACATTATATGTCACATACAGTAATTCCTATACATTATATGCCACATACAGTAATTCACACATATTATATGACACATACAGTAATTCACACATATTATATGACACATACAGGAATTTCTATACATTATATGACACATACAGTAATTCACACATATTATATGACACATACAGGAATTTCTATACATTATATGACACATACAGTAATTCACACACATTATATGTCACATACAGTAATTCCTATACATTATATGTCACATACATTAATTCACACACATTATATGTCACATACAGTAATTCCTATACATTATATGTCACATACAGTAATTCACACACATTATATGTCACATACAGTAATTCCTATACATTATATGCCACATACAGTAATTCACACATATTATATGACACATACAGTAATTCACACATATTATATGACACTTACAGGAATTCCTATACATTATATGCCACATACAGTAATTCACACATATTATATGACACATACAGTAATTCACACACATTATATGTCACATACAGGAATTTCTATACATTATATGACACATACAGTAATTCACACATATTATATGACACATACAGTAATTTCTATACATTATATGACACATACAGTAATTCACACACATTATATGTCACATACAGTAATTTCTATACATTATATGACACATACAGTAATTCACACACATTATATGTCACATACAGTAATTTCTATACATTATATGACACATACAGTAATTCACACACATTATATGTCACATACAGTAATTCCTATACATTATATGTCACATACATTAATTCACACACATTATATGTCACATACAGTAATTCCTATACAATATATGCCACATACAGTAATTCACACACATGTGACATTCTTGCAAAGTATATGGAGATTATGGACACCAGCACAAGTACAGGTGGTGTTAGGTTGTCAGAGGGAAGTGATCCTTACCTGCAGTACTTGAAAAAAGAGACAAGAAAATAAAACAATATGCAGACTGTTTAGACATGTGATAAACACTAGAGTATATAGAGTAATACTCACATTTTTGGTGCCTATTTAATAAAAAAGGCACCAAACATAAGTCAGCCGATGAAATAAAGGGGCACCGGATCCCCTCCCCTGGTTTGGGGTCCACATGGGTGATGTGGTGGTGGTAGATGGTTCCTCCAAATTAAACCAGGTAGCCGTGAGTAAAGAAAAATAATTTATTCAGGATATATGATAAAATAAATAAAACGGTCATGTAGTGCACCTCAAACGCGTTTCGCTCACAGGTTCTTCATCAGTCGGTCATTATTTGTGACATTCTTGCAAAATGCTCTCTTTATAATTACCGTATTTTTCGCTCCATAAGACGCACCTAGTTTTTAGAGGAGGAAAACAGGAAAATAAATATTCTGAATCAAATAGTGTAATAATGGATATTGCCCCAGCTCCTCTCATGGATATATTGCCCCAGCTCCTCTCATGGATATATTGCCCCAGCTCCTCTCATGGATATACTGCCCCAGCTCCTCTCATGGATATATTGCCCCAGCTCCTCTCATGGATATACTGCCCCAGCTCCTCTCATGGATATACTGCCCCAGCTCCTCTCATGGATATATTGCCCCAGCTCCTCTCATGGATATATTGCCCCAGCTCCTCTCATGGATATACTGCCCCAGCTCCTCTCATGGATATACTGCCCCAGCTCCTCTCATGGATATATTGCCCCAGCTCCTCTCATGGATATACTGCCCCAGCTCCTCTCATGGATATACTGCCCCAGCTCCTCTCATGGATATATTGCCCCAGCTCCTCTCATGGATATACTGCCCCAGCTCCTCTCATGGATATACTGCCCCAGCTCCTCTCATGGATATATTGCCCCAGCTCCTCTCATGGATATACTGCCCCAGCTCCTCTCACGGATATATTGCCCCAGCTCCTCTCATGGATATATTGCCCCAGCTCCTCTCATGGATATATTGCCCCAGCTGCTCTCATGGATATACTGCCCCAGCTCCTCTCATGGATATACTGCCCCAGCTCCTCTCATGGATATACTGCCCCAGCTCCTCTCATGGATATAATGCCCCAGCTCCTCTCATGGATATATTGCCCCAGCTCCTCTCATGGATATACTGCCCCAGCTCCTCTCATGGATATATTGCCCCAGCTCCTCTCATGGATATACTGCCCCAGCTCCTCTCACGGATATATTGCCCCAGCTCCTCTCATGGATATACTGCCCCAGCTCCTCTCATGGATATAATGCCCCAGCTCCTCTCATGGATATACTGCCCCAGCTCCTCTCACGGATATATTGCCCCAGCTTCTCTCATGGATATAATGCCCCAGCTCCTCTCATGGATATATTGCCCCAGTTCCTCTCATGGATATACTGCCCCAGCTCCTCTCATGGATATAATGCCCCAGCTCCTCTCATGGATATATTGCCCCAGCTCCTCTCATGGATATACTGCCCCAGCTCCTCTCATGGATATATTGCCCCAGCTCCTCTCATGGATATACTGCCCCAGCTCCTCTCATGGATATACTGCCCCAGCTCCTCTCATGGATATACTGCCCCAGCTCCTCTCATGGATATACTGCCCCAGCAACTCTCATGGATATAATGCCCCAGCTGCTCTCATGGATATACTGCCCCAGCTCATGGATATGCCCCAGCTCACACATGGATATGCCCCAGCAGCTCATGGATATGCCCCAGCTCATGGATATGCCCCAGCAGCTCATGGATATGTATCAGCTCACCTGCCGCCGCCGCGTTCGTCTCCCTCTGAGCGTGCGTCTGGCGGCAGGAAGCTTGGGCACTCGCCTGGGGGAGCCACGTGACCACGATCTCGCGAGATCGCGGTCACGTGGCTCCCCCAGGCGAGTGCCCAAGCTCCTTGCCACCGGAGGCACGCTCAGAGGGAGCCGAACGCAGCGGCGGCAGGTGAGCTGAGGTATGTCATGGGGCATTTGCTCCTTAAGACGCACCCACTTTTCCCCCCACTTTTTGGGGGGAGAAAAGTGCGTCTTATGGAGCGAAAAATACGGTAGTTGTCAGTAAATGAGCCTCTGCTCTCTCGAAACCCATGACCCGGACTACGAGACAAGACACAACGACCTTTTAACTTAACTCTTTCAAGTATAACTATTGATAAACAATGTCTTATTATGAGTAATGTGTCAAGCTTGTATTATATGGAAGAATAAAAGACGCATCAAGCTAACATTACTGCCGCGTCGCTGTCCATCCGCATCCGTCAATCAATCCCTACAAGAAAACAGAACGTCTAATAGAGATACGAGTGTTTCGTACGTTTTTATAAAGATCCGAAGCGGCACCAGGCCCGGACTTATTTATTTTATACCAAGGTTTCTGGGTCATTCATTTGGGTTTTAGCTTCAGGCCACGTGGAATCCTCTTTCTGGATTAATATCTCCCTGATGTGTCGTTCCTCAGGTGCTGCCACAAACACGACTGCTGTTACGGCTATGTGGAGAAGACTTGTCCTCTAGATCCCAAGATCAAATCCTACTACTATACGATTGTGGACGGGAACGTCTTGTGCGGTAAATAAGATTGATTTCTGTGTCTCCAAATTCACTGATTCCATACGGCACGTCATCATACGTCTGCATCACCAAATACACAGAGAGGACACAATACAGAGAGTCTGGGATCTACTGATATGACTACGTAACGGTACACATAATACCCACAATGCAGGGAGCCTGGGTGTCACGACCCCGGTAGAGGGGAATAGGGTATGAGCCCGATGTGCGAGCTGAGCCACGTGAGTAAAGGATAATGGGGGTTTATTATAAGGAAAGAAGTGATGTAACACCTGGATACAAGCTTTATAGTGTGTGGGACCGATGGGGACTCAGTTCTCGCTGCAAAACTAGTGGAGGAACTGTGATCCCACAAAATCCCCTTTGACATATCACGTGGTGTTACCTCGTCAAAGCCATGCGCTGGGTCACAGATCTCTCTGTACGTCACTCGCTCATAACGGGGTCGGCTCTTCTTGATCTTAGTCCCCAGGGCGGATTCTTTATGAATCGGTTTAATCCGCGCCCCCCCCCCTTTCTGATCCGGCTCCAGCCAGTAATGACGTGTAATGCTCTCTCTCTCCTACAGATTATCAAAAAAACTTTGATGACTGCGCCAGTCTGACCTGTGAGTGTGACCGCGAGGCTGCCTACTGCTTTCTGAAAAATCTCAACACCTATGATCCAAATAAGAAGAACGCGAGTTTCTCTGGGTGTAATAAACCAACAGTTCCTTGCTCCTAAAATAAACACGATGTTTATGCAGAGAATTCCTCACGCGTCTCGTTTTATTATTCTCAGCCCAAAACATAACAATATCTGCTTTTCACTTAGAAATTAACAAAACTGCTAAACATTAGTGCGCAGCCCGTTACATTGGGGGGGGGGCACCCATTCAATATTCATTGCTTGGAGAATTTTCTACAGAACAATTACTTTTAGTTAGAAAAAACAATGTTTACGCAGCGATATAGTCAATGTTCATTTAATTTATCATGAACCAGCAAAGGAACATCCAAAGTATCTATGAAGAGAATCAAAGATCAATACCAGGCACACCCTGTGCGCACACGCCGGTGCTGCCATGATACCTCACCTTGTCAATGGTGGGACCAAGTGCACGGGATAACACAATACTTTATGACGCACCGAGCCATCTAAAACATATGCGCAGCACCACAACGAGGAGAGACCGGGGTCCTGTGCAATAGAGACTATTCCAGATATAATAGTTACTATGAGATAATGGAATATTCCGGATATAATAGTTACTATGAGATAATGGAATATTCCGGATATAATAGTTACTATGAGATAATGGAATATTCCGGATATAATAGTTACTATGGAATAAAAGAATATTCCGGATATAATAGTTACTATGAGATAACAGAATATTCCGGATATAATAGTTACTATGGGATAATGGAATATTCCGGATACAATAGTTACTATGGGATAATGGAATATTCCGGATATAATAGTTACTATGGGATAACAGAATATTCCGGATATAATAGTTACTATGGGATAATGGAATATTCCGGATACAATAGTTACTATGGGATAATGGAATATTCCGGATATAATAGTTACTATGGGATAATGGAATATTCCGGATACAATAGTTACTATGGGATAAAGGAATATTCCGGATATAATAGTTACTATGAGATAACAGAATATTCCAGATATAATAGTTACTATGGGATAACAGAATATTCCGGATATAATAGTTACTATGGGATAATGGAATATTCCGGATATAATAGTTACTATGAGATAATGGAATATTCCGGATATAATAGTTACTATGAGATAATGGAATATTCCGGATATAATAGTTACTATGGAATAAAAGAATATTCCGGATATAATAGTTACTATGAGATAACAGAATATTCCGGATATAATAGTTACTATGGGATAATGGAATATTCCGGATACAATAGTTACTATGGGATAATGGAATATTCCGGATATAATAGTTACTATGGGATAACAGAATATTCCGGATATAATAGTTACTATGGGATAATGGAATATTCCGGATACAATAGTTACTATGGGATAATGGAATATTCCGGATATAATAGTTACTATGGGATAATGGAATATTCCGGATACAATAGTTACTATGGGATAATGGAATATTCCGGATATAATAGTTACTATGAGATAACAGAATATTCCAGATATAATAGTTACTATGGGATAACAGAATATTCCGGATATAATAGTTACTATGGGATAATGGAATATTCCGGATATAATAGTTACTATGAGATAATGGAATATTCCGGATATAATAGTTACTATGAGATAATGGAATATTCCGGATATAATAGTTACTATGGAATAAAAGAATATTCCGGATATAATAGTTACTATGAGATAACAGAATATTCCGGATATAATAGTTACTATGGGATAATGGAATATTCCGGATACAATAGTTACTATGGGATAATGGAATATTCCGGATATAATAGTTACTATGGGATAACAGAATATTCCGGATATAATAGTTACTATGGGATAATGGAATATTCCGGATACAATAGTTACTATGGGATAATGGAATATTCCGGATATAATAGTTACTATGGGATAATGGAATATTCCGGATACAATAGTTACTATGGGATAATGGAATATTCCGGATATAATAGTTACTATGAGATAACAGAATATTCCAGATATAATATTATTATTATTATTATTCTTTATTTATAAAGCGCCAGCATATTCCGCAGCGCTGTACAATAAGCACAGTATAGACAGGGTTACAATACATTGAACAACATTTGACAAACAGTACAGGAGGAGATGAGGGCCCTATTCCCGTAGGAACTCACAATCTGGGAGGGTTGGGGTTGGAAACAGGAGGAGAGGACTGTAAGGTGAGAGTGATTGATGGTTGCGTCAGTGAGTTGGGTGGTAGGCTTCCCTAAATAGGAATGTTTTCAGGGAGCGTTTGAAGGAAGAGAAGTTAGGGGAAAGTCTGACAGTACGAGGGAGAGCGTTCCAGAGAGTGGGGGCTGCGCGTGAGAAATCCTGCAGTCTATCATGGGAAGAGGTGATGCGGGGAGAAGCTAGGCGCAGGTCACTGTTTGACCTTAGGGAGCGGGCTGGGGTGTATTTGGTGATTAGTGAGGACAGGTAGTGGGGAGCTGAGTTAGTGAGGGTTTTGTAGGTAAGGATAAGGATTTTGAACTTAATTCTGCAGTGGATGGGGAGCCAGTGAAGGGACTCGCAGAGGGGAGCGGCAGAGACAGAGCGGCGGGTGAGGTGAATTAGCCTGGCGGAGGCGTTCAGGATGGATTGTAGGGGGGAGAGGTGGGACAGAGGGAGGCCAGATAAGAGATTATTGCAATAGTCGAGTCGGGAGATTACCAGGGCGTGTATGAGTTGTTTTGTGGCGACAGCGGTAAGAAATGGCCGAATTCTGTAAATATTACGCAGTTGATATCGGCAGGAGGAGGAAAGAGACTTGATGTGGGGGATGAAGGAAAGAGCAGAGTCAAGTGTAACTCCAAGACAGCGAACTTGGTTTGATGGGGAGATGGTGATACCCTCCACCGTGATCGAGAAGTCAGGAGGTGGGGCGGCATTAGAGGGAGGAATAAGTAGGAGTTCAGTCTTTGACATGTTGATCTTTAGGTGGTGGGAGGCCATCCAGGAGGAGATGCCAGATAAACAGTCACTGACTTTGGAAAGGACAGGGGGAGAGAGATCAGGGGTAGAGAGGTAGATCTGAGTGTCATCAGCGTAGAGGTGGTAATTAAAGCCAAAGCTGTTGATGATTTTGCCCAGGGAGGAGGTGTAGATGGAAAAGAGCAGAGGACCAAGGACAGAGCCTTGAGGTACACCAACAGATAGAGGCAATGAGGAGGAGGAGTTACCAGCAAAGGACACACAGAAGGACCTGTTGGATAAATAGGAGTCAATCCAAGCAAGTGCAGTGTCACCGAGACCCAGAGAGTTGAGGGTCTGTAGAAGGAGGGGGTGGTCAACAGTGTCAAAAGCAGCCGAGAGGTCAAGCAGGATGAGAATAGAATAGTGGCCATGTTTTTTAGCAGTTAGGAGGTCGTTGGTGACTTTGGTGAGGGCAGTTTCAGTTGAGTGTAGCGGACGGAAGCCAGATTGCAGGGGGTCAAGTAGTGAATTGGAGGACAGGAAGAGGGAGAGGCGGTTGAAGACTAGTTTTTCTAAGAGCTTAGAGGTAAAGGGAAGCAGGGATACAGGACGGTAGTTGGATGGAGAGTTGGGATCTAGGGATGGTTTCTTTAGTAAAGGGGTAACTAGCGCGTGTTTGAAGGCGGATGGAAAGGAGCCAGTGGAGAGAGATAGGTTGAAGATGTGTGTGAGAGCAGGGGTGAAGGAGGAGGAGAGGGGAGGAATTAGATGTGAGGGAATGGGGTCGAGCGGGCACGTGGTGAGATGTGAGGAGGACAATAAGGAATTGACTTCCTCCTCAGTGGTTGGGAGGAAGCGGCAGAGGGTGGCAGATGGGACCTGTGGGAGTGGAGGTGGCAGATAACTATCTTGTGTTGGGATGTTGCTTCTGATAGTTAAAGTTTTACTGAGGAAGTAGTCTGCCAGCTCTTGAGCGCTGAAGGCAGCTGAGGGGGGAGGTGCAGGTGGGTAGAGGAGGGTGTTGAAGGTGGACCAGAGCCGTTTAGGGTTGGAGGACAGCGTAGATATAAGAGATGAGAAGAAGGATTGTTTGGCCAAGTGGAGGGCAGAGGTGTATGACCGGAGAATAAACTTGAAGTGAACAAAATCAGCTTCAGAGCGGGATTTCCTCCAGGCACGCTCTGCGGTGCGGGAGCATCTTTGCAGGTAGCGAGTCTGGAGGGTGTGCCAGGGCTGAAGCTGGCGGCGTGGGGCCTTACAGAGTCGAAGAGGAGCAAGAGTGTCTAGAGCAGAGATAAGCGTAGTGTTGTAGTGATTAGTGGCAGCATCAGGGCAGGTGAAGGATGAGGTATGAGGGAGGTGGTGAAGTAGGTTGGAGAATTGATGGGGGTCCACAGCCTGTAGATTTCTGCGAGTGTGTGTGCGGGGTGGGGGAGCAGGGTGTTTAGGAAGTCCAGATAGGTTGAAAGAGAGAAGGTGGTGGTCAGAGATGGGGAAAGGGCGACAGTTGAACTCAGAAATGGAGCAGAGGTTGGAAAAGACAAGGTCAATAGCGTGACCATCGCGGTGGGTAGGGAGGAGGGAGGATTGTGTGAGTCCAAGGGAGGACGTGAGTGAAAGAAGTTTGGAGGCAGCAGGGGCGGAAGGATCGTCAATGGGAATGTTGAAGTCCCCGAGAACTAGGCATGGAAGATTAGAAGACAGAAAGTGAGAGAGCCAGGTAGCAAAGTGGTCAAAGAACTGGGAGGTTGGTCCCGGTGGGCGGTAGATGACTGCCACCCTGAGGGCCAGAGGAGAGAACAGGCGGATGCAGTGTGTCTCGAAGGAGGAGAAGGAGAGGGATGGGGGTGGAGGGAGATGCTGGTAGGTGCAGGTGGGAGAGAGCAGGATTCCGACCCCGCCACCATTTCTCTCACCCGGTCTGGGGGTATGGCTCAAGTGTAGACCGCCATGTGAGAGAGCAGCAACGGAGGCCGTGTCAGAGGGAGTTAACCAGGTTTCAGTTAAAGCTAGGAGGTTGAAGGAGTTTGAAAGGAAGAGGTCATGGATTGCTGTGAGTTTGTTGCACACAGAGCGAGCGTTCCAGAGGGCGCAGGAGAAAGCGGACAGGCGCTGAGGGATTATGGGGATGAGGTTGCTGGGCTTGCAGGGAGGTGATTTATGTGCGATGGGATAGTTACTATGGGATAACAGAATATTCCGGATATAATAGTTACTATGGGATAATGGAATATTCCGGATACAATAGTTACTATGGGATAATGGAATATTCCGGATATAATAGTTACTATGGAATAAAAGAATATTCCGGATATAATAGTTACTATGGGATAACAGAATATTCCGGATATAATAGTTACTATGGGATAACAGAATATTCCGGATATAATAGTTACTAAGGGATAACAGAATATTCCGGATATAATAGTTACTATGGGATAACAGAATATTCCGGATATAATAGTTACTATGGGATAACAGAATATTCCGGATATAATAGTTACTATGGGATAACAGAATATTCCGGATATAATAGTTACTATGGGATAACAGAATATTCCGGATATAATAGTTACTATGGGATAACAGAATATTCTGGATATAATAGTTACTATGGGATAACAGAATATTCCGGATATAATAGTTACTATGAGATAACAGAATATTCCGGATATAATAGTTACTATGAGATAACAGAATATTCCGGATATAATAGTTACTATGGGATAACAGAATATTCCTGATACAATAGTTACTATGAAATAACAGAATATTCCGGATATAATAGTTACTATGAGATAACAGAATATTCTGGATATAATAGTTACTATGGGATAACAGAATATTCCGGATATAATAGTTACTGTGGGATAACATAATATTCTGGATATAATAGTTACTAAGGGATAACAGAATATTCCGGATATAATAGTTACTATGGGATAACAGAATATTCCGGATATAATAGTTACTATGGGATAACAGAATATTCCGGATATAATAGTTACTATGGGATAACAGAATATTCCGGATATAATAGTTACTATGGATAACAGAATATTCCGGATATAATAGTTACTATGGGATAACAGAATATTCTGGATATAATAGTTACTATGGGATAACAGAATATTCCGGATATAATAGTTACTATGAGATAACAGAATATTCCGGATATAATAGTTACTATGAGATAACAGAATATTCCGGATATAATAGTTACTATGGGATAACAGAATATTCCTGATACAATAGTTACTATGAATAACAGAATATTCCGGATATAATAGTTACTATGAGATAACAGAATATTCTGGATATAATAGTTACTATGGGATAACAGAATATTCCGGATATAATAGTTACTGTGGGATAACATAATATTCTGGATATAATAGTTACTATGGGATAACAGAATATTCCGGATATAATAGTTACTATGGGATAACAGAATATTCCTGATATAATAGTTACTATGGGATAACAGAATATTCCGGATATAATAGTTACTATGGGATAACAGAATGTTCCGGATATAATAGTTACTATGGGATAACAGAATATTCCGGATATAATAGTTACTATGGGATAACAGAATATTCTGGATATAATAGTTACTATGGGATAACAGAATATTCCGGATATAATAGTTACTATGAGATAACAGAATATTCCGGATATAATAGTTACTATGAGATAACAGAATATTCCGGATATAATAGTTACTATGAGATAACAGAATATTCCAGATATAATAGTTACTATGGGATAATAGAATGTTCCGGATATAATAGTTACTATGGGATAACAGAATATTCCGGATATAATAGTTACTATGGGATAACAGAATATTCCGGATATAATAGTTACTATGAGATAATAGAATATTCTGGATATAATAGTTACTATGAGATAACAGAATATTCCAGATATAATAGTTACTATGGGACAACAGAATATTCCGGATATAATAGTTACTATGGGATAACAGAATATTCCGGATATAATAGTTACTATGGAATAACAGAATATTCCGGATATAAAAGTTACTATGGGATAACAGAATATTCCGGATATAATAGTTACTATGAGATAACAGAATATTCTGGATATAATAGTTACTATGAGATAACAGAATATTCCGGATATAATAGTTACTATGAGATAACAGAATATTCCGGATATAATAGTTACTATGAGATAACAGAATATTCCGGATATAATAGTTACTATGAGATAACAGAATATTCCGGATATAATAGTTACTATGGGATAACAGAATATTCCGGATATAATAGTTACTATGAGATAACAGAATATTCCAGATATAATAGTTACTATGAGATAACAGAATATTCCAGATATAATAGTTACTATGGGATAACAGAATATTCCGGATATAATAGTTACTATGAGATAACAGAATATTCCAGATATAATAGTTACTATGAGATAACAGAATATTCCAGATATTATAGTTACTATGGGATAACAGAATATTCCGGATATAATAGTTACTATGAGATAACAGAATATTCTGGATATAATAGTTACTATGAGATAACAGAATATTCCGGATATATTAGTTACTATGGGATACAGAATTTATATCCCTGAGATAGTTAACGCGTCGCTATAAGGAGGCGCCATTGTTCTCCTGCTAATGTTTGTTCGCTCTTGGCGCGGCGACAGGAAAACCTTTACAGGATAATAATGAGCAGCGATGATGGAAATAATAGACATGTGATTCACTCTGTGAGACGTGAGACGTGATGTGAATGTGATGGACAGGGGGAGGGACCTCGGATTATTTGGAGGCTCCTTACTTTGTGATTGTGACAGAAGCCCCCTCCACCTTTTATTGGAGCTGGGCAGCAGCTTCTGACTCCCGGGCGTTTGCATTAGGAATAAAATAGAATAGAATAAAAATCCCCCTCTCCTCCCTCCATAGCTCCTCCCTGCCCCGCAGCAGCTCTAGGAGAGGGGAGGGGGATGTGATTTGTGTGCAGAGAGAGAAAATGACAGTAAACGGCAGGTAAGGGGGGGTATCAGCAGAATATGAAGCCCTGTCTGCTTACTGCTGTTTAAAGTGGACCTTTCCTTAACCAGCACTGCAGTGATCAGAAATTTGTCATTGAGCTGCCTTGCTTCTGGTGAGGTCCTGCATAGAGGGGGCCAGGCTGCATTCACTGCATCACCAAGGAATAGGCAGCCCAGGGGAAACAGGGACAGGGAAGAGGGAGTCTTAAAAAACTGGAAAAGTAGAGAAAAAAATACCATAGCAGCATCTTACACCTGCAAAACACACACCCATTCTCTGCTCAGCAACTCCAATCCACAAAACCAGCCATCCAGCACACACACACAACTCCAATCCACAAAACCAGCCACCCAGCACATACACACAACTCCCATCACACAAAACCAGCCACCCACACACACAACTCCCACCACACACAACCAGCCACACACAACACCCATCACACAACACCAGCCACCCACACACACAACTCCATCACACAAAACCAGCCATCCACACATAACTCCCATCACACAAAACCAGCCACCCATACAACTCCATCACACAAAAGCAATCAACCCACAACCCCATCACACACCAGCCACCATCACACAACCCAGCCACCAACACACAACTCCTATCACACAAAACAAGCCACCCCAACACACACAACTCCCATCAACAAAACCAGCCACATATGCACTTTTGTTCATAGCATAAGGATGGATATTTTCTATGTATAGCTTGGAAAAAAGACGAGACAGAGGAGATATGATAGAAACATTTAAATACGTAAAGGGAATCCACAAGGTAGAGGAAGGGAGTATATTTAAAAGGAAACAAAGTAGCAAAACAAGAGGACATAGTCTTAGATTGGCGGACATTGTTTGTCGCTGTATATGATCTCTTTATATTGTTTATGTCTCCACTGCCCCTTGCACACCGCGCTGCATCTGAGTGCGGTTGAGTAGGAGTTCCTTCATTTTTATTTATATTTATTTTCATATGCTCTTTTATATTATTTGGTTTTCCTTTTGGTTGCGCTTTAACTTTTTCTTTTCTTTATATATTTATGTTTGGGTGTAATTTTTTGTATTTCTAAGTGGATTATACTATACACCTGTGATTCAAATAGATTAGAGACCGGATTGGTGGATATGGGGTTAAAAGGATGGGTGTTTGGTTTATCTGTTATGTATGATTAAGGCCGCTTGAGGCCGACATGTTACCACGATTTTTTACCCCTTGGGGTTTTTCCCTCCCTGAATAAATTTTGGAACCAGCTGCCTGAGACCCGTTTCTGTTGGTGTTCTATAGTCTTAGATTAGAGGGGCAAAGGTTTAAAAGTAACATCAGGAAGCATTATTTTACTGAGAGGGTGGTGGATACATGGAACAGTCTTCCAGTAGAAGTGGTAGAGGCCAAAACAGTAATTGAATTTAAGCAGGCATGGGATAGGCATAAGGCTATCCTAAACAAAAGATAAATCCAGGTAAAGTATCCATGTAATTGGGCGACTAGATGGGCCGAAAGGTTCTTATCTGACCACATTTTCTATGTTTCTATGTTTCTATGTTTCTATGGATATGTTGTGAGTTTGCAAAATCACTTAAAAATAACAATTATTCAAAAAGAATCTACACTCGCCCCTTATTGCACAGCACAGAGGACACATGATCCACCATCGGCAGATTCATAATATATCATTATTATATGTATACATCATGTCCTGACAGAATTCTATAACTAAAAATATTTTTGAAAACATTAAAAAAGTGCGTGTGATTTTTTTTTTTTTTACATTTTAGGCTAGGGTCAAACGAACGCATTATTCGCAGCGACCATCAAAAAGTGCGTCCGAACGCATTGACGTATTTTTTCACGGAATGCGCGAAAACGGTCAGACGACGCGCATTTTCGTGCGTGATTTTTTTACGGATCGTCAATAAAACACTTTTTGTGTCTGGACGTTATGTTGGCCGGACATTAGCAGCGCCTGACGTCTCCTAATCACACACACACACCGCTATGCCGCCGCAGCGCACTCTGTACATCAGTACTAGCGGTTCTGCGTTCTCGAAAAAATGCGTTAATTTTCCACTTGCGTTGGGCGGCCGGACTTTCATGCAGCCGTACTTCGTATATTGCCCGTTATCGCCCGCTACTACGGCCGTGATTAAGTGCGCCTAAACGCACGTTAAAAATGCGTTAGTCTGACCCCAGCCTTAAAGTTGAGGGGGGGGGTGCCAAATATAGGATCCGCCCCGGGTGCCAAATGTTCTAGGTACGCCCCTGTCTGTTGATATCTCATAAAATCGTCTGAACTCGTCCGTCGAGGATCGGATGCAGTGGAAGAGGGCTGCCTCACCTACATGTTGTGGGATCGGTTGGGCAACTTCAGACGATATTGGATGATCGCACCATTGCACAAATACGGACAAGGTGGACGCCCAGCCTTAGGTTAATGTCAGACGAGCGCAGTGATCACGTCCGTGTTGCCGCACAGTTTAACGTCTGTCGTAGCATAGAATCATGATCAATAGAGACGCACACACTAAGGGCCCTATTACAGTCCTAACGCAAACGTTAACGCTCACTTGTGTGAGCATTAACGTTTGTCGCGGTGTTTACCGCATATTACAATCCAAACGCAAACGGGTTAAGTAATCCCGTTTGGTACCTTGTGCTCCTCTGCGCGAGGTTACTGTACCTTGTGCTTCCTATACTTAACAAGGGGAGCGCAAAGTGTTAATCAGCGCTGGATTACAAAGTCCCAGCGCTGATTAAACGCCTGGCTCTGGTCAGCGAAAAGTTAACCAGAGCCAGGACTTGGTGTTAACGGATTCCGCTTCTGCACAATCTGTTAACATCAGCCAGAAAAAATAACCACACACTCACCCTCTGTCCCGCGGCGAGGACCGCGGCTCCAATCGCCTCCTCCGGCCGGTGGGATCAGGGTAAGACTGGGGGAAAAGTCCCCCCCCCCATTTTCTCCCTGCGTATCACTACGCTGACCGGCCGGATCTCGCGAGGCGAGATGCGGCTGGTCACGTGACCGGCAGGGGGGAACTCAATGGAGTCCTATGGTCAGTGGCGTCGTAACGTGGGGGCGGGGGGTGCGGCCCGCACCAGGTGACACCCGCCTTTAGGGTGACACCGTCACCCTAAGGGCGGGTGTCTCACCCACCGCCCGCCACCGCCGCCACCGCCGCGGATTCGCTCCGTGCGAGCGTCCGAAGCATGCAGCTTCGGCGCTCGCCTGGAGGAAATACGTCACCAGCCAATCGCGGCTGGTCACGTGGCTCCCCCAGACGAGCGCCCAAGCTGCGCGCCGGACGCTCAGAAGGAGCGAAAAACGCGGCGGAGAGGTGCTGCCTGGGCCGCTATCCATGTACTGGGACCAGGACCAGGAGGTGAGCTGGGGCAAATCCATGAGCTGCTGGGGCAAATCCATGAGCTGCTGGGGCAAATCCATGGGGGCCTGGGGCAAATCCATAAACTGCTGGGGCATATCCATGAGGAGCTGGGGCAAATCCATAAACTGCTGGGGCAAATCCATGAGCTGCTGGGGCAAATCCATGGGGGCCTGGGGCAAATCCATGAGGTGCTGGGGCAAATCCATAAACTGCTGGGGCAAATCCATGAGGTGCTGGGGCAAATCCATAAGCTGCTGGGGCAAATCCATGAGCTGCTGGGGCAAATCCATGAGCTGCTGGGGCAAATCCATGAGCTGCTGGGGCAAATCCATAAACTGCTGGGGCAAATCCATAAACTGCTGGGGCATATCCATGAGGAGCTGGGGCAAATCCATAAACTGCTGGGGCAAATCCATAAACTGCTGGGGCAAATCCATAAACTGCTGGGGCATATCCATGAGGAGCTGGGGCAAATCCATAAACTGCTGGGGCAAATCCATAAACTGCTGGGGCAAATCCATGAGGAGCTGGGGCATATCCATGAGAGGAGCTGGGGCATATCCATGAGCTGCTGGGGCATATCCATGAGTGAGCTGGGGCATATCCATGAGCTGCTGGGGCATATCCATGAGAGGAGCTGGGGCATATCCATGAGAGGAGCTGGGGCATATCCATGAGCTGCTGGGGCATATCCATGAGAGGAGCTGGGGCATATCCATGAGAGGAGCTGGGGCATATCCATGAAGAGCTGGGGCATATCCATGAGAGGAGCTGGGGCATATCCATGAGGAGCTGGGGCATATCCATGAGAGGAGCTGGGGCATATCCATGAGGAGCTGGGGCAAATCCATGAGCTGCTGGGGCAAATCCATGAGGAGCTGGGGCAAATCCATGAGCTGCTGGGGCAAATCCATGAGCTGCTGGGGAAAATCCATGAGGAGCTGGGGCAAATCCATGGGGGCCTGGGGCATATCCATGAGGAGCTGGGGCAAATCCATAAGCTGCTGGGGCAAATCCATGAGGTGCTGGGGCATATCCATGAGGTGCTGGGGCATATCAATGAGCTGGGGCATATCCATGAGGTGCTGGGGCATATCCATGAGCTGCTGGGGCATATCCATGAGCTGCTGGGGCAGTATATCCATGAGCTGCTGGGGCAGTATATCCATGAGCTGGGGCAAATCCATGAGAGCAGCTGGAGCATTATCAATGAGAGCAGCTGGGGCAGTATATACATGAGAGCAGCTGGGGCAATATCCATGAGAGGAGCTGGGGCATATCCATGTGTGCCGGGGGCAATATCCATGAGAGCTGGGGCAATATCCATGTGTGAGCTGGTCTGGGGCAATATATCCATGTGTGAGCTGGTCTGGGGCAATATATCCATGTGTGAGCTGGTCTGGGGCAATATCCATGTGTGAGCTGGTCTGGGGCAATATATCCATATGTGAGCTGGTCTGGGGCAATATATCCATATGTGAGCTGGTATGGGGCAATATATCCATATGTGAGCTGAGGCGCAATATATCCATATGTGAGCTGGGGCAATATATATCCATGGGTGAGCTGCTGGGGGCAATATATATCCAGAGCTGCTGGGGGCAATATATATCCATGTGTGCTTTCACTGCCTTCGAACGGGCAACGTACTTGCTGGCAGTTGGCAAAAAGTTGTGTGAGCATATGAGAGAGCTCCACAGCAATAAACCTCACAGTAATGTGCGCTGTGTGTATGAGCATTCAGTGTTATATGGGAGTACTGATTTAGGAGTAAGAGTAGTTAAAAAAAAAAATCTGAAAAACTCGGGGGGGGGGGGTGACACCATAAATTACCGCACCGGGTGACACCGACCCTAGTGACGCCACTGCCTATGGTCTCCCGCAAGTGGCTGCGCTAAGAATTTTACGCTCGATAACAATGCAGGTGCAGTTTTTCCTCCCTTGCGCCCGCGTTTTAATGCGAAGAGCGTAATATGGCCCTAATGGCGTCCGCATCAAAATGTGCACGCACAACGCACGTGACAAACAGACGCAAGTTAGGCAAGAATGTATAACCACTACCACGGAAGCGCAGAGTGCGCCACATCTGCGTAGCGTTCTGTGTGAGTGATGAGATGTCAGACGCGGCGCATTTGCGACATCCAGCACCTTGACGCACAAAATGCCTTTTCATATCTTTTTCAAATTTTTATTAATTTTCATATTCATTTTATTTCCCATAATTCCCTTTTTTCTTCTACGCCCGTTTTTTGACGCAAGTAATACGTGCGTTTTTTGAACGCATTGCAGCGTGTTCACGCTGCAGTCTATGGCCGTGAATGCGCTGCAATACGCCCGAAAGAAGCTCCTGTACTTCTTTGGGCGTAGGACGTTTTATAGCGCGTTCCTACGTGCTGTAAAATGCCCAGGTGTGAACGGGGCCTTAGGCTGGGGTCAGACGAACGCAGTGCGAACGGGCGTGCAGCCGCACTTTATCACGGCCGTAGTAGCAGCAAATGACGGCCAATGATGGGCAATATACGAAGTACGGTCGCACAAAAGTGCGGCCGCGCAACCCAACCGGCAAACAAACGCATTTTTTCGAGAACGTGATACCACTAGTACTGACGTACAGAGTGCGCTGCGTCCGCTAGCGGCGTGTGTGCGTTATTAGGAGACGTCAGACGCTGCTAATGTCCGGCCAACATAACGTCCAGACGCAAAAAGGGTTTTATTGATGATCCGTAAAAAATCACGGACGGAAATGCGCATCGTATGACCGCTATCGCGTATTCCGTGAAAAAATACGTCCATTCGTTCGAACGCACTTTTTCACAGACGACGTGAAACATGCGTTAGTCTGACCCTAGTCTTAGAGTGTGAGCGTTGTTCGTGTGTGTGTGTGTGTGTGTGTGTGTGTGTGTGTGTGTGTGTGTGTGTGTGTGTGTGTGTGTGTGTGTGTGTGTGTGTGTCTGGGACTCGGAGTGTGTATTGCGCTCTTACTTAATAGGATTATTCTCTTGTTTGGTTTTCGTGTCTTAAATATCTGGTGAAAGTGAATATAAGGGAAGCCTGGAATTAATAAAGGCTCTTTGATTCTCACTCCATGAAGCTGTTTATGGGGGCTTTGCTCCTCTGGGTCTCCTCTCTGTAATGTCAGGGCTAGCGGCCGGTCAGGTAGTCTGGAGGTGAAAGCTGGTCCCGGTGTGGTTCTGGGACGGAGAAGAACAGACTAAGCGGGTTATTCAGAGCTTCGGTTACTGTTTCAGGCCGTTGCCAAGTTTTGCAGCAAACTCTGCCGGTGCGGCCGATTCCTCACATGTCTCGGGTTATTTGCTGAGCCCTGGCCTCGGGCAATTGCTGCAAGCGTGTGCAAAGCGTGTGCAAAGCGTGTGTCCCGTGTTCCTGGAACAGGCAATGAGCAGCCAGACTCGGCGATTCACCAGATCTCGCGGCCCGAGGAGCCTCAGAATAATGAAACGCTTCCGTTTATCAAGTTATCGGCTCCTGTTTCATTTAAATCACCTTTTTACCCTTCGGTTTATTTATAAGAGGTTATTCCGAGACCACCGAAATGTCGCTGACATGTTGCTGCTTTCTTGTTCCCTGCGCTTCACTCACCGAATACTCACCGAAAACTCACCGAACACTCAATAAATACTCACCGAAAACTCACCGAACACTCAATAAACAGTCACCGAAAACTCAACAAACACTCACCGAAAACTCAACGAACACTCAATAAACACTCACCAAAAACTCAACGAACACTCACCAAAAACTCAACGAACACTCACCGAAAACTCACCGAACACTCAACGAAAACTCAACGAACACTCAACGAACACTCACCGAACACTCACCGAACACTCAACGAACACTCACCGAACACTCAACGAACATTCACCGAACACTCAACAAACACTCACCGAAAACTCAACAAACACTCACCGAAAACTCAACGAACACTCACCGAACACTCAACGAACACTCACTGAAAACTCAACAAACACTCACCGAAAACTCAACAAACACTCACCGAAAACTCAACGAACACTCACCGAACACTCAACGAACACTCACCGAAAACACACCGGACACTCAACGAACACTCACTCAATGAACACTCAACAAACATTCACCGAACACTCACCGAAAATCCACAGAAACCGCCGCAAAGACCACGCCAAATACATCGGAAAAGTCCAACGAGCCGCTGATCACAGCACAGACCAGCCCCCCGAAAAAGCCGACAAGCCGACGAACAGTGTAAAAAACCCCCCAAAAAAACCCCAGTATGCTTGAAAGTGTGAAAATTGAAACGCTGTCTGCAATAAAAACTACTGAACGAAAATGCCTGAAATTTACATATAAAATCCTATGAATGATAATAAAAAGGGCTGTTACAGAAAAAGGAAGAAACGATTTAAAAAAAAAAAATTGGATGAAAAAAACCCCGAAAAATGCCTAAAAGATCCTACATAAATCAATAGATAAAGAGACTTTTTGCTGCAGATTAAAATAATAAACGGTTTATTAGATATTGGATTAAAACGGGAATATTTTTAACATTGAAACCTATGGGATTCTCCTGAATAAACCTGCCGAATGAAACCACTGAACATCAGGGCATTTCACTGACATTTCTCTGCTGTGCAATGTGAATAGATTAACCATTGCTTCTCTATGGGGGATTTCACAGCCGCCGAACAGCACCATATTTCACTGCCGCCGAACAGCACCGTATTTCACTGCCGCCGAACAGCACCGTATTTCACTGCCGCCGAACAGCACCGTATTTCATTGCCGCCAAACAGGTACCATATTTAAATGCGGCCGAACAGGCACCGTATGTCACTGTCGCCGAACAGCACCGTATTTCACTGCCGTCGAACAGCACCGTATTTCAATGCCGCCGAACAGCACCGTATTTCACTGCCTCTGAACAGGCACCGTATTTCACTGCTGCCGAACAGGCACCGTATTTCACTGCCGCCGAACAACACCGTATTTCACTGCCACCGAACAGGCACCGTATTTCACTGCCGCCGAACAGCACCGTATTTCACTGCCACCGAACAGGCACCGTATTTCACTGCTGCCGAACAGGCACTGTATTTCACTGCCACCGAACAGCACCGTATTTCCCTGCCGTCGAACAGGCACCGTATTTCACTGCTGCTGAACAGGCACCGTATTTCATTGCTGCCGAACAGGCACCGTATTTCATTGCTGCCGAACAGGCACCGTATTTCACTGCTGCCAAACAGCACCGTATTTCACTGCCGCCAAACAGCACCTTATTTCACTGCTGCCGAACAGGCACCATATGTGCAGGCAATTTGGCAAGATTTGGCAAACTGCTTGCTCTCTGAATAGCCGAATGGCTAGGAAAGGTAACCGTACGTTGAATTTCAGTGTCCAGTTACATTTCGGAGCTCCCTGAATAACCCGTTAAATACCAGGCTGGTTCTGATCCTGGAGGTTTGGACGGATCCTCAGTGAGCTCCTGTTACAGTGACGTTTAGGGGAAGTAGTGACGCTCCGGGGCCGCGCCGGTCACCCCAGCGCTGATATTTCTGTGGAATTTCAGGAACATTAGACAATGAAGCAGCTGAGAGCGATCCTGGCAGCACACTCAGGTGAGGAGCCGGGGGATGGCACTAAGGGGGCTTACTCACTAAACTGGGAGAAGTGACACGTTTTAGGGCAAAACATCAGAAAAAGGGGAAAAAGTAAACTAACATTAATGACAATTCTGAAAAGCTACTTGTAGGGGCCAGATTAGGATTTCAGGGACAGGAGCAGGTGTCGCACTGGTTGCAGTAAATTTAACCCCTTGTGGGGCAGCACACGGGATCTTTATCCAAACCTGCATTAATCAGAATAATAAGATCCTTTTTACGGATATTTCTAGAAAAGCTGTGATGGAAACATGGAATCATGGCTGGAGTGATGGGAGTTATCACCTGGATCCCGGCGGCTCCCGGGATTAGGATTATTTATTATTTATTTGTTTAAAATGAATACTTTGTATCGCTGTAGTAATTGTGGATTGAATTTAACCCCTGCCGGGGCGGCGTCTCCGCGGAGCAAGATGCACAATATAAGATATATAGGATATTAAAATATATACTGCACCGCATCAAATAATCCGAGGAAATTCCCTTTTTACCCCCTGGATTTGCAGCGTTGAGTTTCGTGCAGCTCCGGCCCCCGTTATATTACCTGATCATTATTTAATTTCCCCAAATGATTTATAAAGGGGGAGGGGCAGATTTAGGCTGGGGTCAGACCAGCGCACTTTAAGGCTAGGGTCAAACGAAAGCATTTTTACACGCGAACGTAAAAAAGTGCGTCCGAACGCATTGATGTATTTTTTCACGAAATATGCGAAAACGGTCATACGATGCGCATGTTCGTGCGCGATATTTTACGAATCCAAACCAGGAAACTTTTTGCGTCTGGACGTTATGTTGGCCGGACATGAGCAGCGTCTGACGTCTCCAAATCACGCACACACACCGCTAGTGGGCGCAGCGCACTCTGTACGTCAGTACTAGCGGTTCTGCTTTCTCGAAAAAATGCGTTCATTTTCCACTTGCGTTGCGCGGCCGGACTTTCGTGCGACCGTACTTCGTATATTGGCCGTCATTGCCCGTCATCTGCTGCTAGTGCGGCCGTGATTAAGTGCGCCAGAACGCACATTAAAAATGCGCTGGTCTGACCCCAGCCTTAACGTGCGTTCTGGCGCACATAATTACGGCCGCACTAGCAGCAGATGACGGGCAATGACGGCCAATATACGATGTACGGACGCACGAAAGTCTGGCCGTGCAACGCAAGTGGAATTTGAACGCATTTTTCTGAGAACGCTGAACCGCTAGTACTGACGTACAGAGTGCGCTGCGTCCGCATAGCGGCGTGTGTGCGTGATTAGGAGATGTCAGACGCTGCTAATGTCCGGCCAACATAACGTCCAGACGCAAAAAGAGTTTTATTGACGATCCGTACAAAATCACGCCCGAAAATGCGCGTCGTCTGACCGTTTTTGCGCATTGCGTGAAAAAATACGTCAATGCGTTCGGAAACACTTTTTCACGTTCGCGGGGACAAAATGCTTTCGTCTGACCCGAGCCTTAGGCTGGGGTCAGACTAGCGCATTTTTAACGTGCGTTTAGGCGCACTTAATCATGGCCGCAGTAGCAGCAAATGACGGCCAATATATGAAGTACAGCTGCACAAAAGTCCGGCTGCGCAACGCAAGTGGAAAATGAACGCATTTTTTTGAGAACGCAGAACCGCTAGTACTGACGTACAGAGTGCGCTGCGTCCGCTAGCGGCGTGTTTGTGTGATTAGGAGACGTCAGACCCTGCTCATGTCCGGCCAACATAACGTCCAGACACCCAAAGTTTCCTGGTTTGGATCCGTAAAAAATCACGCATGAAAATGCTCATCATATAACCGTTTAAGCGCAATCCGTGAAAAAATACGTCAATGCGTTCGGACGCACTTTTTCACGGACAACGCGAAAAATGCGCTAGTCTGACCCTAGCCTTAAAGGGGTACATTCAGGTAATGGGGGTCAGTAACTGATTTAGGGGGCAGATTGAGGGGGGCTGACTCCAGTAACTGATTTAGGGGGGCAGAGTGAGGGGGGCTGACTCCAGTAACTGATTTAGGGGGGCAGAGTGAGGGGGGCTGACTCCAGTAACTGATTTAGGGGGGCAGAGTGAGGGGGGCTGACTCCAGTAACTGATTTAGGGGGGCAGAGTGAGGGGGGCTGACTCCAGTAACTGATTTAGGGGGGCAGAGTGAGGGGGGCTGACTCCAGTAACTGATTTAGGGGGGCAGAGTGAGGGGGGCTGACTCCAGTAACTGATTTAGGGGGGCAGAGTGAGGGGGGCTGACTCCAGTAACTGATTTAGGGGGGCAGAGTGAGGGGGGCTGACTCCAGTAACTGATTTAGGGGGGCAGATTGAGGGGGGGACTGACTCCAGTAACTGATTTAGGGGGGCAGATTGAGGGGGACTGACTCCAGTCACTGATTTAGGGGGGCAGATTGAGGGGGGCTGACTCCAGTAACTGATTTAGGGGGGCAGATTGAGGGGGGCTGACTCCAGTCACTGATTTAGGGGGGCAGATTGAGGGGGACTGATTAAGGCAGATCAATAAAAACACAACTGCATCAGGCGAATCTTCTGTAAATATCAAGAATGAAACGCGGCGGAATGCGATGTGTCAATAAAGCTTTTATTAGTTCAATATAAAGCTTCACACAATGAATAAACATAAAATATACAGATCCATCACAAATGCAAACACTGTGCGACAAAAACACAAAGCCACATGTGTGAACCACAAGCATCACAATATGATGCAACAAAATATACGGCGGAGCTTTTACCTTATGATGCTGCGGAGTGAACGCACGGGGGGGGGGGTAGCTCCAAAATCCCAACGTCGCGGAGGAATAAAATATCTTCCAATGGCTGCAGATTCTTATTCACTTTAAAGAAATGAGAAAAAAACACTTTATTTATTTCTAGATGCAAAGAAAGGGGAAAAACATCTTTCTTGGAATCAATCAATCAGGTCATTGTGTCCTCGGTTCCCGTTTCGGTTCTGAATTCTCTATTATTTATTGGTGTTTCGGAAATAACCGCATACCCTGCTTTACCATGAATGGTGGGAGCTGGAATATTCAATAAGTGCCCCCCCCCCCGGGGGGGATTCCTGGGCCGCATTGTCCTGGGTTACACAGCATGGGGCAAATAACACAGTGTAATAATATGTCACAATAGCTGCATTGAATTATTGTGTTTTAATGTTCCACCCTATGAGCTGCGTGCGTTATAATGGCTTCCCATGGCGCGGCGTAATATCACATCCTGAACAGGATCCTGGACACAAACCTCCTGCTCCTGTGAAAACTGTAAATTATGGCAGAAAACACTAAATACTGGAATCACAGGCAGCTCCGGGGTGTAATGATACTGAAATTGGGGTGTAATGATACTGAAATCGGGGTGTAATGATACTGAAATCGGGGTGTAATGATACTGAAATCACAGGTGACCCCGGGGTGTAATGATACTGAAATCACAGGTGACCCCGGGGTGTAATGATACTGAAATCACAGGCGACCCCGGGGTGTAATGATACTGGAATCAGGGTGTAATGATACTGAAATCACAGGTGACCCCGGGGTGTAATGATACTGGAATCACAGGCAGCCCCGGGGTGTAATGATACTGAAATCACAGGTGACCCCGGGGTGTAATGATACTGAAATCACAGGCGGCCCCGGGGTGTAATGATACTGGAATCAGGGTGTAATGATACTGAAATCACAGGTGACCCCGGGGTGTAATGATACTGGAATCACAGGCAGCTCCGGGGTGTAATGATACTGGAATCACAGGCAGCTCCGAGGTGTAATGATACTGAAATCGGGGTGTAATGATACTGAAATCACAGGTGACCCCGGGGTGTAATGATACTGGAATCAGGGTGTAATGATACTGAAATCACAGGTGACCCCGGGGTGTAATGATACTGGAATCACAGGCAGCTCCGGGGTGTAATGATACTGAAATCACAGGTGACCCCGGGGCGTAGAGATAATGGAATCACAGGCAGCCCCTGGGTGTAAAGATACTGAAATCACAGGTGACCCCAGGGCGTAATGATACTGAAATCACAGGTGACCCTGGGTGTAATGATACTGGAATCACAGGCAGTCCCGTGGAGTAATGATACTGAAATCACTAGTGACCCCAGGGCGTAATGATACTGAAATCACAGGTGACCCCGGGGTGGAATGATACTGGAATCACAGGCAGCCCCGGGGTGTAATAATACTGAAATCACAGGTGACCCCGGGGCATAATGATACTGGAATCACAGGCAGCCCTGGTGCGTAATGATACTGGAATCACAGGCAGCCCCGGGGTGTAATGATACTGGAATCACAGGCAGCCCCGGGGTGTAATGATACTGGAATCACAGGTGGCCCCGGGGTGTAATGATACTGGAATCACAGCCGGCTCCGAGTGTAAGGATATTGGAATCACAGGCAGCCCCGGGGTGTAATGATACTGGAATCACAGGCAGCTCCGGGGTGTAATGATACTGGAATCACAGGCAGCTCCGGGGTGTAATGATACTGAAATCACAGGCAGCTCCGGGGTGTAATGATACTAGAATCACAGGCAGCTCCGGGGTGTAATGATACTGGAATCACAGGCAGCTCCGGGGTGTAATGATACTGAAATCACAGGCAGCTCCAGGGTGTAATGATACTGAAATCACAGGTGACCCCGGGGTGTAATGATACTGGAATCACAGGCAGCTCCGGGGTGTAATGATACTGGAATCACAGGCAGCTCCGAGGTGTAATGATACTGAAATCGGGGTGTAATGATACTGAAATCACAGGTGACCCCGGGGTGTAATGATACTGGAATCAGGGTGTAATGATACTGAAATCACAGGTGACCCCGGGGTGTAATGATACTGGAATCACAGGCAGCTCCGGGGTGTAATGATACTGAAATCACAGGTGACCCCGGGGCGTAGAGATAATGGAATCACAGGCAGTCCCGTGGAGTAATGATACTGAAATCACTAGTGACCCCAGGGCGTAATGATACTGAAATCACAGGTGACCCCGGGGTGGAATGATACTGGAATCACAGGCAGCCCCGGGGTGTAATAATACTGAAATCACAGGTGACCCCGGGGTATAATGATACTGGAATCACAGGCAGCCCTGGTGCGTAATGATACTGGAATCACAGGCAGCCCCGGGGTGTAATGATACTGGAATCACAGGCAGCCCCGGGGTGTAATGATACTGGAATCACAGGTGGCCCCGGGGTGTAATGATACTGGAATCACAGCCGGCTCCGAGTGTAAGGATATTGGAATCACAGGCAGCCCCGGGGTGTAATGATACTGGAATCACAGGCAGCTCCGGGGTGTAATGATACTGGAATCACAGGCAGCTCCGGGGTGTAATGATACTGGAATCACAGGCAGCTCCAGGGTGTAATGATACTGGAATCACAGGCAGCTCCGGGGTGTAATGATACTAGAATCACAGGCAGCTCCGGGGTGTAATGATACTGGAATCACAGGCAGCTCCAGGGTGTAATGATACTGGAATCACAGGCAGCCTCAGGTTGTAATGACACAATGTGATATCACTGATACAGTTACCACTTGTTACATCAGACAGGTTACTGTAACTAGATACAATGTGAAAACATGGAAAGGCTCGTTCTGATACTTTGTATATTCCTCCTTAATAAGCATTGAGATCGGGTTAAATTGTTATAGAGGAACAGAAAAGAAGCAGAGGCTGCGCTGTGTTTCAGCTCAGAGTGTAATAAATGGTATTATTTGCTGTTGTAGAAAGGTTTGTGTAAATCTGTTTCCATCCCTTATTAGATCCTGCGCGACGCCGTGTCTGACTTAACGAGCTCCTATAAAAATCCATTTATCAGACGAGCAAGTGTTACGATTTAATCAAAGCTCAGGTAACGTCTGAATAACAGATCTTCCTCTAACTCTGCAAGAAGACGCTGCGTGACCAGCCCTCATCCCATATGTTCCAAAAACCTTCTGAGTCACGATGGAAAATTTTCCCCCTTAGGTCATGTTACTGAACAAAATAAGGAAAAATCCTGTATAAACGCCATCCAGGAAGTGTATAAAGTGTGAGTGAAACGTAAATGAATGTCGTGTTTAGACTCGGCTCCACCAGAAATCTCATTATTATTATTATATGGAAGTATCCCAAAATCCCAGATCCGCAGCTTCCTGCTCCCGACAAGGGACACTCAGCCTGTATTATAAAGAATAAACCTCCTCACCTTTCCTATAACCCCCACCTGACTTTTCCAATACACCCCACCTGACCATTCCTATATTCCCCACCTGACCTTTCCTATAACCCCCACCTGACCTTTCCTATAAACCCCACCTGACCTTTTCTATATCCCCCACCTGACCTTTCCAATAAACCCCACCTGACCTTTCCTATATCCCCACCTGACCTTTCCTATAAACCCCACCTGACCTTTCCTATATCCCCACCTGACCTTTCCAATAAACCCCACCTGACCTTTCCTATATCCCCCACCTGACCTTTCCTATAAACCCCACCTGACCTTTCCTATATCCCCCAACTGACCTTTCCAATAAACCCCACCTGACCTTTCCTATATTCCCCACCTGACCTTTCCTATAACCCCACCTGACCTTTCCTATATCTCCCACCTGACCTTTCCTATAACCCCCACCTGACCTTTCCTATAAACCCCACCTGACCTTTCCTATATCCCCCACCTGACCTTTCCTATAACCCCCACCTGACCTTTCCTATATCCCCCACCTGACCTTTCCTATAACCCTCACCTGACCTTTCCTATAACCCCACCTGACATTTCCTTTCTGCTCTCCCCATCTCGCCCGTCTCCTGTTATCACCTCATCTCATGCCATATAGTGACCCCTAAATGTCTTTTCCTCTCTAAAGCTGAAGACCTCGGTGTTTCCTGGACGGCTCAGAGGATGGCAAGCTCCTGGTACATCCTGGCCCTCCTATTTGTGGGTACGTGCCGGTGCCGCTCTGTATCCCTGGTATCAGCCGGTGGGTTTCACGGTGTAAGAGACGCTTTATATTACCCGGTGACAGTGAAAGTGAATAAACTGAATCACACGGAGAAACAGTCACTAAATCACCCGAAATTATAAATCCCATTAAACCCATCACAGCAAAGTCACCAGCCGGGCGAGAGGAGCAGCGGGCACCCGGGTAGCAGAGTGTCACCCCCTAGGGGCACCAAAGCAGGACCGGTGTCAGTGTGAGGGTATTGTGAAGCAAATCACTGCTTGTAGCTGCGGCAAAATATGACGAATAATAAAGAGGTTTGTTGTAAAAATGTGTCTTAGTATCAGGATGCGAGGGGGGAAAATCCTATTTATTGTCAACATCAAACACGAGCCTTTAATATTTATAAACAGCAACAAACTAACAACATTTTACTGACACCAGCAATGTGGAAATATGACACTAACGTTGGGATTAGGGTTAGGATTTGTGTATGTTTCAGGGTTAGGGTTAGGACTATGGTTACTGATTGTGCCCGTTTTAGGGTTAGTGTTACTTTAGAGTGGGGATTAGCATTAAGGTTATGCATAGAGGGCTATTCAGAGAGAGGCGAAAACCAGGAGAATGACTGGAGAAGTGAAAATTCTAGGTCAAAATAACCAAACCAGAAAATTTTCACGTTTATCTTACATTCCAAATCAGCTATTTGTTCTAGATTGTTCATTCTCCTGGTTTTCACCTCTCTCTGAATAACCCTGATAGTATTTCTGCTTGTTTTAAAGTTACAGGTACGTTTAGGGCTATAAAGTAGCTTAGGGTCAAGGTTAGTATTACAGTTACAATTTGTGCTTGTTTTAGGGTTCCTGTTAGTATTTGTGCTTGTTTTAGGGTTTCCGTTAGTATTTGTGCTTGTTTTAGGGTTTCCGTTAGTATTTGTGCTTGTTTTAGGGTTCCCGTTAGTATTTTTGCTTGTTTTTGGGTTCCCGTTAGTATTTGTGCTTGTTTTAGGATCCTGTTAGTATTTGTGCTTGTTTTGGGGTTCTCGTTAGTATTTGTGCTTCTTGTAGGGTCTCCGTTAGTATTTGTGCTTCTTTTAGGGTTCCCGTTAGTATTTGTGCTTGTTTTAGGGTTCACGTTAGTATTTGTGCTTGTTTTAGGGTTCTCGTTAGTATGTGTGCATGTTTTAGGGTTCCCGTTAGTATTTGTGCTTGTTTTAGGATCCTGTTAGTATTTGTGCTTGTTTTCGGGTTCTCGTTAGTATTTGTGCTTCTTGTAGGGTCTCCGTTAGTATTTGTGCTTCTTTTAGGGTTCCCGTTAGTATTTGTGCTTGTTTTAGGGTTCTCGTTAGTATGTGTGCATGTTTTAGGGTTCCCGTTAGTATTTGTGCTTGTTTTTGGGTTCCCGTTAGTATTTGTGCTTCTTGTAGGGTCTCCGTTAGTATTTGTGCTTCTTTTAGGGTTCTCGTTAGTATGTGTGCATGTTTTAGGGTTCCCGTTAGTATTTGTGCTTGTTTTTGGGTTCCCGTTAGTATTTGTGCTTGTTTTAGGGTTCCCGTTAGTATTTGTGCTTGTTTTAGGGTTCCCGTTAGTATATGTGCTTGTTTTAGGGTCCCCGTTAGTATTTGTGCTTGTTTTAGGGTTCCTGTTAGTGTTTGTGCTTGTTTTAGGGTTCCTGTTAGTAAGTACTTGTGCTTGTTTTTGGGTTCCCGTTAGTATTTCTGCTTGTTTTAGGGTTCTCGTTAGTATTTGTGCTTCTTTTAGGGTTCTCGTTAGTATGTGTGCATGGTTTAGGGTTCCCGTTAGTATTTGTGCTTGTTTTTGGGTTCCCGTTAGTATTTGTGCTTGTTTTAGGGTTCCCGTTAGTATTTGTGCTTGTTTTAGGGTTCCCGTTAGTATATGTGCTTGTTTTAGGGTCCCCGTTAGTATTTGTGCTTGTTTTAGTGTTCCTGTTAGTATTTGTGCTTGTTTTAGGGTTCGTGTTAGTGTTTGTGCTTGTTTTAGGGTTCCCGTTAGTAAGTATTTGTGCTTGTTTTAGGGTTCCCGTTAGTAAGTATTTGTGCTTGTTTTAGGGTTCCCGTTAGTATTTGTGCTTGTTTTTGGGTTCCCGTTAGTATTTGTGCTTGTTTTAGGGTTCCTGTTAGTATTTGTGCTTGTTTTTGGGTTCCCGTTAGTAAGTATACATGCTTGTTTTTGGGTTCCCGTTAGTATTTGTGCTTGTTTTAGGGATCCCGCTAGTATTTGTGCTTGTTTTTGGGTACCCGTTAATATTTGTGCTTGTTTTTGGGTTCCTGTTAGTATTTGTGCTTGTTTTAAGGTTCCCGTTAGTATCTGTGCTTGTTTTTGGGTTCCGTTAGTATGTGTGCTTGTTTCAGGGTTCCCGTTAGTATTTGTGCTTGTTTTTGGGTTCCCGTTAGTAAGTAGCCGCGCTTGTTTTTGGGTTCCCGTTAGTATTTATGCTTGTTTTAGGGTTCCCGTTAGTAAGTACTTGTGCTTGTTTTAGAGTTCCCATTAGTATTTGTGCTTGTTTTAGGGTTCCTGTTAGTATTTGTGCTTGTTTTAGGGTTCTCGTTAGTATTTGTGCTTGTTCTAGGGTTCCTGTTAGTGTTCTTGCTTGTTTTAGGGTTCCCGTTAGTATTTGTGCTTGTTTTAGGGTTCCTGTTAGTATTTGTGCTTGTTTTAGGGTTCTCGTTAGTATTTGTGCTTGTTCTAGGGTTCCTGTTAGTGTTCTTGCTTGTTTTAGGGTTCCCGTTAGTATTTGTGCTTGTTTTAGGGTTCCCGTTAGTATATGTGCTTGTTTTAGGGTCCCCGTTAGTATTTGTGCTTGTTTTAGTGTTCCTGTTAGTATTTGTGCTTGTTTTAGGGTTCGTGTTAGTGTTTGTGCTTGTTTTAGGGTTCCCGTTAGTAAGTATTTGTGCTTGTTTTAGGGTTCCCGTTAGTATTTGTGCTTGTTTTAGGGATCCCGTTAGTATCTGTGCTTGTTTTTGGGTTCCGTTAGTATGTGTGCTTGTTTTAGGGTTCCTGTTAGTATTTGTGCTTGTTTTTGGGTTCCCGTTAGTAAGTATACATGCTTGTTTTTGGGTTCCCGTTAGTATTTGTGCTTGTTTTAGGGATCCCGTTAGTATTTGTGCTTGTTTTTGGGTACCCGTTAATATTTGTGCTTGTTTTTGGGTTCCTGTTAGTATTTGTGCTTGTTTTAAGGTTCCCGTTAGTATCTGTGCTTGTTTTTGGGTTCCGTTAGTATGTGTGCTTGTTTCAGGGTTCCCGTTAGTATTTGTGCTTGTTTTTGGGTTCCCGTTAGTAAGTAGCCGCGCTTGTTTTTGGGTTCCCGTTAGTATTTATGCTTGTTTTAGGGTTCCCGTTAGTAAGTACTTGTGCTTGTTTTAGAGTTCCCATTAGTATTTGTCCTTGTTTTAGGGTTCCTGTTAGTATTTGTGCTTGTTTTAGGGTTCTCGTTAGTATTTGTGCTTGTTCTAGGGTTCCTGTTAGTGTTCTTGCTTGTTTTAGGGTTCCCGTTAGTATTTGTGCTTGTTTTAGGGTTCCTGTTAGTATTTGTGCTTGTTTTAGGGTTCTCGTTAGTATTTGTGCTTGTTCTAGGGTTCCTGTTAGTGTTCTTGCTTGTTTTAGGGTTCCCGTTAGTATTTGTGCTTGTTTTAGGGTTCCTGTTAGTATTTGTGCTTGTTTTAGGGTTCTTGTTAGTATTTGTGCTTGTTCTAGGGTTCCTGTTAGTGTTCGTGCTTGTTTTAGGGTCCCCGTTAGTATTTGTGCTTGTTTTAGGGTAACTGTTTGTATATGGGTGCTTGTTTTAGGGTTCCTGTTAGTATTTGTGCTTGTTTTAGGGTTCCTGTTTGTATTTGTGCTTGTTTTAGGGAACCCGTTAGTATTTTTGCTTGTTTTTGTGTTTGTATTAGTAAGTATTACGATTTTTCTACTTCTTCTGACACCAGTGTAGCGAGGTTATGGTTACTTGCCGTGTTTTGATTATTGCTGGGAGTGGGGGGGTTTGTTATATTGTGGCCCCCAGAAACTTGTACCCCCCCAAACTCTTCTTACACTGAATAGATCTGGGCTCCTGGTCGAGCAGATCTCTCCTGCTGTACGGGGGGGGGGGAGGTGTGGACCCCAAACCCCTGGGATAGATAGAAAATAGCCAAACCAGAAAAATTCTCCCTTTCATCTCACTTTCCAAATCGGCTATTTTGACCTAGAATTTTTCATTCTCCAGTCATTCTCCTGCTTTTCACGCTCTCTGAATAACCCTGAATATGTGCTTTATTTCTCTGTGATTTCTCTTGTATTTGGTAGCCGTGGCGATAACACAATGCAACATCTGGGACTTTGCAAGAATGATAAAGAAAGTTACCAGGAAAAGTGCCCTCAGCTACATTGCCTATGGATGTTACTGCGGGTACGGGGGGTCCGGACAACCCAAGGACCTGACTGATTGGTGAGAAAACACAGAGAATGAGCAAATCAACAGTTTAAGAATTTAAATAATTCACACACATTATATGCCACATACAGTAATTCCACACATTATAAGCCACATACAGTAATTCCTATACATTATATGTCACATACAGTAATTCCACACATTATAAGCCACATACAGTAATTCCTACTAATATTATATGCCACATACAGTAATTCACACACATTATATGTCACATACAGTAATTCCACACATTATATGTCACATACAGTATTTCACACACATTATATGCCACATACAGTAATTCCTACTATACATTATATGCCACATACAGTAATTCCTACTATACATTATATGCCACATAAAGTAAATCACATACATTATAAGCCACATACAGTAATTCATACTATACATTATATGCCACATACAGTAATTCACACACATTATATGTCACATACAGTAATTCCACACATTATATGACACATACAGTAATTCCTATACATTATAAGTCACATACAGTATTTCACACACATTATATGCCGCATACAGTAATTCACACACATTATATGTCACATACAGTAATTCCTATACATTATAAGGCACATACAGTAAATCACACACATTATAAGCCACATACAGTAATTCATACTATACATTATATGCCACATACAGTAATTCACACACATTATATGTCACATACAGTAATTCCTATACATTATAAGTCACATACAGTATTTCACACACATTATGTTACATACAGTAATTCACACACATTATGTTACATACAGTAATTCACACACATTATATGACACATACAGTAATTCCTATACATTATAAGTCACATACAGTATTTCACACACATTATATGCCACATACAGTAATTCACACACATTATATGTCACATACAGTAATTCCTATACATTATAAGGCACATACAGTAAATCACACACATTATAAGCCACATACAGTAATTCATACTATACATTATATGCCACATACAGTAATTCACACACATTATATGTCACATACAGTAATTCCACACATTATATGACACATACAGTAATTCCTATACATTATAAGTCACATACAGTAATTCACACACATTATATGACACATACAGTAATTCACACACATTATAAGCCACATACAGTAATTCACACACATTATATGACACATACAGTAATTCCTATACATTATAAGTCACATACAGTATTTCACACACATTATATGCCACATACAGTAATTCACACACATTATATGTCACATACAGTAATTCCTATACATTATAAGGCACATACAGTAAATCACACACATTATAAGCCACATACAGTAATTCATACTATACATTATATGCCACATACAGTAATTCACACACATTATATGTCACATACAGTAATTCCACACATTATATGACACATACAGTAATTCCTATACATTATAAGTCACATACAGTATTTCACACACATTATGTTACATACAGTAATTCACACACATTATAAGACACATACAGTAATTCACACACATTATATGACACATACAGTAATTCACACACATTATAAGCCACATACAGTAATTAACACACATTATATGCCACATACAGTAATTCCTATACATTATAAGGCACATACAGTAAATCACACACATTATAAGCCACATACAGTAATTCATACTATACATTATATGCCACATACAGTAATTCACACACATTATATGTCACATACAGTAATTCCACACATTATATGACACATACAGTAATTCCTATACATTATAAGTCACATACAGTAATTCACACACATTATGTTACATACAGTAATTCACACACATTATAAGCCACATACAGTAATTCACACACATTATATGACACATACAGTAATTCACACACATTATAAGCCACATACAGTAATTAACACACATTATATGCCACATACAGTAATTCCTATACATTATAAGGCACATACAGTAAATCACACACATTATAAGCCACATACAGTAATTCATACTATACATTATATGCCACATACAGTAATTCACACACATTATATGTCACATACAGTAATTCCACACATTATATGACACATACAGTAATTCCTATACATTATAAGTCACATACAGTAATTCACACACATTATGTTACATACAGTAATTCACACACATTATAAGCCACATACAGTAATTCACACACATTATATGACACATACAGTAATTCACACACATTATAAGCCACATACAGTAATTAACACACATTATATGCCACATACAGTAATTCACACACATTATATGACACATACAGTAATTCACACACATTATATGTCACATCCATTCCTAAAGCAAAACCTAGCTCTTAAGACAGATTTAAATATTATTTGAGCTTTTATAAAGATCCAATGTGGCGCCAGGACTGGACTTATTCGTTTTATACGAAGGTTTCTGGGTCATTGGTTTGGATTTTAGCTTCAGGCCACTTGGAATCCTCTTTCTGGATTAATATCTCCCCGATACGTCGTTCCTCAGGTGCTGCCACAAACACGACTGCTGTTACGACCATTTGGATCAGATCGGGTGCCATCCCATGTTCAAAAGCTACAAATTCGAGTTCGTGAATGAGATCATGTGCGGTAAATAAAATCGATTTCCAAATTCACTGTTTCCATAGGGCACAGCATCAGACGCCTGCATCACCAAATACACAGAGAGGACACAATGCAGGGAGCCTGGGATTCACTGATACGTCTGCATCACCAAATACAAGGAGAGGACACAATGCAGGGAGCCTGGGATTCACTGATATGTCTGCATCACCAAATACACAGAGAGGACACAATGCAGGGAGCCTGGGATTCACTGATACGTCTGCATCACCAAATACAAGGAGAGGACACAATGCAGGGAGCCTGGGATTCACTGATATGTCTGCATCACCTAATACACAGTGAGGACACAATGCAGGGAGTCTGGGATTCACTGATACGTCTGCATCACCAAATACAAGGAGAGGACACAATGCAGGGAGCCTGGGATTCACTGATATGTCTGCATCACCTAATACACAGAGAGGACACAATGCAGGGAGCCTGGGATTCACTGATATGTCTGCATCACCTAATACACAGTGAGGACACAATGCAGGGAGTCTGGGATTCACTGATATGTCTGCATCACCAATTACACAAAGAGGACACAATGCAGAGAGCCTGGGATTCACTGCTATGTCTGCATCACCAATTACACAGAGAGGACACAATGCAGGGAGCCTGGGATTCACTGATACGTCTGCATCACCAAATACAAGGAGAGGACACAATGCAGGGAGCCTGGGATTCACTGATATGTCTGCATCACCTAATACACAGAGAGGACACAATGCAGGGAGTCTGGGATTCACTGATACGTCTGCATCACCAGATACAAGGAGAGGACACAATGCAGGGAGCCTGGGATTCACTGATATGTCTGCATCAGCCATCACCTACTACACAGAGAGGACACAATGTAGGGAGCCTGGGATTCACTGATACGTCTGCATCACCAAATACAAGGAGAGGACACAATGCAGGGAGCCTGGGATTCACTGATATGTCTGCATCACCTAATACACAGAGAGGACACAATGCAGGGAGTCTGGGATTCACTGATACGTCTGCATCACCAGATACAAGGAGAGGACACAATGCAGGGAGCCTGGGATTCACTGATATGTCTGCATCACCTAATACACAGAGAGGACACAATGTAGGGAGCCTGGGATTCACTGATATGTCTGCATCACCTAATACACAGAGAGGACACAATGCAGGGAGCCTGGGATTCACTGATATGTCTGCATCACCAAATACAAGGAGAGGACACAATGCAGGGAGCCTGGGACTATACACCAAGACACGGAGGCGAGTATTATGCTAAACTCTTCTTTACTGAACCATCAACAGCAAAGAAAATACAATAAAACTTTGAAATTGATTGAAAGAAAAAAATGTTTTTGTATATACAGTTGATAATATTGTAACCAATCAGAGTAGGACAATCCTGCTTGGGGCCAATTCTACCGATTGATTTCCGCTCCAAGAAAAGAGGACGAATTTGACGCAGTTTGTGGTTATATACCCGATGTTGGTGATTGATTGGTCCCAAACAGGATTGTCCTACTCTGATTGGTTACATTAAATATCAACTGTATGTACAAAAAAATCTTTCAATCAATTTTAAAACTTTATTGTATTCTCTTTGCTGCTGATAGTTCAGTAAATAAGAGTTTAGCATAATATTCGCCTCCTGTCTTTATTTTTTCTAACAGCTGGTCGGTGTTCTGTTCGGCAGATCGTTTACTTTTTTCGGATGTGTTCGGCGGTTTTGAGGCAGATCGTTGGGTGCATAGGGCTTTTTTTTGGCGGATTTGTGGCAGATCGTCGACGGGGTGCTGCTATTTTTTGGCGGATCATCGAGGGTGTACGGCTTTTTTTTGGTGGTTTTGCGGCGGATCGTCAGGTGCTTTCGACGCTCTTTCGCCGGTTTTGTGGCAGATCATCGGGTGTGTTCAGCTTTTTTTCGGCAGTTTTGCGGCAGGTCGTTGGGTGTGTTCGGCTTTTTTTCGTTGGTTTTGCAACAGATCGTTGGGTGCGCTCAGCTTTTGTTCGGCGGCAGAATTTCAGCGCTCTTTGAATAACCCTGATTTATGTTCATCTCCATTGCATCGATTTGATTGGACGTTCCAAAGTTTAAAGTTGTTCCGTTAGCATTCAAGAAAAGAGGACATTTCTACTTATATACCCTATAGACCAGGGATCTCAAACTTTGGCCTCACAGAAGTTTATTGCCTACAATTCCCAGAATTCTTTGAATGCAAAAACTGGCCAGAGAATCATGGGAGGTGTAGTTCAGAAACATCCGGGGGGAGGGGGGCAAAGTTTGAGATTCCTGCTATAGACTGTACTGATTGGTTGTCAAGTATATGTCAATATATATTTATTTCTTTTCAATTGTATTGAAACTTTATTGAAATTCTTTGCTGCTGATGTTACAGTAAAGGAAAGAATAGCATAATATTCGCCTCCGAGTCTCTATTTATAATCTTGATTCCCCGACAGACATATGGAGGAATATGGGGGTTTACAGGGCACAGTCTGGGGGTTTAGAGGGCACAGTCTGGGGGTTTAGAGGGCACAGTTTGGGGGTTTACAGGGCACAGTTTGGGGGTTTACAGGGCACAGTCTGGGGGTTTACAGGGCACAGTTTGGGGGTTTAAAGGGCACAGTCTGGGGGTTCAGTCACATTATATGGGGAGATCTTGTCCAGCCGCCCCCTAAGTCACAGATCTTTCTCTCTCTCCTCCAGAACATGATGAAGATGATTATTGCGCAAGTAAGACCTGCGAGTGCGACCGCGAGACCGCCCTCTGCTTCAAGGCAAACCGCGCCACGTATTCCTATAAATACTTTCTGTACATGAAAAAGGTGATGTGTAAAGACCCAGCGGTGCATTGCTCCATGTACACCTTCTAAAATAAACACAATGTTTATGCAGAGCATTCACCACGCGTCTCGTTTTATTATTCTCAGCCCAAAACAAAACAATATCTGCTTTTCACTTAGAAATGAACAATATTGCTGGGATACCTCACCGCGTCATTTCCCATGGCGGGAGCAAGTGCGCCAGATAACGCGATACATTATGACGCGCTGAGCCATCTAAAACTCAAGCGCAGCACCGCAGGGAGGAGACGCCGCGTACAGGAATTAAAGAATATTCTAGATATAATAGTCAATAATGTGAAATAAGATGATGTTTAGGAATCTGAGGATTTTCTGATCTTGGATGGAATCGCTTGTTCATAAATAAATCGCAGGTGATAACTGGGTATTCCCATACACCTGCATTAGGAGTCAGCGAAGGAGGCGGAGTCACACATATAGCAGTAACCTCCCTCTGGGTATTCCCATAGAGCTGCATTAGGAGTCAGCGCAGGGGGCGGAGTCACGTCTAGCAGTAACCTCCCTCTGGGTATTCCCATAGACCTGCATTAGGAGTCAGCACAGGGGGCGGAGTCACACATCTAGCAGTAACCTCCCTCTGGGTATTCCCATAGAGCTGCATTAGGAGTCAGCGCAGGGGGCGGAGTCACACATATAGCAGTAACCTCCCTCTGGGTATTCCCATAGAGCTGCATTAGGAGTCAGCGCAGGGGGCGGAGTCACACTTCTAGCAGTAACCTCCCTCTGGGTATTCCCATAGACCTGCATTAGGAGTCAGCGCAGGGGGTGGAGTCACACATCTAGCAGTAACCTCCCTCTGGGTATTCCCATAGACCTGCATTAGGAGTCAGCGCAGGGGGCGGAGTCACACGTCTAGCAGTAACCTCCCTCTGGGTATTCCCATAGACCTGCATTAGGAGTCAGCGCAGGGGGCGGAGTCACACGTCTAGCGGTAACCTCCCTCTGGGTATTCCCATAGACCTGCATTATGAGTCAGCACAGGGGGCGGAGTCACACGTCTAGCGGTAACCTCCCTCTGGGTATTCCCATAGACCTGCATTAGGAGTCAGCGCAGGGGGCGGAGTCACACGTCTAGCGGTAACCTCCCTCTGGGTATTCCCATAGACCTGCATTAGGAGTCAGCGCAGGGGGCGGAGTCACACGTCTAGCGGTAACCTCCCTCTGGTTATTCCCATAGACCTGCATTAGGAGTCAGCGCAGGGGGCGGGGTCACGTCTAGCACGTAACAGACCTGTAGACAGACAGATTTCTGAGCCTGAGAGGGTTAATGTGTCGTTATAAGGAGCCGCCATTGTTCTCCTGGGAATGTTTCTTCGCTGTTGGCGCGGTGACATGAGTTATTAGATATGAGATGAATTGGTTGAGCCGTGGGACGCTGTCACGGTGTGATGGGCAGAGGAGGGGACCTGGAGGCTGCTTGTGACGATTCGGGGGACGCGCCAACGCTGATATATCTGCAGGACTCGAGGAACGTGGGACAGGCGACGAGCTGAGAGTGATCCTGACAGCACACTCAGGTGAGGAGCCGGGGGATGGGGTCACATTCACAATAAGGGGGCTTATTCACTAAACCGGGAGAAGTGAGAGATTTTAAGGCAAAACATCAGAAAATTTAAACAAAAACAATAAAAAAAAAACATTGACAATTACTGGAAACTATTTACACACATCAGTCACTGGTGTCGCTCTGGATCCAGTAAGTTTAACCCCTTGTGGGGCAGCACGTGGGATCTTTATCCAAACCTGCATTAATCAGAATAATAAGATCCTTTTTACGGATATTTCTAGAAAAGCTGTGATGGAAACATGGAATCATGGCTGGAGTGATGGGAGTTATCACCTGGATCCGGCGGCTGGAACATTCTATCATTTCCGTTTCTTTAATCACAGAGATTCTGATTAACTCATCGAGATTAAACCCAGATTCATTTATATTGTTTCATATCATTTTATTAGAAACGCCAGAGAATGAAATAAAACGCTCGCGGCTCCCGGGAATTAGGATTAATTAATTTAATATTTAAAACTGATACTTTGTAACAGAGTAATATTCCCGGTGCTCAGGATGAATTAAATTTAAAGCAGCTGAATGGAGCAAGATGTGCAACATAAGATATATAATTTATATAAGATATAGCGCAGATATAAGATATATAATTTATATACGATAAATAGCAGATAAAAGATATATAATTTATATAAGATATAGCGCAGATATAACGTATATAATTTATATAAGATATAGCGCAGATATAAGATATATAATTTATATACGATAAATAGCAGATAAAAGATATATAATTTATATAAGATATAGCGCAGATATAACGTATATAATTTATATAAGATATAGCGCAGATATAAGGTATATAATTTATATACGATAAATAGCAGATAAAAGATATATAATTTATATACGATAAATAGCAGATAAAAGATATATAATTTATATAAGATATAGCGCAGATATAACGTATATAATTTATATAAGATATAGCGCAGAGATAAGATATATAATTTATATACGATAAATAGCAGATAAAAGATATATAATTTATATAAGATATAGCGCAGATATAACGTATATAATTTATATACGATAAATAGCAGATAAAAGATATATAATTTATATAAGATATAGCGCAGATATAACGTATATAATTTATATAAGATATAGCGCAGAGATAAGATATATAATTTATATACGATAAATAGCAGATAAAAGATATATAATTTATATAAGATATAGCACAGATATAAGGTATATAATTTATACAATATATAAATTATATACCTTATATCTGTGCTATATCTTATATAAATTACATATCTTATATCTGCTATATATCTTATATAAATTATCTACCTTATATCTGCACTATATATTATATAAATTATATATCTTTTATCTGCGCTATATCTTATATAAATTATATACCTTATATCTGCTATATATCTTATATCTGCTATATATCTTACATACGTACATTATATACCTTATATCTGTTATATATCTTATATAAATGATATACTGTACCTTATATCTGTTATATATCTTATATAAATGATATACTGTACCTTAAATCTGTTATATAAGATATATAGTAGATAAAAGATATATAAGTTATATAAGATATAGCAACTAATTGATCATGTGATATCGCAGCAACCTACACCATTTACTCTGATACCTCTCTATTTCCTGTTTTTACTCACCTCCACCACCTTTCACTATAATGTTTATCCCTCTGTTGCTTCTCTTTTCTTTATCATCCCTTCTCTCTAAAACTTCTCTCTCCTTCTATACACCTTTCCAACTGCCCCAGGATGGAAAACCAAGGGCCAATACACCACAGCCTGCTCAGTTCTTTAAACCTAACAGCTGAGTGTTGGTGGAGAGTGTTAAAATCCAGCCCTCCCACCCCCTCACAAAGATTTAAAACTCTGCAATCACATTATTACCAAAAGAAAACTCTGTCCAAATTCCTATTTATCTTGCTACGTTCCCCGGCAAACGATGTGGAAACTATCCCTGGTCCTACAGCTGACACAACCTTTAGTCTCCCCACTAAAAAAGGCCTCTCATTTGTGCACTGCAACATCCGCAGCTTATCCCTAAACTGGATGAGCTGCAGGCTTGGTGTTGCTATTACAAACCCAAAATCATTGTGCTCACAGAATCATGGTTAACCCCAAAAGTACAAGACTCTGCCATATCAATACAGGGGTATTCATTTTATAGAAAGGACAGAGCAAAGAGAGTAGGGGGAATTGTTATTTATGTTGAAGAGTCCATAAAGTTCACCCCTTTACAGAATTCTAGCTCCCCGGCCTCCTTTGATTTCCTCTCTGGTTTAATTGAGATTCCATTCAGTAAATCAATCATTGTTGCTGGATTCTATTGCCCACTGAGCTCTCCAGTGCACCCCCTCTCTGACATAACTCAAATCCTTAATAACCTACTTGCACAAAACCAAAAAAGTGAACTGCTGGTCCTCGGCGATTTTAATACAGATTGGCTAAATCCTAAAAACAATAAACACTGCTCGCTGTTTAAAACTTTGCTGCTAACTCAATTAATCTCCTCCCCCACTCGCATTAATATGAAAAACCCTAACCATACCTTGCTGGACTGGCTTCTCTCCTCATCTCCTGATAGAATACATGAGGCAGGCGTTCTCTCTAATAGCTTTAGTGACCACTGTCGTGTGTACTGCGTGCGTAAAATAAAGGCCACCAAATCTCCCCCAAAGGTAATAACCACCAGGTCTTTCAAGAAATTTATTCTTGAATCCTTCCTAAGTGATCTGAAACAGCTCCCATGGTACAGACTAAACCTAATCCCAGACCTAGACTGTGCAGTTGCATACTTTCAGTCCGAACTCCTGCAAGTCTGGAATTCCCATGCCCCGCTGCATAAAGTGTGAGTAAGAGGGACTCATCTCCCCTGGGTTACAGCTGATTTTACACTAATGTACCAGCTTAGAGATTCACTGTGGTCAAATTTCAAGACTACTGGTTCCATGAATGATCACTAGGAATACCGAAAATGCCGGAATGCATGCACAAAACAAACAAAAATGGCGAAAGCCCATTACTTCAATGAAAATCTAAACAATAACATATCAAACCCTAGAAACTTTTGGAAAACCATAAGTAACATACAAGCACCCCCTGTCCACTCCCAACCGGCTGCTGTCAAAGTAAACAACCAAAACCTGCAACACCGCCTAGATGTAGCAAATGCCTTTAATGATTATTTTGTTGGATGTGCCACCACCCTCATTGCTAAGCTAGGAAATGACATGCAATCAGAAAGGCCGCACGCAGGTCAGGCCCCTCCAACTGTGCAAGGACCCTGTATCAGACAGGAATTCAGTTTTAGACCAGTGCCTGTCAGTGTCGTTACTAAACTTCTCCGTAACCAAAAAATGAAATACCAGTCTGGACCTGATCAAATACCAGCAATGCTGCTGAAAATTAGTGCACCGGCAATTGCAAATCCTGTCGCAACCCTAATCAATGAATCACTGGCGACTGGATACATACCCAAACTCTGGAAGACTGCGAGAGTGGTACCTATCCATAAAAGTGGTATCCAACTACCGTCCGATATCATTGCTCCCTGAAATGTCAAAAATTTTGGAAAAATGCGTCTACTCACAATTACGTGATTATTATCAATATTGGAACTATTTAAACCCAGATCAATCAGGCTTTCGTCCGAATCACTCAACTACAACCGCCTTTTTAAAAGTCTGCAATGATATCCAAGCTGGGATAGAACAAGGAAACCTAACTGGAACATCTTCCTTAATTTTGCCAAAGCCTTTGACACAGTAGACCATGGCATCTTGTTAAAAAAACTTAAAGACTCTGGTATTGGTGATCGCACGCTAACCTGGTTTCAATCATATGTATCTGATCGGTCGCAATATGTGTCCATTTCTGGCAGCTCCTCCCTCCCCGTCATGTGCAGTGTACCCCAAGGCTCAATACTCAGCCCCCTGCTATCTATATATATAAACGCGAAAGTCCTGACTGGCTGACTGACTGACACATCAACGCTCAGCTGAAACCGTTTAACCTAAGAACGTGAAATTTTGAAGGTGCACTGTTTTTATGATGTAGGCACCCACAAAGGAAGGATTTTTGGAAACTCCGCCCCTAAGGGGGTGAAAAAGGGGATTGAATATTTTAAACAGGATACCTATAGCTCAGAAACAGAAGATGTTACAGATGTGAAAATCGGTATTTAGATTCATCTTGAATAATAAAAAAACATGTATTTTACCGTTTTTCAAAAATTCGACTGGGGGGGCGAAAATAGGGGGTTGAATATTTTAAATAGGATACCTATATCTTAAAAACAGAAGATGTTACAGACGTGAAAATCGGTATTTAGATTTTTCTTGAAAAATAAAAAAACACGTATTTTACTGTTTTTTTCAAAAATTCAACTGGGGGCAAAAATAGGGGGTTGAATATTTTAAATATTTTAAACTGGATACCTATATCTTAAAAACAGAAGATGTTACAGACGTGAAAATCGATATTTAGATTCATCTTGACAAATAAAAACCAGGTGTTTTACCATTTTCCAAAAATCCCAAGTGGGGGGGGGGTGAAAAAAAAGGGGGGGCTGAGTACTTTTAAACAGGATACCTACATCTCAAAAACAGAAGATGTTACAGACGTGAAAATTGGTATTTAGATTTGTCTAGAGAAACAAAAAACACCTATTTCACCATTTTCCAAAAATCCAGTGGGAGGGGGAAAAAAGGGGGGTTGAATACTTTTATCAGTATTATTTATTTCAAAAACCAATGATGTTACTGGTGTGAAATTTGGAATTTACAATCTTCGTGAAAAAAAAAAGTGTTTTGCCATTTTCCACAAATCCAAATCAGGGGGGGGGGGGGTCGAGGGAAAGGGGTCTGAATACTTTTATCAGTATATCTATAGTTCAAAAACCAAGATGTTGCAGATGTGAAGTTTGATAATTACAATCTTTTGAAAATAAAGAAACACCTGTTTTACCATTTTCCAAAAATCCAATTGGGGGGGTAAAAAAAAGGGGTGAATACTTTTAAACAGGATACCTACATCTCAAAAACAGAAGATGTTACAGATGTGAAAATTGGTATTTAGATTCGTCTTGAAAATAAAACAACACGTATTTTACCATTTTCCAAAAATCCAGTGGGGGGGGGGCAAAAAGGGGGATGAATACCTTTATCACTATACCTATATTTCAAAAACCAATGATGTTAGAGGTGTGAAATTCGATATTTACAATCTTCATGCAAAAAACAAAAAACATGTTTTACCATTTTCTGAAAATCCAGTTAAGGGGGGTGGGGGAAAGGGATGTGAATACTTTTAACAGTATACCTATATTTCATAAACCAAAGATGTTACAGGTGTGAAATTTGGCACTTACATTCTTCTTGAAAAATAAAAAAACACGTGTTTTACAATTTTCCAAAAATCCCAAGTGGGGGGGAAAGGGGGGGGGTTCTACCAAAAAAACCTCAAGTTTCTTTTAAAAAACAATTTTAACAAATCCTAAAATCCACGCGAGCGAAGCCGCGGGCAAAAGCTAGTTTACAATATTCATAAATGATCTGCCCAATGTCTGCAAAGCCTCAACTGTACATATGTACGCAGACGCCACCGTAATCTATACCAGCAAACCAAATCTCCCGCAGCTGGAGGCCGCGCTGCAAGAACAATTCACAGAGGTAGAAAAGTGGATCAAAGATAACAAACTTTTTCTAAATACTGACAAAACTGTTACAATGCTCTTTGGAACAAAACCTAAACTACATAAATTGCAAACACCCCATCTATGTGTCAGGACAAAATCAAATGGCACGCTGACCACAGTCACTTCTCTCAAATATCTAGGTATGTGGTTAGACCCAAATTTATCCTTTGGCCCCAATCACAGGCAGCAATGATACTGGAATCACAGGCAGCCCCGGGGTGTAATGATACTGGAATCACAGGCAGCTCCGGGGTGTAATGATACTGGAATCACAGGCAGCTCCGGGGTGTAATGATACTGGAATCACAGGCAGCTCCGGGGTGTAATGATACTGGAATCACAGGCAGCTCCGGGGTGTAATGATACTGGAATCACAGGCAGCTCCGGGGTGTAATGATACTGGAATCACAGGCAGCTCCGGGGTGTAATGATACTGGAATCACAGGCAGCTCCGGGGTGTAATGATACTAGAATCACAGGCAGCCCCGGGGTCTAATGATACTGGAATCAAAGACAGCTTCGGGGTGTAATGATACTGGAATCACAGGCAGCTCCGGGGTGTAATGATACTGGAATCACAGGCAGCCCCGGGGTGTAATGATACTGGAATCACAGGCAGCTCCGGGGTGTAATGATACTGGAATCACAGGCAGCTCCGGGGTCTAATGATACTGGAATCAAAGGCAGCTTCGGGGTGTAATGATACTGGAAACACAGGCAGACCCGGGGTGTAATGATACTGGAATCACAGGTGACCTCGGGGTGTAATGATACTGGAATCACAGGCAGCCCCGGGGTGTAATGATACTGGAATCACAGGCAGCTCTGGGGTGTAATGATTTTGGAATCACAGGCAGCCCCGGGTGTAATGATACTGGAATCACAGGCAGCCCCGGGGTGTAATGATACTGGAATCACAGGCAGCCCCGGGGTGTAATGATACTGGAATCACAGGCAGCCCCAGGGTGTAATGATACTGGAATCACAGGCAGCCCCGGGGTGTAATGATACTGGAATCACAGGCAGCCCCGGGGTGTAATGATACTGGAATCACAGGCGGCTCCGGGGTGTAATGATACTGGAATCACAGGCAGCCCCGGGGTGTAATGATACTGGAATCACAGGCAGCTCCGGGGTGTAATGATACTGGAATCACAGGCAGCCCCGGGGTGTAATGACACAATGTGATATCAGTGATATAATTAACCACATGTTACCGCAGACAGGTTACTGTAACAAGATAAAATGTGGAAACATGGAAAGACTCGTTCTGATACTTTGTATATTCCTCCTTAATAAACCTAGTCTGGTAAGAGAAGCATTGAGATCAGGTTACAGGGTGATAGAGGACAAGAAAAGAAGCAGAGGTTGCGTTGTATTTCCGCTCAGAGTGTAATAAATGGTATTATTTGCTGATGGATTAAGGTTTGGGTAAATCTGTCTTTTTCCGTCCCTTATTAGATCCTGAGTGAAGCCGTGTCTGACTTAACCAAGTACAATAAAAATTCTCTAAAGCTGAAGACCTCGGTGGTTCCTGGACGGCTCAGAGGATGGCAAGCTCCTGGTACATCCTGGCCCTCCTATTTGTGGGTACGTGTCGTTGCCGCTCTGTATCCCTGGTATCAGACGGTGGGTTTCACGGTGTAAGAGACGCTTTATATTACCCGGTGACGGTGAAAGTGAATAAACTGTATCACACGGAGAAACAGTCACTAAATCACCCGAAATTATAAATCCCATTAAACCCATCACAGCAGAGTCACCAGCCGGGCGAGAGGAGCAGCGGGCACCCGGGTAGCAGAGTGTCACCCCCTAGGGGCACCAGAGCAGGACCGGTGTCAGTGTGAGGGTATTGTGAAGCAAATCACTGCTTGTAGCTGTGGCAAAATATGACGATTAATAAAGAGGTTTGTTGTAAAAATGTGTCTTAGAGGGTTATTCAAAGAGATCCGAGATGTGGCCGAAAGGGTAACCGAAAGCTGAATTTAATAATACTGTTTATTATTTATTGGTTAGTGACAGGGAAGGAATTTGTGTTGGTTTCTCCATTATTTGCTCGTAGTGACGGTATGTGCTTTAATTTTCTGTCATTTCTCCTGTATTTGGTAGCCGTGACGATAACACAATGCGACCTCGGGGACTTTGCCAAAATGATAAAGGATGTTACTGGGAAAAGTGCCTTCGACTACGCATTCTACGGATGTTACTGCGGGCTCGGGGGATCCGGACAACCCAAGGACAAGACTGATTGGTGAGAAAACACAGAGAATGAGCAAATCAAAAATATAACATTTATGAAGAGTAAGAATTTAAATAATCGTCATTTTACAGATTTTTCTTTAAATCTCGTCATTCCCTCATTATATATCAGGCGTCAAGAAAAGTGACATTTAACCCATTATTTGTCATTATTCTGCATTTTAACTTTCGACGACATTGAATTCACAGATTTATGTCTCCCCGATGTGTCGCTCCTCAGGTGCTGCCACAAACATGACTGCTGTTACGACCATTTGGTGAAGATCGGGTGCAAACCCAAGACCACGTGCTACAAGTTTAAGGTCGTTGATGGGAAGATCACATGTGGTAAATCAGATTAATCTCTATGTCTCCGTATAAACTCAATCTGATAATCGAGATTTATTACAGTGTGAGCAATTACACAGTAGACTTGTGCACCGATTTTTTTTTTCGCTCCCTGGGGGAAGAGCACATCCAAAGTGCGACCTCGCTGTTCGACAGTTAGCTCCGCCCCTATATGCTACATTTCAATCCAATGAATTCCAATGAACCCCCCATCTCCCGATCCATGGCAGCTAGGGGTTAATGCCAGAGCATGGCCTTTCCAACGATACCAAGCTTGACCATGTTACTTTAAAAGAAAGAATTATAAAAAAATTAAAATATAATAAAAAGTATTTTAAAAAATAAAATAAGAAAATAAACAGGTTTTGTTTTGTTTTGTTAATGCAGCAATATTGTTCCCATTTCAATTATAATGTGAACAATGATGCTGCACTAACGATTTTTGTATGGGGTGCGTTTGCTAAAAAATTGCATAATTTTCCCCCAAAAAAATGTAACGAGACCCCATTTCTAATTTTTTTAACAAGCGCAACTCATATAAAATATAACCGCCAACACTCGCATGATAAAATGTGAAAAATAAAACACTTTACACCTTGTAAATTATTGAAAATTCTAATTTTATTGCCTTTTTTGTTATAATATACAGACAGGACATAACGTATACATATAATAATGACATATTATGAATCTGCCGAGTCTGCCGGAAAGAACGATATATAATATGTCTGGGTCATATAATAAAATAAGGCTTTAAAACGCGTTTAAACATGATGAGCGAAACCGATAAAAATGAGCTCAGCACACAGGCGTGAAATGGCTCAGCAGTGAAAGGGTTAATTATTATTTTAATTTTTTTTTAAATCATTTTATTTGGTCTGGGGTTTTTTTCTCAGATAATTTTGAACAACTTTTTTTCAGTTTTAAAACCTTTTGTTCTGCTTTTTATTTTTAAAGTCAGACCATTTGGGTCAGTTTTGGGTTTTTTAAATCGTTTTGTTCATTTTTGTTCCTTTCATACCATTTTAATCTGATTAAATAAAGTTGTGCAATACAAATTCATAAGAAAAAAAGGATCTTTATTTAATAAAAAAATGATAAAATCGGCAGAATTACCGTATCGGCAGAATTATCGTATCGACAGAAATATCGGATCATTGGAAATGATACAAAATTAAAGAATCAGCGATATAACCGAAAAATACGATGTCTGAAATTACCGAGATAGAACTCAGGAATGGAGCCGAAATCACGAATGGAACGAAAATAAATTTTGATTTTACACATTTCTAGTCCATCCGAAAATTCCGAAAAGTTTTCGTTTCGGCTCGGAAATTTTTTCGGATCTGCCGTTTTCGGATCCGATCCGATTCAGAAAATCGTCCGAGGCCGAATCCACGAATCGGGAAATTTCGTGAAAATTCCGAAACCTGAAATGCACATCCCTATTACACAGAACAAGCCATGAAAACACACAATACACAGAGAGGACACAATACAGGGAGCCTGGGATTTTGTATATAGTCACTGTGTTACATGTTTACAGGCGCATTCTGTATATAATCACTATGTTACATGAATGCAGGCGCATTCTGTATATAGTCACTGTGATACATGCTTACAGGTGCATTCTGTATATAGTCACTGTGTTACATGTTTACAGGTGCATTCTGTATATAGTCACTGTGTTACATGTTTACAGGCGCATTCTGTATATAGTCACTGTGTTACATGAATGCAGGCGCATTCTGTATATAGTCACTGTGATACATGCTTACAGGTGCATTCTGTATATAGTCACTGTGTTACATGTTTACAGGCGCATTCTGTATATAGTCACTATATTACATGAATGCAGGCGCATTCTGTATATAGTCACTGTGATACATGCTTACAGGTGCATTCTAGTCACTATGTTACATGTTTACAGGCGCATTCTGTATATAGTCACTGTGTTACATGTTTACAGGAGCATTCTGTATATAGTCACTGTGTAACATGTTTACAGGTGCATTCTGTATATAGTCACTATGTTACATGTTTACAGACGCATTCTGTATATAGTCACTATGTTACATGTTTACAGGTGCATTCTGTATATAGTCACTATGTTACATGAATGCAGGCGCATTCTGTATATAGTCACTGTGATACATGCTTACAGGTGCATTCTAGTCACTATGTTACATGTTTACAGGCGCATTCTGTATATAGTCACTGTGTTACATGTTTACAGGAGCATTCTGTATATAGTCACTATGTTACATGTTTACAGGTGCATTCTGTATATAGTCACTATGTTACATGTTTACAGACGCATTCTGTATATAGTCACTATGTTACATGTTTACAGGTGCATTCTGTATATAGTCACTATGTTACATGAATGCAGGCGCATTCTGTATATAGTCACTGTGATACATGCTTACAGGTGCATTCTAGTCACTATGTTACATGTTTACAGGCGCATTCTGTATATAGTCACTGTGTTACATGTTTACAGGAGCATTCTGTATATAGTCACTATGTTACATGTTTACAGGCGCATTCTGTATATAGTCACTATGTTACATGTTTACAGGCGCATTCTGTATATAGTCACTATGTTACATGTTTACAGGTGCATTATGTATATAGTCACTATGTTACATGTTTACAGGCGCATTCTGTATATAGTCACTATGTTACATGTTTACAGGCGCATTCTGTATATAGTCACTATGTTACATGTTTACAGGTGCCTTCTGTATATAGTCACTATGTTACATGTTTACAGGCGCATTCTGTATATAGTCACTATGTTACATGTTTACAGGCGCATTCTGTATATAGTCACTGTGTTACATGTTTACAGGAGCATTCTGTATATAGTCACTATGTTACATGTTTACAGGCGCATTCTGTATATAGTCACTATGTTACATGTTTACAGGCGCATTCTGTATATAGTCACTATGTTACATGTTTACAGGCGCATTCTGTATATAGTCACTATGTTACATGTTTGCAGGTGCATTCTGTATATAGTCACTGTGATACATGTTTACAGGTGCATTCTGTATATAGTCACTATGTTACATGTTTACAGGCGCATTCTGTATATAGTCACTATGTTACATGTTTACAGGCGCATTCTGTATATAGTCACTGTGTTACATGTTTACAGGCGCATTCTGTATATAGTCACTGTGTTACATGTTTACAGGAGCATTCTGTATATAGTCACTGTGTTACATGTTTACAGGCACATTCTGTATATAGTCACTGTGTTACATGTTTACAGGCGCATTCTGTATATAGTCACTGTGTTACATGTTTACAGGCGCATTCTGTATATAGTCACTGTGTTACATGTTTACAGGCGCATTCTGTATATAGTCACTATGTTACATGTTTACAGGCGCATTCTGTATATAGTCACTATGTTACATGTTTGCAGGTGCATTCTGTATATAGTCACTGTGATACATGTTTACAGGTGCATTCTGTATATAGTCACTATGTTACATGTTTACAGGCGCATTCTGTATATAGTCACTATGTTACATGTTTACAGGCGCATTCTGTATATAGTCACTGTGTTACATGTTTACAGGCGCATTCTGTATATAGTCACTGTGTTACATGTTTACAGGAGCATTCTGTATATAGTCACTGTGTTACATGTTTACAGGCGCATTCTGTATATAGTCACTGTGTTACATGTTTACAGGCGCATTCTGTATATAGTCACTGTGTTACATGTTTACAGGCGCATTCTGTATATAGTCACTGTGTTACATGTTTACAGGCGCATTCTGTATATAGTCACTATGTTACATGTTTACAGGCGCATTCTGTATATAGTCACTATGTTACATGTTTGCAGGTGCATTCTGTATATAGTCACTGTGATACATGTTTACAGGCGCATTCTGTATATATAGTCACTATGTACATGTTTACAGGCGCATTCTGTATATAGTCACTATGTTACATGTTTACAGTGCATTCTGTATATAGTCACTGTGATACATGTTTACAGGTGCATTCTGTATATAGTCACTATGTTACATGTTTACAGGCGCATTCTGTATATAGTCACTATGTTACATGTTTACAGGCGCATTCTGTATATAGTCACTGTGTTACATGTTTACAGGCGCATTCTGTTATAGTCACTGTGTTACATGTTTACAGGAGCATTCTGTATATAGTCACTGTGTTACATGTTTACAGGCACATTCTGTATATAGTCACTGTTTACATGTTTACAGGCGCATTCTGTATATAGTCACTGTGTTACATGTTTACAGGCGCATTCTGTATATAGTCACTGTGTTACATGTTTACAGGCGCATTCTGTATATAGTCACTATGTTACATGTTTACAGGCGCATTCTGTATATAGTCACTATGTTACATGTTTGCAGGTGCATTCTGTATATAGTCACTGTGATACATGTTTACAGGTGCATTCTGTATATAGTCACTTGTTACATGTTTACAGGCGCATTCTGTATATAGTCACTATGTTACATGTTTACAGGCGCATTCTGTATATAGTCACTGTGTTACATGTTTACAGGCGCATTCTGTATATAGTCACTGTGTTACATGTTACAGGAGCATTCTGTATATAGTCACTGTGTTACATGTTTACAGCACATTCTGTATATAGTCACTGTGTTACATGTTTACAGGAGCATTCTGTATATAGTCACTGTGTTACATGTTACAGGCACATTCTGTATATAGTCACTGTGTTACATGTTTACAGGCGCATTCTGTATATAGTCACTGTGTTACATGTTACAGTGCATTCTGTATATAGCCACTGTGTTACATGTTTACAGGCGCATTTTGTATATAGTCACTGTGTTACGTGTTTACAGGTGCATTTTATATATAGTCACTATGTTACATGTTTACAGGTGCATTCTGTATATAGTCACTGTGTTACATGTTTACAGGCGCATTCTGTATATAGTCACTGTGTTACATGTTTACAGGTGCATTCTGTATATAGTCACTGTGTTACATGTTTACAGGAGCATTCTGTATATAGTCACTGTGTTACATGTTTACAGGTGCATTCTGTATATAGTCACTGTGTTACATGTTTACAGGTGCATTCTGTATTGAGATATGTTAGTAAGGAGCTCTTAAGTGACTTTAGACTGTGGGAAGATTTGATGGTGTCTGGGAGGTTATTCCATAACTGCGGTGCTCTGTAGGAAAATGAGGATGGAGCCACTTTCTTTTTGTATAGCGGTTTTGCAAGTAAGATGCAGGTCCTGGATCAGAGGTTATAGGATGAGGGAACTGCTGAGGGAAGCAGCCTATTCAGGTAGGGTGGTAGCTTCCCAGAAAAGCTCTTAAAACAACACGTTGGAAAAGTGAAGAGTGCGTTTAGATTCCAGTGACGGCCAGTTTAGTTCTTTTAACATGTCACAATGGTGTGTCATGTAGTTACATTGTATCACAAAGCGGCACAATGAGTTATACAATGTAGAAAGTTTCTGAAGGTGTGTTTGCGGGGCGGCTGCATACACTACATCTCCGTATTCAATGGCTGGCATAAGCATTTGTTGTACAATCTGCTTTGTTACCGCGGGGCTCAGGCAGGATTTGTTTCTGTACAGGGCACCTAGTTTGGGGTAAAGTTTAGATGAGAGTTTTTCGATGTGGGGCCAAAGGCAGTGGTGTATTTAGGTTTTGTGCTGCCCTAGGCCTGACTAAACTCGTACACCCCCCCAATTTAAATTTGAGGCACCCCTTCCTGTCAAGGGCACACCTCTTCCTGGTTAATCCCCACCCTTCCTCTTTAAGCTCCACCTTTTCCTCTTAGAGCTCCGCCTTTTCCTCTCTTTATATTAAAAGTGGATACCAAGTGCCTACTTGTATATTTTGTATACCATTTCAAATGTATCTATTGAGATAAATAAAATTATGAAATGTTTAAATTCAAGCATTTTTACAAAGAACAGCCACACATGTCAAGTAAACTGGATCACAGCCGCTCTAATTGGTTGAACAATAAAACCCACAGAAATGGGCACTGTGTATGAGCGTATCACAGAACTGCACAGCAATAAAACTCACAGTAATGTGCAGTGTGTATGAGCGTATCCCAGAGCTCCAGGGCAATAAAACTCAAAGTAATATGCAGTGTGTATCACAGAATCCACAGCAATAAAACTCCCAGCAATGCAATGTGCGGTGTGTGTGTCAGCGTATCAGAATCCACAGCAATAAAAATACCAGCAATGCAATGTGTGGTATGTGTCAGTGTATCAGAATCCACAGCAATAAAACGCCCAGCAATGCAATGTGCGGTGTGTATGAGTGCACCAGAATCCACTGCAATAAAACTCCCAGCAAACCGAGTGAATACGAGCACACAGCAATTATTTATTCTATATTTACCGGCATCCGTCTGCGGTAGGGCTGTGTGCAGAGTCAGCAGGGATTGTGTATGGACTCAGCAGGAGGTCCCTCCAGGCCACGTGAGGATCGCGGCTGTGCCTGTGCGTGGAGCCATCTTGTCAGCAGTGGGGTGCCACTGCCAGAGGGTGCACCGTGGCTTTGATTCCCTTCCCAGTGGGTGTTCAGTCCAGAATAGAGTGAGAGTCCGTGTTAACGAAAGGGCGGGCAGCTGCGTGTGTGTCACATGGTTCAGCCAGTCAGGTGGTACTGAGACTCAGTACCACCTGACTGGCCGGACCGTGTGACCTGCACGCACGCAGCCTCACCAGGAGCCAGGCAGCTCAATGACAAATTTCTATCACTGCAGTGCTGGTTAAGGAAAGGTCCACTTTAAACAGCAGTAAGCAGACAGGGCTTCATATTCTGCTGATACCCCCCTACCTGCCGTTTACTGTCATCTTCTCTCTCTGCACACAAATCACATCCCCCTCCCCTCTCCTAGAGCTGCCGTGGGCCAGGGGAGGAGCTATGGAGGGAGGAGAGGGGGATTTTTATTCTATTCAATTTTATTCCGTATGCAAACGCCCTGCTCATTGTTTGAGAACACAGCTCAAAGCTGACACACAGTGACAGTGGCACCTCCTAGTACCCCCTAATGACACCCCAATAATCACTGGTACCTGGGGCGGCCCTCCCCCGCCACTCCCCTAAGTACACCACTGCTCTGTGATATGCTCACACACAAGTTTGGCGAACTGCCAGCAAGTACGGAGCTGTTTGAAGGCATTGCAAATCCCCATAGAGAAGTAATGGTTAATCTATTCAGAGAACACCAAACAGCAGATAAATGACAGTGAAATGCCCTGATGTTCGGTGGTTTCAATCAGCAGGTTTATTCAGGCGAACCCCATAGGTTTCAATGTTAAAAATATTCCCGTTTTTATGCAATATTTAATAAATCATTTATTATTTTAATCTGCAGCAAAAAGTCTTTATTGATTTTTTTTTTAGTACCTTTTAGTAATTTTTCAGATTTTTTTGGGCAAGATTCCCCCCCCTTTTTTGTTAATAGCAGTTTTTCTTTTTTCTGTAACAGAACTTTTTATTATCAATCATAGGATCTTATATGTAAATTCCAGACATTTTCGTTCTGTAGTTCTTTTGAAAACAGCAGGCCACGGGTTTGCGGCGGCAGCATTCAGCGGCCGACTCCATGCACTTTGGGGACCCTGCGGTGAATGGTGAATTCACTGCAGGGTGGGGAAATTTTATTCTCCGAAGTGCAGGGAACTACAGAACACCAAAATGTTGGTGTCATTTCGGTGCTCTGTGAGTAACCCATTTAGTGGGGATTTTTTTTGCTGCCCCGGGGAAAGTGAAAGCCTAGGCCTTGCCTACCCAGGACATACTTGAAAATTAGTGAAATCTCAATGTATCCTTCCTGGTAAAATACTTTGCAAAAGTAAAAAAATATATATATATATATTTTTTTTTTAGGGTGGGGCCACCTGCCTCCAGGGGCCGCCGCCCCCTGGAAAGTGCCGCCCTAGGCCTAGTCGGCCTAGGCCAAAATACACCACTGGCCAAAGGATAGATTTGGGTCTAACCACATACCTAGATATTTGAGAGAAGTGACTGTGGTCAGCGTGCCATTTGATTTTGTCCCAACACATAAATGGGGATTTTGCAATTTATGTAGTTTAGGTTTTGTTCCAAAGAGCATCATTACAGTTTTGTCAGTATTTAAGATTTTGTTATCTGCAATCCACGTTTCTACCTCTGTGAATGGTTCCTGCAGCACGGCCTCCAGCTGCGGGAGATTTGGTTTGCTGGTATAGATTACGGTGTCGTCTGCGTACATGTGTACAGTTGAGGCTTTGCAAATATTGGGCAGATCATTTATGAATATTGTGAATAGCAGGGGGCCGAGTATTGAGCCTTGGGGTACACCGCAAGTGACTGGGAGGGAGGAGCTGCCAGAAATGGACACGTTGCGATCGTTTGGATACATAGGATTGAAACCAAGTTAGTGTGTGATCGCTAATACCAGAGTTTAAGTTTTTGTAATAGGATGCCATGGTCTACTGTGTCAAAGGCCTTGGCAAAATCAAGGAAGATGCTCCAGTTAGGTCTCCTTGTTCCATGCCAGCTTGGGTATCATTGCAGCTTTTAAAAGGGCGGTTGTAGTTGAGTGATTTGGACGAAAGCCGGATTGATCTAGCGTTAAATAGTTTGAAGATTGATAAAAATCAAGTAATTGCGTGTACACGCATTTTTCCCAAATTTTTGACGTTACAGGGAGCAATGATATCGGGCGGTAGTTGGATATCAAAGTACTGTCACCACTTTTATGGATATGTACCACCCTTGCAGTCTTCCAGAGTTTGGGTATGTATCCAGTTGCCAGTGATTCATTGATTAGGGTTGCAACAGGATTTGCAATTGCTGGCGCACTGATTTTCAGCAGCATTGCTGGGATTTGATCAGGTCTAGACTGGTATTTCATTTTTTGATTACAGAGAAGTTTAATAACTACACTGACAGACACTGGTCTAAAGTTGAATTTATCTGTGATATGGGGTCTCTGCACGGTTGGAGGGGCCTGACCTGCATTTGGCCTTTCTGTAGATGTGCCATTCTTTAGTTTAGCAATCAGGGTGGTGTTGCATCCAACAAAATAATTATTAAAGGCATTTGCAATGTCTAGGGGGTGTTGCAGGATTTGGTTGTTTACTTTGACAGCAGCTGGTTGGGAGTGGATGGGGGGGTGCTTGTATGTTACTTATGATTTTCCAAAAATTTCTAGGGTTTGATATGTTATTGTTTACATTTTCAATGAAGTATTGGGCTTTAGCCATTTTTGTTTGTTTTGTGCATGCATTCCGGCATTGTCGGTATTCACAGTGATCGTTCATGGAACCAGTACTCTTGAAATATGACCAATGCGAATCTCTAAGCTGGCACATTTGTATAAAATCAGCTGTAACCCAGGGTAGATGAGCCCCTTTTACTCGCACTTTACGCAGCAGGGCATGGGAATTCCAGACCTGTAGGAGCTAAGATTGAAAGTATTCAATTGCACAGTCCAGGTCTGGGATTAGGTTTAGTCTGTACCATGGGAGCTGTTTGAGATCACTTAAGAAATTTAATCTACAATCCTTCCTGAGAGACCTGGTGATTATCATCTTTGGGGGAGAATTTGTGGCCTTTATTTTGCTCACACAGTACACTAGGCAGTGGTCACTGAAGCTATTATGGAGAACACCTGCCTCCTGTATTCTATCAGGCCTCCTGTATTCTTTACTGAACCATCAGCAGCAAATGAACTGTACAATAAATGTTTTTTTTTAAATTGATTGAAAGAAAAAGGTTTCACATACAGTTGAACAATAATGGAACCAATCGCAGTAGGGCAGTCCTAGAGCCAATCAGTATCCAACATCAGGTATATAACCACAAACTGTGTTGCAAGCGTTTTGAACATTACTGACTGGAGGAGAAAGGAGAGCGTTACACGGAACCAGGGTTTAAGTCCTGCGGAAACGTAGCAGGAACGCAGGTTCCCGCTGTGGGCCGACATAGTGGATCGCTGGGGCTGCTAGCAGAATGCATTGACAGCATTCCACTAGCCCCCCCCCCCTCCAACTGGTCGATGGTTTTCCGAGCTCGGGGTGCTCTGCGAGATCTCGGCTGTAAGCCGCATCACATCCTTTACAGGATAACAGACTCGCGAGGGAGCACACTGGCGGTTGGAGGAACCATCAGCCAGCTGGAGGGGGGCTAGTGGAATGCTGTTAATGCATTCCGCTAGCAGCCCCAGCGATCCACTTTGTTGGCCCACAGCGGATACCTGCGTTCCTGCTATGCTCCCGCTGCATGAGAAGTGCGGGAACGACTCGAGCCCCGAGTCCGTGTAACGCTCTCCTCCAGACAGTAATAACGTGTAACGCACTCCGCTCTCTCCTCCAGACAGTAATGACGTATAACTCTCCCCTCCGGGTAGTAATGACGTGTAACGCTCTCCTCTCTCCCCTCCAGGCAGTAATGACGTGTAACGCTCTCCTCTCTCCCCTCCAGATGATCCCGTAGATAAATGTCCCGGAAAGATCTGTGAGTGTGACCGCGAGGCCGTCCTCTGCTTCAAGGCGAATCTCGGCACATTTGACAATGGATTAAAAAACTACAACAAACGTGCAAAGTGTAACGAAACGGGGCCCGATTGCTCCATGTACAAGTTCTAAAATAAAGCAGATTATTTGAACAAGGTCCTTCGCAAGTCTCGAGTTATTCTTAGTCCATAACAAGGTGCCTAGGACAAGGATCCTGAGCCCGGACCGGTTTTGTGTCATCATGGAATTGGGGTGGGGGCCAGTCCTAACGCACGAGGCCAACAAAACAATGCTACGGCATTATGTTATACACACACAAATCACACAACAGCGAAGCTAACTCCCACAACAAAAAGCAATATTCATGAACGTGAACCCATCCTTGGCTTCTGGATATGGAAGACGCAGAGCATCATGGGTCCTGGTATATAACGTCAGGCCAAAATGCTCTCCACCAAAGGCCAACCTTCATCCACATAGACCTGTACAGACTCTGATCCAACCACCTCAACAGACACCTTCTCTGCCTAATTCTCTGCCTGTTGAGGTGGTTGGGTCAGAGTCCGGATGACTTCCTGCAGACACAGAATATTAAGGGTCATAATATTTAAAATGTGAGTAAAAGCTTCTTGATCCAAGGAGAAATCTGACGCCAACTGGGGGCAAGAAGAAATTTTCGCCAGTGTGTTGGATATTGGCAAGAGCTTCAGACTGATTTTTTTTTTTCTTCTTTTGGATCAACAGCAGTAGGTGAGGTGTGAAAGGCTGAACCCGATGGACGAGCAGCTTTTTTTTCACCCTATGTAACTAGGTTTGTAAGCAGATGGACAGAGGGACTAGATAACAGGTGGAGCAGGGACCGGTGACTGTAGGAATCTATTCAGAGTCCGTACACACAGTTCCCTGGTGACCTTTTCATTGGCAGGAATGGACAAAGGAGAAAAACCTCGATGGTGGGTGGGTGGAGGAAAGGGGAAGAGGATGCAGGACTGGAATAAAGGAGGGAAGAGAGGATGGGCGTTTGGGACAGGTGTAGAGGTTGGTTGCGTATAGGGGATCTGGAGGGTAATGGGAATAGATTGATGGTAACCAGTGGATTCCCTCATTTTCCAGCAAGATGCTGCAGCACCACATTGGGGACGGCGTGTTGGTGGGTTCCTAAATGAAACATTTCCAGAGCGGTGGATTGGAGGGGGGGGGGGGAGAAATACCCCCTCCACTTCTTTCTATGGGGTTCTGTTAAAGATATGGTGTCGGCAACAAAGGGACGTCACTAATCTGAAGCAGAGGATCACTGAGGCCACCATTGATGAGAAGCTACCGCCAACATGGCAAGAATCCAGCACCGCCTTGATGCGCTTCCTGTAACTAATGGAGCCCATATAGAGGTGCATTAAATGAGACATAAAACCTTAAATCTATACGTCTCATTTTATAATAATTTTCACTTATCTTTTCATTTGCCTTAGTAATTATTATTAAGCGCCAACACATTCCGCAGCGCTGTACAAGGTGCAATGGGTAATGACAGGACAATTTTACAATACATACAGGAGACTGGCCAGCATTCCTACCAGCAGATACATGAGGACCCTATTCCGGGGGAATTTACAATCGAGGGGTGATAAATTGTAATAAAATCTTTGATATTGTAAAGAGACTTTATAGACATATATATATATTTTATATTATACACACAGACAAATTTGGAATCAAAGAACAGCAGTTTGCAACATCTTCACACAATTAAAAAGGACAAATTTTATAATTATGGGAGATGGATCGCTCCGACAGCAGCTCTAAGTCACATGACCTCAATGTCTGCCATTGGCAAAAGTGTCTCCTCCTGTTGTTTTGGAGCTACATCTCCCATGATGCATAGTCGCACCTCAGACTGTCTGAGCCTCGTAGGAAATGAAGTTCCAAAACATCTGGAGATACAAAGGTTGCTGCACCCCCGAATCAGTGTCAGAATGTACACCCCTCCCCCCCATTCAGCGTTTCTGGGTGGAGTCACAGTCTCCGCCTTGAAGCCAAATATTACCAAGAAAAACGTATGTTTTTTTCAAAGTGTAACGCCGGTCACACCGGGTGCACTTTAAGGTAAAAAAATACCAAGTGTAAAGACACTGCGCGCAGCAGCCATCGTGTACCCCATCCTTTCATCGACAAATAAAAAAAGCACAACGGGGGTAACTTTCAGTTCATGCGAGGAATTAAAATCCACAGCAAAGAGAAAACACAGTCAAGACACGGACTTTATTCTACGCTTGAGACAGTGAAGACCATAACCGGCATCAGACCTGCGCATGGATTGTCTGCACGGCCGGGATTACCAGTTAATGAGGTGCTGCAGCAGCCGGTCAGTAGATTCCCTGCTTGCAGGATAACCCGTGTCGTACAGATCTTCAGGTCACGGAAAGAAATAAAAGAGCAAACTTTCACTATTTACATTTTTATTTAAAAAATAGACGCTCTGGTACAGTTAATGTCAGAAGTCGGCGGCGCCGGAGCTCCCAGCATGCACCGCTTTATTAAAAGTGCCGTCACGTGACTTTACGCCAGAAGATATCAGGAATAAACCCACGCGGTGATTTATAACGGAGTGCTGGGGTATTGTGGAATAAAGAAGGCACAGTGGGGGCCGCCCCGCCTGGTCCACGATAACCGTCTGAGCCGGCCCAGCCTGGCTCTGCTCTGGTACGTCAGATATTCAGCGCGGCGAATGCTTTCACTGCAGTGCTCTGCGACGGATCCCCTTCTGCCTCTTGCCGGTTGTTGTCGAGGTTATTATTCCGGGTCTCCAGCACTTTCTGCCGGTGTCGCTCCTCCTGACGCTTCTTCTTTTCCTGCCGCTGTTGCTCCTTCCTCTGTTTGCTGGTCAGCTTGGAATAAAAAGCAAACAACCAGTTAGCGACCAACGGCCGGCAACTCCACTGGTTACCGGCGACGAAGCTCCGACGGGATCTATAACTAGGGCACAGACGCCGCGGACATCATTCCTACCTTTTGCTGGCCTTTGCTTTCCTCGTTGCTGTTTGCGGCGTCTGCCACCTGCCGCGGGTTTAAGTCGGCGCTGCTCTGCGGCGTCGGGTCATTGAAGTTGCCCGGCTCTGCTCTTTCCGTTTCACTCCGGTTCCAAGCCATCGTCTCGTAGAAGTCGCTCCCTTCAGCCGCAGCATCGTGATCACAATCTGTAAATAACGGGAAGGCGTTTCAGTGAGTCAGAACATGCTGGCGTTCTTGGATTTCTAGGAACTGGAAACCTAATAAAATGTGTCGTGCGGTGCCGGGGATTGTCATTGCACGGCGTGAAGTGACAGCAAACCTGGAGCATTTACCAGTCTGTTTCAGCTCCTCCATGTGCAGGACGACTTGAATGGCCGACGCGATGTCGTAGCTCTCAGCTTCCAAACTCTGCAGGATCAGGTCCACGTCCTGATAACAGAAAGCGCGAGCGTTACGACCAGCATGGCTTTCATAACGAGAAGCGACAGGAACATTGCTCAGATCAGACCAACACAAACCCAGGAAAACAGAGGATCCGCAGCTTCTCAGTCACATGAGTATTTTACACACTTTTATTGTTTCCACCCGCACTGCCAACCCTCTCCAAGACTTCACAAGGGCAGCTCTGGTCACGTGAGCTGGACCTTCTGCTCCTCTAGATTGTAAACTCCTGTGAACCGGACCCTCTGCTCCTCTAGATTGTAAGCTCCTGTGAGCCGGGCCCTCTGCTCCTCTAGATTGTAAACTCCTGTGAGCCGGACCCTCTGCTCCTCTAGATTGTAAGCTCCTGTGAGCCAGACCCTCTGCTCCTCTAGATTGTAAACTCCTGTGAGCCGGGCCCTCTGCTCCTCTAGATTGTAAGCTCCTGTGAGCTGGACCTTCTGCTCCTCTAGATTGTAAACTCCTGTGAACCGGACCCTCTGCTCCTCTAGATTGTAAACTCCTGTGAGCCGGACCCTCTGCTCCTCTAGATTGTAAGCTCCTGTGAGCCGGACCCTCTGCTCCTCTAGATTGTAAGCTCCTGTGAGCCGGACCCTCTGCTCCTCTAGATTGTAAGCTCCTGTGAGCCGGACCCTCTGCTCCTCTACATTGTAAGCTCCTGTGAGCCGGACCCTCTGCTCCTCCTGTTTCTGTCCATATGAGTGTTTTAATTTGGTTTCCTTCCCATTTGTTTTTGTACAGCGCTACAGAAACTGTTGGTGCTATATATAAATGACAAAAATAACATGGGGATGGATTATATGGCAGGCATGCACATGGGTGGGTGGGGGGGGGGCACACCACTGTCACATGATCATAGGGAATTGTCAGACGATAAAACGTGTAGTCCGAGCTGTCACGTACAAGACTTTAAGTCCCGGAGCTGCAGGTGAAAGGGATTTCTAGGTTTCCTCTGTGTGTGTAGCAGCAGGCGGTGACATTATAGCCTCTTCACGTGAAGATCAGAGCAGGAATGTGTTCGACGCCTCGGGCGAGAGTTCTATGTACTCATAGGATTAATAACACGTATGCTGAAACAGGGTGCATTATGGGAGAAACTCACGGCACAGCCGGTGGCACTGCGCACTGTCTGCACGGGGTCCCACTGCGGCCCGGCTCTGTCCTCCTGGTTTATCCTCGGCTTCGCTTTGCGGTTAGATTCGTCTTTAGAAAGCATCTGCGGGAAAGCGGAGCGAGAGTCAGTGTATTGCAGGGGGGGGCAGAATACGGTAATCAGATTTTTTCCGACGCCGATGGGATGCCAGACGTGAGGACGTGACTCTGCGCCAAACTCCGTTTTATTCACAGCTCGGACGCGAGAGCCAAGTCATAACATAAAGCGTCGAATTAGAATCTGGGCAGAAAAGCAAAAAACATGCAGGGTTATTCAGAGAGAGGTGAAAAGCAGAAGAATGACTGGAGAATGGAAAATTCTAGGTCATAATAGCCATTCTCCAGACTTTCACCTCTCTCTGAATAAACCGGATTATAAAACTGGTGAAAGTAGAGATGAAAAGGGTTTGTGCCGCCGGCGCGACGCGACGCTGCCGCATGAATTTAAGGGCTGCGGGCGAGGCTGCACCTTCGCTGCTTTCGGAGGACAGAGTGCAAGCTCTCAGGACAAGATAACCCTTTCTATGGAATGGGTATACGAGGCGTGTGTTCACAGCGGGTGAAGCGCGCGCTGCGGAGGAAGGAATGACCGCGGCCAGCTAGAATGATAAATGAATGGTGACCCGGGTCGTATAAAGCCCAGACTCGCGTTAAAACAGATTAAAATTCTGCTTTTTTATGGTTTTAATTTCCTTTTTAATTTAACACTTTCCTTTATTATCACTGTCCGTCTCTGTAATAGTAACCCCCCCGCCCCCCCCCCTCACGCCGTAAGATCAGTGACATTTTAATGGGGGGGGGGGGGTCTTGGGGTGCAGTAGGAGGTACGTGATTAGGTCTGATGGTAACAGAGAGGAAGGTGTGCGCAAACCTCCTCCTGCAACCCTCAGGCAGACGATGAATGCATCACCACTGCTCACACAGGCACGAAATATCCTGCGAGTGGAGCCACGGCCCGGGGCGCGATCACCTCTGCACTCCAACAAACACACCTGAGTCAGGCAGAGCTTACGTTGACCTGTCGTACACACCTGCTGAGCGCCGCCATCCCTTGATCTCACCTGAGAGGTAAACCCTGGCAGCTCTGATTGGACCTCATGCGCCTGTGCCAATGCCATCACCAAGAAGGCGGCGTCCTGTAGTATGCCCGGCACGCGTTAACCCTTTTCCATGCGGACAAAGCGCTCCTGTCTTGGATGTCAGCCTTTGCTATGGGACCTCCCCCTACCCAGTGACATCATCGCGCATCAGTGTAAAGATGTCAGAAACAGGGATACCCCCTGCCCAGCAGGGAAATCCCATTACAGGAGAGGCAGGGGTCCTTTGGTCATCTGTAACTGCACAGCTACAGGTGCCACATGGTCTGATAACGTCGTTGGAAAGGGCTGAGTCTGACCTTTCCAATGATACAGAATATGGTCATATTCGGCAAGAATAAAAAATTTCATATGCTGCTGCGCTACCTCGACTTGTCAATCCTCACGACAGCAGCAAGTGGTAGCGCAATGCTTTCTTACGCACGGTTTCATCGAAGCTGCGAGGAGAGGCGCGCGTCCTTTACGCCCTGTACCTCCATGCTATACACCCCACAATGTGTAGTGAGTGGTGAAAGTTGAACGCGCGGGCACGACATGCAGGTTATTACACAATGACGGGAGGGAAAGGGATAATAACATTGTGTGGCTCATTAGAGGTAATTCGTGTAATTAAACATGGCGGCGGCGCCGGACGCTCGCTCTGGTATCGGGGAAAGAAACCGATAAAAACCACCAGTTTCTTTTTGTAGTAAAATTCTATAAAGCCGCGGATAAGGAACGCTACGGCCGGAGCGCAGATTGACCTGTGTGTGCAGGTTCGCCGGGGCCTCAGTGTTGTCGTTAACAGGCCGCACGCTGTCATAATGCTCGCCGTATCGGTAGGCGATGTGCAGCTCCCGCGCGTTGGCCTTCTCGTTCCCTCGGATCTGGAAAAGGCAGTGGACGGTTTCTTAGTGATGCGACGGCTGACATTTACTTTGATCCATACAAATATTTCCTCTGGCGCCGCGCGGAACCGAGAACAGCAAACACCGCAGGCACTTGGCAACGGCCGAGAGATCACAGAGCACCGGTGGGTATGGGGGGGGGGATTAATTTGCTTTTACACCTGCAGCGACTGGAGGATTCTGTAACGTTTAACCCTTATCCTTCTGGGATGGAAACCTGGCCTGCGCTCCGCAACCCTGTCTGATCCTGCGGCCAATGGATAAAGAGAACGTAAAGTGTCAGCCATCCGGCACGGACCTCCGATACATCTAACAAGGTTCATCACTTAACCCTTATCCTTCCAGAAAGGAAACCTGGCCTCCGCTCCCGTCCTGATCCGGTAAACGGATGCTGAATAAATACAGGTTTACTTTGCCAGGAAACTACCTTAAGCAAATAGCACATGTGGGCACAGACCGGGGGGGGGGGGGGTTTGCACTCGGCATCATGGCATTCAGGATCCGGTTACTTTTTTTCTAGCGAATACCAAGAAATACAGCGCAGGATCCACGGCACGCACGCCGCCTGCACCCTCTATGGATACAGTGACGGGGAGACGGACGTGCTGCTGCAAAAAAACACAAAAACAAAATAGCCCGAAACCGCACGTCTTCATAAACCATGTAAAACATAAAACACGTTAGCTTTGAACATGATCGGGGTAAGAGGTCGGGCGCGTCGCCTTCGTAATGTGGTCCCTGCTGTGTTACCACCGGCTGCTTTACCAAGCGAGCGCGGCCCAAAAAGACTAAAGAGTCTGGTCACAATGCACCTACGATGCTTTGCGCCGCATTTCAGCGATTCCATTTCGCCGGAAAGTAGGTGAATTCACCATATACCGAATTCACATATCTTTCCATAAATGGAGGCGCTGAAGCAGTTATCGGACGTTGGTGAAAATTGACGAATTACACCAAAATTGCCTCGGCGAATTCCGCTGAACTGAAGGAAAAAAACTGATAGGAGGTTAAGTAAAATAAAAAAAACTTATTAAAAATAGGTCTAAATAACAGGAAAGTTCAAAAAAAAAAAAAAAAAAAAAGAAGACCAAAACTTTTAAAAATAAAAATCTTAAAAAAGATACAAATATAACACACTCTTTAAAAATGGAAAATAAAAATACAGTTCAGTGCAATTCCGGGCCTATATACAGTTTAGCGAGTAACCCCTTCCATACACAGTTTAGCGAGTAACCCCTTCCATACACAGTTTAGCGAGTAACCCCTTACATATACAGGGTTATTCAAAGAGAATCAAAAAGTTACAGCACGTTCGGTGACTTTTCGGTCTGTTCAATTCGGTGCGATTTGGCGATCCCATTTCGGCGACCCTGCGGTGTATTCAGGTTAGGAAGCTGGTGCTGGGCGCTAACACTACATTTTGTTGGGCATCAATAGAAACGGGAGCTGGAACAGTAGGTTGATGTATCCTCGAGAGAAGAGAGAATAGATTGTTTTCCATAAAAGCAGAGGTGGTGGGTCAGGAAGGTCTACTCACCTATCTTGCTGCCGGTTCTAATGCCGGTAGGCATTCGGTGAAGTTCAGGAGACACGATTCCCCTCTAAGATCCCAAATACAGGAGATCAGAAGTGACGCTTCCCTGGTTTTCAACGATGAACTCTCAGAATAGTTTAAATCCACACGGGTTTATTAAAGGCAATTTAAGAACAAATAATACACCGCAAACGCGTTTAGCTGAACACACTCCCTGATGAAGCTGTGTTCAGCGAAACGCGTCACTTCTGATCTCCTGTATTTTGGATCTAAGAGGGGGGAAATCGGTGTCTCCTGAACTTCACCGAATGCCTTCCGTTTTTAGAACCGACAGCGAGATAGGTCAGGAAGGTCTACCCACCTACCACCTCTGCTTCTATGGAAAACAGTCTACACAAAAATCTATTCTCTCGAGGATACACCAACTATTCCAGCTCCCGTTTCTATTGGATGCCCAACGAAATGTGTTAGCGCCCAGCACCAGCTTCCTAACCTGCATCGCTTCTTCAGCAGACTTGGGGATCTGCCGCTACCTGGTGGCTACACTTGTGAGACCGGCATGCACATCTGATTCCAATGCAATTTTAAGGATTTAATGATCTTTTAATAGGATCGAGCATAGATCGGTTTGGACTGTACAATCCAATTCACATCTGCTGCTACTTGCCGTTGTTTGCCTTGAGTTCCTTAATGTGTTGTTACAATGTCTCAGTGATGTATCTTTTCTAGTGATACATTGTTTCCAGAGGACGCTATCATCTCTTCTATAGCACTGAGCGGCGTATAGAGTCACGGTTAGATTTCAGCAATATATTGATAACGACTTTCTGCATTTTGCACCTTTTAAATATTTGCACAAAGTTCTTTGCGCTTTAACTTGCACTATAATAACTTTTACACACTATAGACGTTCACATATTCCGCCCAGCTAATTTATCCCAATTTGATAGAATTTTATTAAAATGATATCACTTTTTATCAGCTTAATTCAGCTACACATCACATTTGAAGTTCTGCCCAGCACTTTAATAACCACTCATTACAATTACCACTAATTTCATCAACTTTATTGGTTTAGATCTATTATTTAGAATTTTCCCCCACTTGAATCATTTCCCTTGATAGCAATAGATCCAATAGTGGCACCTTTGACACATATTTTTGCATCTGCGGTGTATTCAGCAAGCACCACAGGGCTGTCGTAGTGCAGAAAAAAGGCACCGCAAACCCGACGAACACTCACCGCAAAACCCGGCAAATGCACACCGAAACCCGCAAGAACATCTGGATTAACCCCGCTGAAAACACCAGAGAAACCCAAGCAGCTGCTGATCACAGCGCAGAGCAACCGCCGGAAAAAGCTGACAGACGAATGGAGTTAAACAAAAAAAACAGTACGCTTGAATGTTTGAAAAGTGAAACGCTGTTTGCAAATAAACTACAGAACAAAAATGGTCAAGAAAAGGTTTCACAATACCTATATATGGAGCGCTGGGTGAGGTGGTGAAGGTACCTTTTGGGTGCAGCTCTGTGATGAGTGGGTTGACAGAGTCAAAACCCCAAAAACACTCTGTCTCTCTCTTCTAAAAATTGTTATTACACACTCCTGAGCGCAAACCTGCACCTATTGAAAGAGTGGTAGGAGAGGTCTTTTCTCTCTAGGTGGCGTATTGCTCAAAAGGTTGAGTCTATATGTACATATATTCACAAAAAATTGCATAAGCAAAGATGTAAACATACATATATCATATAAAATATAAAAACAGCATTGCATATATGGTCTGATTGATATAAAAGATCCTTTGTAATGCAGTATTGGTGGTATATCGCCACCTAGTGTCCGTATTTCAAAAGTCTTTCAATTGAAAAAATGTGTAATAAATAAAAGTTCTTTCCGATCTGCGACACTTCTCTGTCTCTTCTTTTACCTCCGAGAGAACAGGAGAGTGATTAGAATTGTGCCAAGCACTGTGTATTAATGGTCTGAATGATGGATGCACTTACGCAGGTTTATTCCTCGTGCTGCAAGCGGCTGCTCTGTGAAACCACTCTTTTTTTGGTGCTTACTCCTCTGTTCCTGTGGTGATCGGTCCCAGGGCCCAGCAGATCCAGGACTTCCCTTCTGGGGGTGCTAGGATTCTTTGTATGGTGCCTTGGTTGAAAGCAATACCGGAAGCAGGGATGGCCAATAAAGAAGTGGATTTTATTCACAAGTATAAAAAAAACAATAAAATGGGCTTGGTGGAGATATAAAACAAATTAAAATAAATGGTGTCCTTTAAAACGCGTTTCACCGCTCAGGTGGCGGCTTCAGTCATGGATGAGTTAAGTATCTAAACCCCCTAAGTATCTAAAGGGATATTACACTGAAACCCTCTATGTGTATTCTAAAAAATAATGATTACTGCACCAGTGTAAATGCGTTATTGCACCAATGTAAAATCGCTATTACAAGGAGGATATAAAGTCCTTAGGACATTAGCCACTTTTAGTGTGCCCTACCAACATGGCCGCCGGAATTGCCATATTAGGACTGCTCTACAAACATGGCGCCGAAATTGAAACTGGAATCACTGAAAAAGGAAGTGACCCACCTAAGATGGTCACCAAACAGGAAGTGACATGCCATGACCAATCAGGCAGCTGGAAAACATTACCACTCCCCCAAGATGGCGGCGCCCACAGTTTCTTGGCAGCTTTCAGGCCAAAACAGGAAGTAAAATCCTTTATAAGACCTGTCCATATACACCAACTCATCCATGACTGATGAAGCCGCCACCTGAGCGGTGAAACGCGTTTTAAAGGACACCATTTATTTTAATCCAGAAGGGAAGTCCTGGATCTGCTGGGCCCTGGGACCGATCACCACAGGAACAGAGGAGTAAGCACCAAAAGAAGAGTGGTTTCACAGACCAGCCGCTTGCAGCACGAGGAATAAACCTGCGTAAGTGCATCCATCATTCAAACCATTAATATACAGTGCTTGGCAAGAACTTTTATTTATTACACATTTTTTCAATTGAAAGACTTTTTGAAATACGGACACTAGGTGGCGATATACCACCAATACTGCATTACAAAGGATCTTTTATATCAATCAGACCATATATGCAATGCGGTTTTTAAATTTTATATGATATATGTATGTTTACATCTTTGCTTATGCAATTTTGTGTGAATATATGTACATATAGACTCAACCTTTGAGCAATACGCCACCTAGAGAGAAAAGACCTCTCCTCCCACTCTTTCAATAGGTGCAGGTTTGCGCTCTGGAGTGTCTCTCTCTTCTACAGAACGAAAATGTCTGAAATTTACATATAAAATCCAATGAATGATAATAAAAAGGGCTGTTACAGAAAAAATAAAATTTTTCGCAAAAGAATCCTGAAAAATGCCTAAAAGATCCTAAAAAAAAAAACCCCAAATCTATAAATAGACTCTTTACGGCAGAATTGTATAATAAACGGTTTATTATATATTGAATTAAAACGGGAATATTTTTAACATTGAAGCCTATGGGATTCGCCTGAATAAACCTGTCGAATGAAACCATCGAATGGCAGGGCAATTCGGCAACTTTTCACTGCTGGTTTTTGCTCTCTGAATAGACGAAGCATTGCTTCTCCTTGAGGATTCACTGCCCACGAACAGGCACCGAACAGGCACCGTATGTGCAGGCAATTCGCCAGGATTTGGCGAATTGCCTGCTCTCTGAATAGGCGAATGGCCAGGAAAGGTAACCGAACGCTGATTTTCACTGTTCGGTTGCCTTTCAGCCACAATTCGGATCTCTTTGAATAACCCCTTATATACAGAGTGTAGTGAATAACCCCTTATATACACAGTTTAGTGAATAAGCCCTTATAGACAGAGTTTATTCTTCAAGCAGTGAATTGTTCGAGGAATTTAAAGGAATGGGAGGTGAGAGGTCAGCGCACAATATAATAAACATTCATTGAGTGTGATTGTAAGTTTGCAATCCCGTGATAGTCAACACAGTAAGTGGCTGAGCATCAAGGGAGTTGCAGTTCCAGACATCTGGAGGGCCCAGGTTGCTGAAAAATGTGAAAAGGCGCAGTTTAGGTCGGATTATGTAAAATATGAAAAGCCTGCATTTCACAGAAACTGGGGAGAAAGAATTTGCATCTGGAGAAGCCGGAGTCTACAAATTCCAGGTGTAAACGCAGCGTGTATGTGCGTCTGCAGGGGGCGCTGCCGGGGCACCAGAATGGTATAAGGATTACATTTCCAGGTCCTTGCTATTCATTCATTCCAAGGGGCAGTGTGAGGGTTAATAACAGAATGGATGGGCGGCTTAACCATCCAACCTCAGCACCCCCCATGATGCTCAGCCAGCCTTAATGTCAAATATCGAAAAGCTGTGGGACAGAGGGAGCCGTTTTCCCATTAAACTGCACATTATCTGCAATCCCACCATATAAAGCACAGCTGTCGCACTCTGGCCCCCAGATGTTTTAGGAATACAACTCCCATGATTCCCGGCCATCTATTGCATTCAAAGAATCCTGGGAATTGTAGGCATCAACATCTGGGGGAGCCGTGAGTTTGACAGCCCTGATATAAAACAAATCCACGCGATCTGATTCGGCGCTTATTTTGAATATTGACCCCTGACCGTCCAATAGACACAACCAAACGATCAGCCACAGATTGTGCAGCGTGGCGCTTTGCCCATCGTGGCAACACATGGCGAAGGAATGCACCTGTGGAAAAGCACAGCAGTGAGTGGCGACGTGCCATTACCTGCCAGAGCGGATTATTGAGCTGGTGAATCACCACGTTCACTTGGTTACCCCGGGCGAATGCCACGATGGCATCATTGCCAGCAAAGGTGCCAGGCTGCGCCAAGTTAGCAACTGGAAGAGAGGAAAGAAAAAAGGCATTGTGATTTTAACACAACAAGTTGATTCGGCGCCAGCAGTTACAGCATAACGTGCCGCGGCCGAATCCTGTATGAAAAATAGTGCCCGCGTGAGTGATTTAATGCGTCGGAAACGCATGCTGGAAAATTTCTTATATTTCCCAATGATTCGCCAGTCAATGAATAAAAAAAAAAAAAACACGCAATGAGCGTAACGCAGCCCCCCGGCGACGCGCATTCATCCGGCGCATCAGCATCCTCACCGTGTCGGTCAAAGGGTACATTATCTTCAACAAAAGGCTCAAAGTCACCCCGGTGCTTCACCATGTAGTCGACGGTCTCTTGCCGGTGCTTCAGGTGGTTTCGTGAATGTCCTTCTAACTGGTCGCCCAGAGCCCGAAACAAGCAATTCCTGGAGAAAAAAAACCAAAACGTATAATTATTAGTAGGAGTTGGTGCGGCTCACCGTCACACGGAAACGCATAAACCCCATGAAGGGAGACGCGGGACGAGGCTTCATATTATTACAACCACGAATTACAGATCATTAAATCGAAATCCACAAAAATAAGACGGAGCCGGAGACACAAAAAGATCACGGCCAATCCCGCGCAAAATAAAACGCTCCTTTTCAATAGATTCTGTGGTTTTATGCTGAATTTCCAGAGGAAGGAAATATAAAAAAACCTCACAAAAAGGAGTTTACAAATCCATGAGCTCAGATCGAGGAGCGGCCCGGACCGGCCAAGAGCAGCGAGGGCAGGCAGCAAGGACTGGCCGGGGGGGGGGGGGGAAAAAATCGATGACTAGCCCGGCCAAAACAGTCAACTAGGGCTGCCAGGTTGGCTATGGTTAAGTAGACACTTATTAATTTATGCTGATGGGCAATGCATGAAAAATGCCACCCTGCAGCATGTATAATCCATACACTGTAGAAATCAAAAAGGAATCCCAGGTGACCTGCCTTGATTTCCTACAGCAGCTTATGCATTATACATGGTGCAGGTCAATGTATCCCATTCAATGGCGAGGGAGTGGCTGGAAGCCCAGGAAGTGTCTCAGCCAATCAGAAGCCATTTCAGCTGTAAGGGGTGGAGCTCACTCCTTCCTGTGTCAGGCAGATGACTTGATAAATAATAAGAAAGTGACAGCACAAAGGTCTGATGAGAAATGATGGAGAGAGGGCGCCATATTGATACACCCGGCTCCTGTGCTAGCTGGAAAGACAGGCCATTAGGCCGAGTTAAAGCCGGATATGGCCGGTGTTCGCACGGAAAGCACCGTTCAACTCATGATACCGAATACAGCAGTCCCTGCTCCTCATCTTAAAGAGCCAATCAGATGCGGGCAAAGTCTGAGAGTACCAACATGGCGGCCGCGATCATGACGTACAGTACACATGGTGTAGCAACATGGCTGCCTGCCTCATCTTACCCGTCTCCCGGCACTTCCCGCATGCGGAGGCCCAGCGCCTGCAGCTGCTTGGCGAAGCTGAGGAACTCCTCGGCGTCTGGCGGTTCCCCCGCGTGGCTCTTGCGCTCTCTGGCCATGACTCTCCGTGCCGCCCTCTCGTCCCGTTTCCGCTCCAGCTCGGCCTTCTTGCCCGGCCCGGCCCGCACCGTTTGCTTGCGAGACATGGCTTCCAGCCACTCGGTGCCGACAGGTCTCCAGCTGCGCCGCTCTAACCGTTAACACCAACAACTTCCGGTCTCACCTGTCAATTGGTGTTTCCATGGGACCGGAAGCTAACCAGAGAGACGTCACATAAGGAGGAACCGACTGAAAAACGATAGAGTGTGACAGGAAGTGATGTCGAGGGCTGCAGTGGCCGCTTTCTGCAGGTGTATGGCCTGATCATATGGCTCAGGAATGGTCTGAGGAACATGACAAAGTTCTCAAGGTGTGGCTTGGCCTTCAAATCTCCAGGTCTCAATCAGATTGAGGATCCATGGAATGTGCTGGAACAACAAGCCCCATTCATGGAAACTCACCCCACAGCATGCAGGACTTCAACATCTGCCGGGTTATATCTGTGTGGTTTGTGTCGGGGAGGGGTCAGGTTATATCTGTGATTTGTGTCAGGGAGGGGTCGGGTTATATCTGTGTGATTTGTGTCGGGGAGGGGTCGGGTTATATCTGTGTGATTTGTGTCGGGGAGGGGTCGGGTTATATCTGTGTGATTTGTGTCAGGGAGGGGTCGGGTTATATCTGTGTGATTTGTGTCAGGGAGGGGTCGGGTTATATCTGTGTGATTTGTGTCGGAGGGGTCGGGTTATATCTGTGTGATTTGTGTCGGGGAGGGGTCAGGTTATATCTGTGTGATTTGTGTCAGGGAGGGGTCGGGTTATATCTGTGTGATTTGTGTCAGGGAGGGGTCGGGTTATATCTGTGATTTGTGTCAGAGGGGTCGGGTTATATCTGTGTGATTTGTGTCGGGGAGGGGTCAGGTTATATCTGTGTGATTTGTGTCAGGGAGGGGTCGGGTTATATCTGTGTGATTTGTGTCAGGGAGGGGTCGGGTTATATCTGTGATTTGTGTCAGGGAGGGGTCGGGTTATATCTGTGTGATTTGTGTCGGGGAGGGGTCAGGTTATATCTGTGTGATTTGTGTCAGGGAGGGGTCGGTTATATCTGTGTGATTTGTGTCAGGGAGGGGTCGGTTGGTTATATCTGTGTGGTTTGTGTCGGAGGGGTCAGGTTATATTTGTGTCAGGGAGGGGTCGGGTTATATCTGTGTGATTTGTGTCAGGGAGGGGTCGGGTTATATCAGTGTGATTTGTGTCAGGGAGGGGTCGGGTTATATCAGTGTGATTGTGTCGGGGAGGGGTCGGGTTATATCTGTGATTTGTGTCGGGGAGGGGTCGGGTTATATCTGTGTGATTTGTGTCAGGGAGGGGTCGGGATATATCTGTGTGATTTGTGTTGGGGAGGGGCCGGGTTATATCTGTGTGATTTGTGTTGGGGAGGGGCCGGGTTATATCTGTGATTTTGTGTCAGGGAGGGGGTCGGGTTATATCTGTGGGATTTGTGTCAGGGAGGGGTCGGGTTATATCTGTGATTTGTGTCTGGGAGGGGTCGGGTTAATATCTGTGATTTGTGTCAGGGAGGGGTCGGGTTATATCTGTGTGATTTGTGTCAGGGAGGGGTCGGGTTATATCTGTGTGATTTGTGTCAGGAGGGGTCGGGTTATATCTGTGTGATTTGTCGGGGAGGGGTCGGGTTATATCTGTGTGATTTGTGTCAGGGAGGGGTCGGGTTATATCTGTGTGATTTGTGTCGGGGAGGGGTCAGGTTATATCTGTGTGATTTGTGTCAGGGAGGGGTCGGGTTATATCTGTGTGATTTGTGTCAGGGAGGGGTCGGGTTATATCTGTGTGATTTGTGTCAGGGAGGGGTCGGGTTATATCTGTGTCATATCTATTAAAAAAGAGGATAGTAATCGCCCACTGTATGTGCCACCACCAAAAGACCCCGAAGTAGACAAGGTGTTATAGTGGTTTCCCCTAAACCAAGAACACAAAGAATGTATACTAATACGTATCTGGTCGGCGCGACCCGAATCGCTCTCAGGGTCTACTCTAGGTAGTTCTCTCATATATCATGATCCATATGGACATATACAAAGAAGCAAAAAATATATAATGGTGCAGTAGATCACAATAAAATATGCAGATGTTGAACAACATTGCTCCACTCACAAACATCGAGCCCTGTCACCGGCTCTGAGTGGGTCACAGCATTGAGGTACACGCCAGAACTCTTACGTAGCAGTCCACACCATATTGGAATGATAACTCGCCGTAACCGTGGACATATAGGAAAATCACTCAGAGCCGTGACAGGGCTCTATGTTTGTGAGTGGAGCAATGTTGTTCAACATCAGCATATTTTATTGTGATCTACTGCACCATTATATATTTTTTTATTTTGCTGCTTTGTATATGTCCATATGGATCATGATATATGAGAGAACTACCTAGAGTAGTAGTCTTTTTTACATTGTTAGATGCTTATTTACCATTAAAATTTATTACATTACCACTGTTGTTGCACTTTGTGCAAATCGTTTCTTCTTGTAATTGTTGGGTTATGCCCTGTGGAGTGGCTACTTGAGCCTTATCTCTCTTTTGTGTTGTTTTTTGCTTCTGATTCTTATTGGTTTTAGTACCATTACGGCTCTTGTACATTTGGCAATATGTCTGGTCTTTTATCATCTTTTGATAATTTAGACCACTGGGGACAAGCTCATTCTGATATTTTTGGTGATGATATACCCACAGGGACAAATTATAATGGGGATACTGCCTCTAATATTCAACATACTTTCTTTTGTGTCCAAAAAAACTCTAAAACAGATACGCGCTAAATGGGAGATTCTGTCCCTGAATAATTATTTGGCCAGGGATATGATACCTCGTGGTTTACGTATACATACAGCACCGGCCTCTCATTTGCATGACACTGTATTCATGGAACAGTGGCTGCAAGCCAGCAATGATTGCTCCAAACGATACATGAATATTTTGGTTCAGTTTGAAACTGACAGTCTGGCCAAGATTAATGAGACTTTGGAGACTGAACGAATTAAAATCCTTGAATACAGCTCTCATTCCGCATTTGAAGGCCTAGAAAATAAGCTTAAAGCGATTCTTGATAGATATGATAATGACATCAAAGAACGTAAATTGAATAAATTTTTACGGGACCAGAGAGATTACAAAACTGGGAATGTGTACAAATTTGTTAAGAATAGAACTCGTACGACCCATGATGTTTCTGGAGAGCATACTGGGGCCTCAACTTCCGAGTATGAATCCTCTGACAATGAAGATCTCGTCAATGATGATATGTTCGGGGCGGTGACCACCACTGAATCTAAGGGTTTTTTAAAAAAATCGGTGTCTTTTTTAGACCTGCCTTATACTCCTCCTCAGAGACGGGGGAAACGGCCGTCTGCCTCGACCTCGCGGGGCAGGCAAACTCGACAAAGGGGGGGCCACAGACTATAGTTGACCCTCTCCGTATCATCAATTTGACTGTCATTTTGTCTCATGATCAGATCTCTCTTTTAACGAAGGGTTTGTCGTTTGTACCCACTCCTGGCTTCAATTCATTTAACTGGATTAAAGACATCCATTTGTTCATTAGGAAATTAGCTCTTCATAAATTTCATCGTATGCGTCTCGAAAGGTCTGCCTTGAAATATGATCTTACCATTAATGACTTACAATGTCTTTCTACTCTAATTTCATTATTGGACGAGAGTGATTGTTCCAATGACAATGTTTCCTATACTGATCTCAAACCTAAGAGCAAATTTACTCCGTATTTTTCAGAATATTCCCATCTTGACAACTTTTGCAAGGTCGTATGTAAAGAGATTGAGTCTCTTAAAATTAATGATCTTCGGGTGGGCATTCCTGATAATTTGAACTCTCAGAGAACTGCTTTGGCCCAATTACAACGACTTGATCAAATTGTCATTAAGATGTCAGACAAGGGGGGGAATGTTGTCTTAATGAAAAACGAACAATATTGTCATATGGTTTTGTCCTTATTGCACGATGAGAAAACGTACAAAGTCTTGCTGAAAGATCCTACTGATGCCTACATGATCAACCTTATGAGCATCTTAAATGACGGTTTACTCGATGGGTCCATTACTCAACATGAATATGATTTCATTTGGCCACTTCGCCCTACGATTGCCACCTTTTACGCACTGCCAAAAATTCATAAAAATAATACCACACCACCTGGCAGACCCATAGTGTCTGGTACCAACTCCCTGACACATAATGCCAGTAAATACATCGATCGAATTCTTTATAAGATTGTTCAAAATCTGCCTTCTTACATTCGTGATTCTAAGCAGACTTTAAGGGAATTGGAGGATATGTCTGTACCTCCTGATGCATTATTATGTAGTCTGGACGTTGAGTCCTTGTACAGTTCCATTCCGCATGTATTAGGCTTAAAATGTGTTGATCTTTTTGAATCGCAGAGGTATTGTTCACTCTAAACACACTAAATTTCTCATTCGTCTGCTTCATTTTGTGTTGCATCATAATTATTTTATGTTTAACGGTAAATTTTACCTACAATTGGTTGGAGCGGCCATGGGTTCTCCATGTGCACCGTCCTATGCGAATTTATTCCTTGGGTATTGGGAGGAGACTATCATCAATGGCCCTGATATGACAGTTTTTAAATCTCATGTCTTCAGTTGGCGTCGTTACATTGATGACATCATTGTCATCTGGACCTCCACTGCCCTGGAATTTTCCAACTTTGTCGATACCTTGAACATCAACGAATTCAACTTAAGGTTTACTTATGAGATACAAACTCATTCGTTGAATTTTCTTGATATTTCTATTCACAAGGACTCAGTGGGTCAACTTGATACTACTTTATTCCGTAAACCCTCCTCAGCCAATAATCTGTTAACTTGGACCAGTCACCATCCCTATTCCTCACGTAGAGGCATTCCTATTGGCCAATATCTTAGACTGCGCCGTACGTGCAGTACCATCATTGAATTTAAAACCAAGGCACATTCTCTTCGGTTGGCTTTTAGAGAGAAAGGCTATCCTCATCGTGTTCTCAAAAGTGCATATAAACGTGCATTACTTTCTGATCGACATTCTCTACTACTCGATACATCTTCAACAACTGTATCTGAACCCATAAGACTCATTGCTGATTTTGATTTAGGTTGGCAATCCGTTAAACGGATTTGTGAGCGTTACTGGCCCCTTTTGACCAACGACATACATTTGAAGGATGTTATCTCTAATCATCCTGCTTTGACAGCTAGGAGGTGTCCCAACGTTAAAGACAAATTAGTACATAGCCACTTCCAACCTATTCGTCGTTCTGTTGATTCTTGGTTGACTAACAATCTTAAGGGAATGTATAAGTGTGGCAGGTGTGTAGCCTGTCCCTATGTCTCCCGCACCCCTAAACAATTTCACAATTTTGATGATTCTATCTCTTTCACGGTTCACCAGTTCATCAATTGTAACTCCGCCGGTGTTATATATTTACTCTTGTGCCATTGCGGCAAAAAGTATGTGGGTAAAACTATTCGACCTCTCAAGGTCCGCATACTGGAGCATATTCGTTCGATTAGATTGAAAAAGGACACTCCCGTTGCCAGACACTTCACGTCATGTACGATATGTTCACTTAGTAACTTCAGGTTTCTGGGTATTGAACACATTAAGCTTGGCCTTCGAAAGGGCAACCTTGATAACAAGTTACTCAAACGTGAAGCCTTCTGGATATACCGCCTTAACACCAGATCACCGTCAGGTCTTAATGAAGGCTTCACATTTGTCCCCTTTATCTGAATGTTCATTGCAATGTCTTTCAAAATTTGTCCTTATGTGTATTATATTGAATTATTGCTACTGTACCATTATTACTATTCTTTGTATTGGTTACACATTAAGCGTTCTTCTTTCTGTATTTTATCCCATCTCCCCCGTGTGCCTCCATCCCTTTCAATACATTCTTTACTCAGCGTCATGTGGGCTCCTTTTTTACACCCTCCCTGTGTTTTTAAGGGTCTTTATTTATTAATTTTTCCCTATATTATAAGTGTGGTTATTATTGGGATACTTATTACCTTTTTCTCTGCGTAACACTGGCATTCTAGGGGTTAAGGAGTCCATTTATATCAAGACAACTATGTGATAGGTAATTGACATTTTATGTTTGCCGTCTTTTATAAGCCCTTTGTTTTTGTTTTATATGCCGCCATTTGTACCCAGTTTTTGTCACCAATCGGATCAGTAAGTGACCGCTGTATATTTTGGTTTATCCATACAATCTATTATTATGTGTTTATGCGTGTCTGGCAGCCATCGGCGATCCCTTCTGTGACGGAACGGCCGCCACAGGATTTATTTAGTTTACTTTCATTCTTATTTTGTTATATTTCGTTTACCCTTTATTTATGGAAACTAATTTCCTTTGGTAGATTTAATGTAAAACTGTTGCTAGACTTCTAATTAATCATGTTTTTCCCCTGCACCCATCCTGCTAGTTTATGCTCAGATATATTGTGTGGTTTTAAATGTATTGTCAATTGCTCATTTTTATGTTTTAAATAGACTTCTATTTCTTTAGTTAAATGTGGTTTTTAAAAACACTACCCGCCACTAGAGTCAAATGTTTCCTTCGTATAGAATGTACAATAGGTTTGTGTAACTGGTGGATTATGCAAAAGTGCTTTCTCTGTAGATATCTGTTATCTGTTTACTGGTTCTGAAAGGCTGGGAGTCACATTGTCTCAGCCACCCACTATCTGATTCCCTTTACAATGGGTTATGTAAATCACTGTATGTGGTCACTGTGAGGTGAAGACTTCATCTGCATACAACCAGTGGACCCAAGTGAAGACTTGAGAGGACCTGAGAGAAGCCTGCAATGGTCTTGGAACCAACCAATCAGAACCTGGGCATGGCTAGCCCCTGTGCAGAATTCACTCCAGGGGTCTGGGGGCGGGCATGGGAGAGAACAATGGGACTGTACCATATAAAAGGACCATGTATGTTCTGCTTTTCATTAAACATTCTGATTTACCTTCAAACCTGTACTGAGTCACGACTAGTATTTGGGGAGGGCATAATCACTGAAGAAGCCAGCTTTACTGAATCCTTCGCTTCCAGATCATCCAAGGACCGCTGCTAATCTCTATCCCACCTTGCTAGCTCGCTACCCGGCTCAGCTCTCCAGCAAGACTCGGCGCCGCAGACGGAGCTACTCCTGCAGGGTAGCTGATCTGCTACACCTTCTATTGACAATATTGCTACTGGGGTCCGTGAGTACTACCACGTCTCCGGTTGCCTTGATATTATCAACAGCTATCTCATTGGCTCTTTGGTACCACATGTTCGCTTCGTATCAGGAAGCTGTTCCCGGCAATCACCTTTACGAATACAAACGGGTTTTTTCTATCGTATTTATCGCGTCTTTTGTTACTGTGATATCCGTAATTGGTCAACTATTGGTTCACCGATGTCACGTGATTATTCGCGCCTCGCATTATGCGTTTCCGATAGTTTCGTTTACAAATCAGTAGGGCTCCCAGCTGACTGCACTTCTAATCATGATCTTGGAGGTATTTATAGGGTGAGTTTGGGCGGGCAGTGTATCTCTAGACTAAGCCCTGGTTGGGCGAAACCGGTCGAGACATGCCTTTCTCTTGTTTTTAACAGTCTTATTTTGACTTCTACTTTCTGGTGGACTTTGACCCTTGGCTATATTGTTACTTATTGTACCTTCTGATTGGTCTTTTAGGTGGCTTGCACCATTGCGGTATAGTGAGCCACCAGCAGCTACTTATATGCCTTTGCTACCAATTTATACAACAAATAATTTATTTGTCTCCTTGGGTGATCTTCACTATTAAGACAGTGGATCTTGCTATCGGTTATGTAGGTGGCTTGAACCACCGAGGTATAGTGAGCTTTTGCTACTATTTCATTAACAAATAATAATTTTTGTCCCCTTGGGCGACTTTTACCACTGAGACAGGTAGTCTTTTTGCTTATTAATAAATTTCTACCATGATTAATTGGTACAGCAATAATCCTCTTATTTGGGCCATTGTCCACTAACCTTTTTCATTTTCTTTTTTACATTGTTAGATGCTTATTTACCATTAAAATTTATTACATTACCACTCTTGTTGCACTTTGTGCAAATCGTTTCTTCTTGTAATTGTTGGGTTATGTCCTGTGGAGTGGCTACTTGAGCCTTATCTCTCTTTTGTGTTGTTTTTTGCTACCTAGAGTAGACCCTGAGAGCGATTCGGGTCGCGCGGAGTCCGCTGACCAGATACGTATACATACTTACAGGGTTATTCAGAGAGCGTGAAAAGCAGGAGAATGACTGGAGATTCTCCTGCTTTTCACGCTCTCTGAATAACCCTGTGAGTGTCCTAACGTGTTTCAGTTAGTGTAATCATTATAATCGTCTGTAGGTGGCGCTGTACGATCAGCTGTTCAGTACCTCAGCCGCTGCAAGTGTTAGTAACTTGGCATTGAACGCTGTGCTGCAGTTGGTGTGAGCTACTGGAGTCCTGAGAATGAACTGAATTTTTTTTAACAAAAACCTTTTAAAGCCAATCACTGTGGGTCTGAATGGCCACTTTTTCTACTTTTTTATTTTTATAAAATTACATTTATCCCCAGATTTTTTTCTTCTGGACGTGTCGTCTGAGGTCAGAGCTGTTGTTCCTTCTCAGTCCTTAGCCGTAAGAATCGACAGATGAGTGAAATCCAGCAGCTGACCGACGCATTTTACAAACTGACATTCTGGGGGTAAAGTGATGCTTTTCCTGAAATGCCAAGATTTGTCACTGTTGTAATAACAGACTTTTTCTCTAGTGTTTAACTTTGATAAATGCCGGTGCTGTTTTAATAATCCCATTTCTTTCCATGTCAGTGATGGTCCAAGTTGTGCTTCGGCTCAGTCCATCTCCAGCCCCCAGGAATCACAAGATTTTTATATTGTGTCGGATTGTTTGTGTTTGGAAAATGAGATTTGTTTATATGTTTTAGTAGTGATATTTTTTTTATTTTTTTATTGGACCATCATTACATTTAAGAGCTATATACGAATACACAACCACACTTCGGGGTGATATGATTGTATAACAGAGATGGCTTAAAGTGAAAACCTGTCCTGTTAAAGCCCAGTCCTGCTTCCCATATAGTTTTCTGGTTTCTTGGGCAATATACACAGTCTGCTACTTTTCTAACGCAATGTATAAACACGTAGCCTTTCAGTCACTGGATTCTGGGTAACGCGGACCCTCTAACATCAGCTCGCCCGAGGTCTGACCTCCCAGGTCTGTGTGCGGCGGCTGCTGCCCCGTGCGGAAGGACTGCTGATCATCACTGTGGGCGAGCGAGGAAAATATCCGTCACACGGAAACCTTCTATTTTCTTTCTCCATCTGTGGGCGTTGAATGTTTAATCCCTTTTGGCAGGAGACGGCAGGTCATTACCTTATTACCAGACCTCCTGTGTGTCCCTCATTCCACTGCTACCGTAACATCTCTTTATTAGTTTTTTTTATTTAAGGTGTGCGGGTGTCTTTTTAGGGGCTCCTCCATATATTCAGGGTGTGTGGGTGTCTTTTTAGGGGTTCCTCTATATATTCTGGGTGTGTGGGTGTTTTTAGGGGCTTCTCCATGTATTCAGGGTGTTCGGGTGTCTTTTTAGGGGCTCCTCCATATGTTCAGGGTGTGCAGGTGTCTTTTGTAGGGGCTCCTCCAACATCGCCCATGTTTTCCTCCTCTTCCATCACGGTATCCAATGGGTCTCGCAGGACACGGTAATGAATCTATTGGAAGCTGCTCGCTGTGTGTCTCCTGGCTTTTCTGACCCCAGAAGCTGAAAACCATTTGGATTTATTTATTTTTTAACAAACCTGTAAACCGTATAGTACATCTGATACCGTTCCGTTTAGGGCTAGGTTAGGGTTTAGGTTAATAACGATTATACCTCAACCGATTAGTTGGCCGATTTTATTTCGATTCATCGGATAAAAAAAATAGATTTTTTTTTTTTGTTTACTTAAGAGGAATTTTATGTAAAAAAATAACCACAACCCCTCCCCCTTTTTCATAAGCAATTTGCGTAGTGTACGTAACTTTCGTATGTACATACGCAAATTGTGTATCTTGCGTACTTTTCACACAAGGTATGCAAATGGTTGGTCAGAGGGATGGGTTGGTGCTGCATGCGCAGCTTAAGCCCATGTTCGCTTTCTCAAATGAACGCAGCTACAAGCACCTGGTCATAGATGATGATGATGATGATGTCAGCATGAAATCGGGGTTAATAAGCTAAAGTGGTCAGGGTGCGTAGAGTGTCCCTTTTTAAATGATTTTGTGAACAAAACCTGAGTGGGAGGAGGGACTGAAGGTGGAAGGGAGGGACTTTGCTCAAGTGACTTGACGTGAGTGTGAGAGGGAGTGGGTATGGACAAAAGACCGGATCTGAGAGTGAGTTTGGGGAAAGGACCAGACCAAACAGGGTGTGGCAGGGAGGGTGGGGTGGTGGCACAGGACTCCAGCTTCAAGTAAGGATAAAACACAAGCATACAGCTACTTCACCCAGTGACCGTATCCTATTGTTTGTGTTATAGTTCTGCTACTGTTGTAAACGGAATAAAAACAAACTGGTTGTGTCTGACATAATCCTAGAACTAAATCATAACTAGTAAAGTAGTGGTGCGTCTTCTCCAGTTCCGAAGCGGAGGATATTTCCGTTTAATCGTCCTGTGTGCTGCACGCACTGTTAATCAACACTGATTGATAATGGAAATAGTTGACAACTAATTTAATCATCGATTTAGTTGTCGATTAATCGATTAGTTGTTTCAGCCCTAGTTGCGTTATTAGCGCCGCGAGGAATAATAGAGGACTTTGTCCATTATTCATTGATCTAATGTCCCTGATTCCTGGGCATGAGAGGCGCCGTCTCCCCCCTACAGCCACAACGGCTCCACCTGTGAACCCCATAAAGCCATTACGGAGGACATTAGCCTGAAGCTGCACTCAGATTGCGGCTCCCCAACAATTCCGTTATCTTTCCATGAAGCCTTTTACTCCACGTCCCGTGCGACTCACACAAAGTGATGGTTAACACAGAGCGGACACAATACAGAGAGCCTGGGATTTACAGATATATCTGCATTACATAATACACAGAGAGGACACAATACAGGGAGTCTGGCGTTCACTGATGTCTGCGTTACACATAGGGGGGTGCAATAGGACGCGCGGGTTGGGGCGTCTTGCTGTGGGCAGCAGAGATAAGGAAGTGAATTCAATCCCTATTGATCACGTCCTGATAAATCCCCGATCAATTCCAGCAGCTAAAGCTGAGCTTTGCAAAAGTTAATTTGTTTTGAGGAAGATGAAGCGATTATAACCCGGCAACACGGAGCCAGAAGATACACAGGGATAATGTGATGGTGGACTGTGGCGTTAACCCCGTGATTGCCAGAATGGTTCTGGGTTAACATCCTTTGCTGGGACGGAAAACAAAAGGGGAGCAAAGACCCCGAAAATAATGGAACAATAGTATTCTTGGAGATTAATGGCATAAACTGGAAGTCTTCATCTCAGAGCTAGGGATCAGATCGATCTAGTTATAGGGTAATGGACCTGAAAGATATACAGTCAGGGTTATTCAGAGAGAGGTGAAAAGCTGGAGAATGACTGGAGTATGGAAAATTCTAGGTCAAAATAGCCAAACCAGAAAAATTCTCCCTTTCATCTCACTTTCCAAATCGGCTATTTTTTGACCTAGAAATTTCCTTTCTTCAGTCATTCTCCTGCTTTTCACCGCTCTCTGAATAACCCGGAGTGATATTCAAAGCGCGCCGACATTTCAGTGCTCTCGATTCGCCGACCCTGCGGTGAATTCTGCATTTAATACAGGATCCCTAAAGTGCAGCGAATCAACCCACCGACCACATCTGTAACCACCAAATTCATCCGACGATCCACCACAAAACCGCAGAATCGATCCTAAAAAGGCCAAACATGCCGCCGAAGATCTCCGTATTTCACTGGTAATTCGCCAATGTTTGGCAAACTGCCTGCTCTCTGGCCATTAAATTGGACCATACGGGGAAACTCACTGTTCGTTGCAATTTCGGGGTCAATTCGGCTCTCTGAATAACCCTGCTAGTTATGGGGTGGGGGGGCTGAGATTTGGTTGTGGGGGGGTGAGCTGCGGGATGAGATTTGGTTGTGGGGGTGAGCTGGGGTTTGCTAGATCTCGTTACGGGGTTCAGTGATGGCTGCAGGAGGGGTGTAGGATTTCATAAAGTCCTAGCTTAGTAATTGAATTTCTTTGTGTATGTTTGCAGGTTTCTCCGTGTGATTCACAGTAATGTGTAGGAGCAGGAATGGCGGGTTCCCCTTGCGCTGTAGCGCCTCCTCGCTGCCTCTGATGTAATGCGACGCGGTGGGAGCTGCAGTTGACCTGTAATTTCCGATACAGCTATTCATGGGAAGTAATAATAATAATAAGGTTCTCTGGGATCTGCCGGCGTGTAATTAAATCGGTCACAGCGGCTGCTTGTCGACGCTCCCTGCGTCCCTCTGGCCGTTAGTGTAATGTGCGGCGCGTGTCCTGCCCGGGAACGGATTAATGTTCAGATCTGAGAAACACAAAGGAGCGGCGCAGCTAACCCCATGATGCTCAGCCAACCGCCACCACTCATTCTACTGGTATGTAATGTTCACTTTAACCCCTTCACTACCAGGAGCGTGCAGACACAGCAGCCTGAGCTCGTGCCCCAGAACATGCTCCTAAAAGTTTTAGCAGTGTGAGCATGATGCCTGAGGAGTTAACCCTTTGTAAAACCAGCTGGGAATGCGTGTGACATCTCCCCAGCTCCTCCTGCCCCGAGACCTGAGCTGCAGTAACTCCATTTGGCCACCAGGCGGCGACATCTCCCTGTCACATAGGTCATTACAGTGCGGAACACACTGGGAATATTCCCAAATATTTCTAACAATATAAGTAATGATTTTCAAGAAAAAAAAAGTATTCCTGACTTTTGCTGGGATTTCTTTTAAAGAACACGTGGTGGTGAAGGGGTTAATATATCTGGTGCTCGATTCTGCATCCAGTATAAACGTAACCAGCGCTCAGCTGCACTGTACACCGCCACAGCCTTTCACGGCTGTGTTGGATTTTCATCGGACCCGGAATCCAACCTCCCGGCTGCTAAAAATGTCCAAAAGTACAACGAGTGGCCAAACCCCATATACATACACTGTGTGTGTGTGTAATATATATATATATCAGTGTAACACCATTATTACACCCTGAAATCACCGCCGTGTGGAGGCAGATCTAGAAGAAACAGAGAAATAACCATAAAACGGCTTCATAGGAGAAAATTCTTCCTTTTTGAGTAATTGGGGCGTTTTTTCGGATTTAATTCACTCTTTAGTCATTTTATGGACATTCCTCCTCCGTTTGGGTCAGGACTGTCACTCGGATGGGAGGAGGACGGGGAATTCAGTGACTGCCACATGATTTCATGGAATCAGCTCCTAATACTCAATCCATTAACTGATGACCCCAGGCTTGTTTCGGGGAATAGGCGTGACCCCTCCTGTACTTGGTATCAGAGTGAAACTAACTCCGGGCTTGTATCGGGGAGAGGGTGACCCCAGGGTGAGTTACTCTGATGCTCAGTGAGAGAAATTAATCCATTCTCCTCAGACTGAAATAAAACCTCGATCTCCGGTGACATCATTGCTTAATAGTGTAATTCGGCTGAATCCGGGGTCAGATGTTTAGCATTAAACACAGCTGGTGTTACCCGCGTCCTGCATCGCCCACAATTTCTGTTGACACTTTGTCTGCTGTGACGTTTGTGCATTTTGATACAAATTAAGTAACCTTGGTGGATTTCTTCAAGGACATGAAAAAGTGTGTGTGTGTGTTATCTGAGGTTTAAACTGGCGAATCCCATAGGATTCAATGTTAAAAAAAATTGTGTTCTTTATCTTTTTTTTTTAATTCAACCGTTCTTTTCATTTGCAGCAAAAAGTCTTTTTAGGCATCTTTTTATTTTTTTCACCCTCTGGCGAAATTTTTGATTTGTTTCTTTTTGTTTTTTTTTTTATTTTCCGTAACAACAGTCTTTTATCGTTTTTTTTTATTTATTTTTTAACCTGCTCGGCGGCTGATCAGCTATTTTCGGCAGCTTGCGGTGGTCAGATCAGCGGCTCGTTCGCTGCATTTCGGGGACCCTGAGGTGAATGCTGAATTCGATGCAGGGTTGGCGAATTGAAATCGTTTAAGTGCGCCGAATGAGAAACCACCGAAATTGCGATGCACTCTGAAAAGCACCCTATGGTGTGTGTGTTGTGTTCAAAAATATCTGGGATCCCTGTATGTGTGCGTATCATGGCAGTATCTGAGGGTCTCTGTATGTGGATGGGAGGATGGACATAGAGCTCTATCTAGGTGTATGTTAATGGGTGTAAGGGGCAGTATTTTGGTGTGTGTGTGTGTGTGTGTTTTATAGTGTACCCTCCCTTATTACGTGGTATAACTGACAGCTGTAACCCTTGTGTGTAAACATAGTAACCATAACACCGGACGACACATCCGTACGTGGTCCCATCACAAGCAGCCGGAGACGTAATCCGGCCCCACGAGCCTTATCGGCGCCAGGTTATTGATTAACCCGCGGGTAATAACAGGTGAGGGAGCCGTGTGAAATCCCCAGAGCGTGTGGCAGAGGCTCGGAGCGATGTAGGACCGTCAGATCATTCGACTCTGGTGTAACATTTGAGCCTGGTATGGACAAGCAGGACCAAGGGGACTCCATAAGAACCACTGGCGAGGTCATAGACCAATCTACGGAAAACATGACCAGCACAAGTGATGCCCAAACCCATGAACTAGACAAAGACCCAACGTCAGCCCCGGTATCTGTATCTTTACATACCGATGCATCACCACCCATGCCAGTACAAGGTGGCCTTGAGACTCCCCTCACCGACATGGACTGCTCGGTGTGCTTCAACAAGTACAATATCTACAGGGTCCCCAAGAGGTTGTCTTGCAATCACGACTTCTGCTCTGAATGTCTGAAACGTCTGATTCGAAACGAGGCCGAGAGGTGGGTGATCATATGCCCGGTCTGCCGGGCGTCCACTGCCGTTTTCGGGGGTCTGGTATGTACCTTGAAAAACAAAGAGTCCTTCATGCCCAGACTGGAGAACCACGACGTTCTGCTTCCCACCAAGAATGCCGGACCTTCCCAAAGGCCCAACTTCATCTGCAGGTTGGAGATCGCCCCACGAGATAACCACAGCGATGAGAGCCAAGGGAACACCAGGACAGCGGCCCGGAGGGTTATGTCTCTCTGTCTGATCCTCCTTATCGTCCTGATCATCATCCTCCAGTTCGTGTACGGAGGGATAATGAAATGGGTGCTTGGTTTTATGCTTGTGGTGGTGATGATCTTCTCTATCCTCCTCTGCGTGAACCCAAACTGCAAAGTGAAGCTGATTGAAAGGACTGTGAGCACAAAAAAGGACAATTACGCCATTTCGTCTGTGTGAGAAACCGACGCCAGTGGTGGAGATCCTGCCCGTGCGCTGTGTGCCACCACCAGAAAGGACTCCTGTAGATCTACTCCTTCCAAGATGGACTCTTAGCCTGGCGGGTCTTGGTCCTCTTATCAGTGAGAAATTCTGGAATAGTCCCTGCGACATAGACTGTAGTGTACGCTGTCTGGACGATTGGCAACAGTATTTCTCAAGATCTTTCCTGGATACATTGTTTCGTATTGGGGCGTTTGGCTTGAAATCCATAATCTTCATTTGATTGCACCGTGGACCATCTGCAATTACCGGTGAAATCTCGTGACTTGCTCGGAAACATAACCCGTAGAGTCCACATGGACTGGACAACTGGCAACATGTCTCTTAACCTTGTACCCAGGCAGGAAGGTTCGTTATGTCTGAGGAAAGGACAGACTTTGAGACAATCCAACTATGACCGCATCATAGCGCGGCTTTATTCATTCACTGGGGGGGGGTGCTATATAAGGTGTAATGTACATGAACTGTCTGGAGGGAGAAACAGACTGTGCGAGTCTCTTCTGGGGTACATTGTATTGTCATTAGAAATGATGGATTGTAAGACCACCCTTTTATCAGTGGCACAGGCTGCGTTGTATACATGGACTGAGTGTCCGGCGCAATGGGAAAGTGTCACAGAATATATGGAGGGGGGAATTAGAGGTGTGGCATAATGAGGAGGAAAAAAAAGGATGTAGTCTGCGTTCGTTTGTATATATTTCCATGTGCAACAAAACACTGTCAGAGGTTTTAGTTTGCTGAAATGGCCATTGAAGCGTCAGCTCACTCGCCCCCTCAAGGCACCTCCTCGGTCGTCAGAGGAGCAGCTTTTGGTACATTGGTTGGTAGAGTGAGTCCTAACCAATGTACCAAAAGCTGCTCCTCTGACGACCGAGGAGGTGCCTTGATGGGGCGAGTGAGCTGACGCTTCAATGGCCATTTCAGCAAACTAAAACCTCTGACAGTGTTTTGTTGCACATGGAAATATATAGAAACGAGCGCAGATGACAGCTTATGTTTTATACATGAACTGGGTTGTTCCTCCTGGCTGTTGCAGCCGCTCTGAGTACAGGCGCGACACCATTTTTTCTGTAGGTGTAATCAGGAAAAAAATGAGTAATTTTCATGAAATCAAAATCCTGAATTCACTGAACGTTACAAGATATTTTGTATCTGTTGGAAAACAATAAAAATCCTGGAAATATTTCTCTAAATCTTTGAATTCGTGAAATGATACATTGTGTTATTTGTGCCTGTGTTCATGTTACCTGTCGGTCTTCTCGGGATCCGTGTCCATGTTACCCGCGTCTGGTCTGTTACCGGTGCCTGGTCTCTGTGTTACCCGCGTCTGGGGTTACCTGGGGGTGTGTTGCTCCTTTTTTCAAGTTTTAGAAGGTGCAGCATAACTCAACGTTACTCGCACCCAAATAAAGCTGGCAGTTTTTAGGGGTTTTTTTTTTTGCGCAGTGAATATTGCAGGTGTAAAGGTCGGTGCAGAGGCGCGAGGACGCAGTGAGTAAAATGAGATTATAAGGGAGCCCGCTCGGCCGCAGATTATTCTGCGCGATAAGCAGATCTCTTCGCGGGAGCCGATGCTTTGTGAAATGCGCAGAAGTAAATAGACTTTGAGTCACAAATGTAAACTGACCCTGAAACTGAGATAAAACAAAGTATACATGCGCTGCATAACCCAGTAACTGGTGCCGGCAACGCGGGGCGCTGCATCACCCGGTAACTGGTGCCGGCAACGCGGGGCGCTGCATCACCCGGTAACTGGTGCCGGTAACGCAGGGCGCTACATCACCCAGTAACTGGTATCGGCAACGCGGGCGCTGCATCACCCGGTAACTGGTGCCGGCAACGCGGGGCGCTGCATCACCCGGTAACTGGTGCCGGCAATATGGGGCGCTGCATCACCCGCTAACTGGTGCCGGCAATACGGGGCGCTGCATCACCCGCTAACTGGTGCCGGCAATACGGGGCGCTGCATCACCCGCTAACTGGTGCCAGCAAAGCAGGGCGCTGCATCACCCGGTAACTGGTGCCGGTAACGCAGGGCGCTACATCACCCGGTAACTGGTATCGCCCAACGCGGGGCGCTGCATGAGGCCGAGTCATGGCTACACTACATGAGGCTGACTGGGAGGGGGGGGGGTGAGGCTGACACCTAATGAGGGGCGAAGATAGTACCTGTGCGGGCAACAACAGCGTTAACCATCATGGTACAAGACTGATGAGAATGGGAGGAACACAGTTGGTGCCTGCAAGAGGGTAACACTGATACATGAGAGGGGATGAGGGCGCTACCTACACGGAGGACACGGATGATGCCAGTGAGGGCAGAGACTGATAGCTAAATTCTATAATTTATCATTAAGTATGACGATAAGTTAGAATTTTAATAATAAGACTCTGAGGCGAGTATTGCTTCTCTTTCTTGCTTTATTAAACATAGCAGCAAGTGGCAACTAGCAAGAACTTTGAAAATATGAAGCATTTATATTGAATAAAAGAGAAAACATAATAACAGTAGTAACAGAGAGATTATATATATATATATATATAATATATCTTCCGACACCCCTTCATTCCTTTGGACCGGTCCTCCTTCCTGTCAGTACCCATCAAAACCGAGCAACGCCATTCCTACTTCCTCTTTCTTTGCTGTACGAGGTGATCAATGTAGGAGAGTAGTAAACCCAAAGGGCAATCCACAGGAAACAAGGAAATCCTTCATGAGGCTGAGGAAAAAGAAGACGTGAGAGTGGAAGATATTGGATCCGCAGACCCAGCAAACAACAAACCACAATAGCGGTGGGAGTGGTGGGCAATACTCGCCTCAGTCTTATTATTAAAATTCTAACTTATCGTCATACTTGGCTAAATTCTATAATTTTAATACATCGACTCTGAGGCTCCTATTGCTTGTTCAAAGCTGACCCACAACTGTGGATGACCAATGAACAACAGGCTGAAAGTAAAAGGATCGGAAGGTGGACGCTCTGGACCAGTCAGCTGATCGCAATAAGTCCTCCAACCGACAACCTGCCGAAACAGCGGAAGACGCCACAGCGCTGCGAATCGAAATGAGCTCCAAACATAGGTATTAATCCCTGACAATCCCAATAGCCAGTGCGCAAGCGTAGTCGTACCCACCGGGGCGAAAGGAGATATAAACGCGACGAAAATTGGAGAAGGTTCAGGACCCCTAAATCTTAGAGGGACGGGATTCATACACCTGGAGACACATAACCGGATATAAAGTTGGCCGTGAGGGAAACGCCGAGTAAAAGGCAGACGAAAAAGATGTCCTAGTACGGCGGGAGATGTCAAAGCAAATACCCCCAGACCCGAAATAATGGGCCCGGAAGTCCAATGCCCTGACATCAGCCATCCTCTTGCATGATATCAAGAACAGAAGGGCCAACAACTTAGCAGAAAGTTGACGCAAAGTTAAATCCTGAGAAGGCCATTGTGCCAGGGAATCAAGTTAAAGGATACCGTCCAAGTAACTGTATACAGCCCCAAGTAACTGTATACAGCGGTAGTGGAGTACAATCAGACCTGATATTCCTAAGTAAATAGCAAACCAGAGGGTGTTTGCCTAAAGGCGTTCCTTGAAAACCTACATGATAAGCGGATAAAGCCAATCTATAAACATTAAGTGTGCGGTAAGCCTACCCTGATCAAAGACGTCCGTAAGGAAGTCCAACATGAATCACAAAGGGGCCTGGAAGGGATCCTGATCCCTTGACAGACACCAATGATGTCAGGTGAGCCAGGTAACTTGTAACAGGAGCGGAAAAGGGGGTCCTTCGGGTGATGGAGGGCCCGATACTGCAGGGATGCTGGCTTCACAGACAGTCTCGGGACTGCCAGAAGGTCGCTCACGTGAGGAAGATCCCGTAAGGATGGGGAATACGTTTCCAAAAAAGGACCCAACGTCGCGTAAGAGATCGACACTTGGGCAGAGGAACTATCAGCGACATCAGAACCCTGTCCACCCTGAATCCCAGGAACTTTCAGGGACTGAGAGGGAAAGCGGACTGATTTTCCTGATGCACTAGGAAAACCCAGAGATTAAAAAGGTCGACCGTCCACTGTACATGATTCTCCGATGAGGCCATCAGTAATACGGCGTCCAGATACACCATAAGACAGATACCCTTGGCGCATAGCCATGCCACGATTGCTTCCGTACCTTGGTAAGTCCCAAGGGGTCAAAGACAGGCCGAAAGGTAGACTGTGAAATCTCCAGAGATCGGGATCCCAAAGGAATTGAAAGAAAGCCCGCGAGTCCTTGGCAATCGGGATGGTCAGGAATGTGTCCTTGAGATCCACCATTGCCAACCAATCGCGGGGTCCCAACCGATCCCTGAGCATATGTGTACCCTCCATCTGGGAGTGTCTATAGATCACTGATCCATTCAACTCTGAGGGTGATGACTGGACGACTGCCGCCGTCCTTCTTGGGCACCAAGAACAGGTTGCTCAGGAAGCCCGCGGACCCCTATGGAACACGTTCTATGGTCCCTTTCTGGCCTAGTTCCGTAGTACCCCACTCCACCAGTATCCGTCCGTCCGTCCCCCAAAAGAGGGAAAAGGAGGGGGAACTGACAGGTGGAGCGGGGAAGAATAGAACTCCAGAGCAAACCCTTGTAAAGTATTGAGGACCCAACGGTCTGATGTAGTGCGACACCATACAGTGCGGAAATATCGAAAGCAACCCCCCACGGTGGTCGTAGACTGGTGTAAAGGTACCTATATGTCTGAAGGGTAAGAATGACTGCCTCTGGCGCCCCAGAATCCTCTGCCACGTCACGGTCGTGAACGGGTAGGGAAAAACGAGGGAGGTGCTGGATTAGCGGTGGTAGTGGAGGGGTTGCCTCCCGCGGGACCGGTGGTGATGGGTATTGCGTGGCCTGTAGCTCGGCCCCAATATCCATCGGCCCGCGGAGAAACCCCAGAGAATACCTTTTGTAAGCGAATTGGACACTCGTTCCATAGTATTAAAGGCACCGGAATATTCATTCATGTCTCGCAGGAAACCTTTTCCGAACAAAGCACCGTTAGCTGCAGCACCCAATTCATTATCCGCCACACCCAGCTAGTTGGCGATTCATCTTTAACAGGATGCGTTTACGCCTTTCCGAGTCTAGAGCCGTGTTGGCATTGCCAAGGAAGCGAAGTGACCTTTGGGCCCAGTTAGTAATTTGAATGGGGTCCAGGGGATCACCCGATAATTTAGTCTGCTCTGCTGTATCCAGCAATTTTACCAGGGGTCCCATGGTGTCAAATAGTTTACCTTGGCAAACCCCAAATGTGTGGCCTATGCTGTTACTGGGGGTCCAGCCCCTAGGGGTGACATTTTATATCCACGAAACTCTTATCCACTGTGGGAGTTAAGCAAGTTTTAGCACTCGTGTTGGGACGGGGACTCTCCGCTTTCATGCGGTTCCGAGTAGCTTTATCCAGGGCTGTACGCACCTGTGCATCGACCCACTTCTCAACGTGGGGTAATTGGGACCTTTCCGTGGACCTTGGATGGGAAAGGTCTTCGGGGCAAAAGTGTTGGTTCCCCATAAGATCCTAAATAATATTGCCCGGGTGGGCTTTGAAATGAACCCCTAAAGGGGTCTCGTATATGCCTCTGCGAGGAATTCCCTATCAATGACGTCGCCAGTGTCATGCTCCTCGGAGTCAGGGTATGAGTCCTGAAACGGAGCAGGGACAAACAGCAGTGTCTGGATAAGATACGATAGAGACCTTAACTCTCTTGGCGGAAGCTGTAACCGGGTGTGCAGGAGCACGTTTACGGGTTGCAGCAGCGGGGGATGGGTGCACGCGTCCCGGCAATGTTGCGGGGTTGCCAGCCCCTCCAGTCACGTGTCGTGCGTGTTTCACGGACTGTTTCCCCGTGGTGGTGGCCAGGGGGGTCTCGGTGGGCCTCACCGCAGTGAGTGTATCGCCCTGATCAGAAACCGCTAGCGGCGGGGGATCATCAATGTGGCAAGTCTCAGCCATCACTTCTGTTTGAGAGCGAGTGAAGTCAGCAGACAGGACTGAGACTGCCTTAAATACTGCAGATCTTTAGATGCCTGCATGTATGGGTCCAGGGTGGAAGGCTGGGAGGGAGCCATCTGTGCCTTGACAAGAACGGGTGATTTAGGCTGCTGCTCACCCCAGCTGTCTTCCGAGGAATGTTCAGAATCCTCTGGGGAAGCTGGACGCTGCGGGGTTTTTCCTCGTGGCATGGTGTTTGACAGAAACCCCGCATGTGCAGACCTTGCGGACTAAACCTCCGCCCACCCGGCCAGCGAGCGCGTGCTTCGTCTCGAGCAGGCAGGCAGAGAGGTACGCCGCGGTCACAGTACAGTATAAATGAATGAACTAATGGGAAAAATGCGAACGCCGCGGTTAAAGCCGAGTGCCCGCTGAAAAAGCACAAATAAACGTGTGTGTGTTATATATATATATATATTATACACACACATCTAGTGTCTTTAAAATCTATGCAAACGGCAGATAAATTAACAGAGTATGATGGTAATATACTTCACTGGGATGTGAATGCCGCGGTAAAGCCGGGCGAGCTCAGAAAAAGTACCAAATGAAATGTATACATATATATTTAACCCAAAATCAATCCAAGTCCATGCAAACAGCAGATAATATCAGAGGCAATTTGTTATACTTAACTAGTCGCCGAGCAGCAATGAAAGAGGAAGTAGGAAGGGCGTTGCTCGGTTTTGATGGGTACTGACAGGAAGGAGGACCGGTCCAAAGGAATGAAGGTGTCGGAAGATACCATATATATACAGTTGTGTTCAAAATGATTCCACCCCCACTGAAATTGAGTGTTTTGGCCAGTTTGACATTGATTTTGATCATTCAGTCATCTTGCTTACAATTAAATCAAAGAGGCACGTGTAGGTCAGACAAATATAACATAACATTTATAATGAAATAAGCACAAATGTCTTTTCTGTGCTCACATCATTATCAGTTTTATTCAACCCCCGAGTGACATTCAATCTTAGTACTTAGTACAACATCCTTTTACAGTTATAACAGCTTTTAAACGTGAAGCATAGCTTGACACAAGTGTCTTGCAGCCATCTACGGGTATCTTCGCCCATTCGTCATGGGCAAAAGCCTCCAGTTCAGTCACATTCTTAGGCTTGCGCACTGCAACTGCTTTCTTTAAGACCCACCAGAGGTTCTCAATCGGATTTAAGTCAGGTGACTGCGATGGCCACTCCAAAATGTTCCAGCCTTTAATCTGCAACCATGCTCTAGTGGACTTGCAGGTATGCTTGGGATCATTGTCCTGTTGAAAGGTCCAACGTCTCCCAAGCCTCAGGTTTGTGACGGACTGCATCACATTGTCATCCAATATCTCCTGGTACTGAAGAGAATTCATGGTACCTTGCACACGCTGAAGCTTCCCTGTACCTGCAGAAGCAAAACAGCCCCAAAGCATGATTGACCCCCCGCCATGCTTCACAGTAGGCAAGGTGTTCTTTTCTTCATAGGCCTTGTTCTTCCTCCTCCAAACATAGCATTGATCCATGGGCTCAAACAGTTCTAATTTTGTTTCATCAGTCCACAGAACACTATCCCAAAACTTCTGTGGTTTGTCCACATGACTTTTGGCATACTGCAGTCGACTCTTCTTATTCTTTGGAGACATCAAGGGGGTGCGCCTGGGAGTTCTGGCATGGAGGCCTTCATTACGCAGTGTGCGCCGTATTGTCTGAGCTGAAACTTCAGTACCCACATCTGACAAATCTTTTCTCAGTTCCTCAGCAGTCACACGGGGACTTTTCTCCACGCTACGCTTCAGGTAGCGCACAGCAGTCGAAGTCAGCATCTTCTTTCTGCCACGACCAGGTAGCGTTTCAACAGTGCCCTTTGCCTTGAATTTGCGAATGATGCTTCCTATGGTCTCTCTTGGTATGTTTAACATCTTTGCAATCTTCTTATAGCCATTGCCCTTCCTGTGAAGAGTAATCACCTCTTCTCTTGTCTTCCTGGACCATTCTCTTGACTTCACCATGTTTGTAACCACACCAGTAAATGTCTAGAAGGAGCTGAGTATCACAGTCATTTTAAAGCTGCCTAATTGGTGCTTATTATGCTTTATTGCTGCTCCGTGACATCCACAGGTGTTTTCAATACCTGATTGAAAACACTTGAATGAACCTCTGTTCTTCAGAGTGGTAGTCTTTAAGGGGTTGAATAATTGTGTCAATGAAGAATTCACAAAAGAAACATTTACTACTGTATTACAAAACCAATTGATGTCATTTTAGTTGCATATGGTTCTTTAAAAAGTCCTTGTAGGATTTCATTCTGAATACAATTACAAATGTCACTAAATTCCCTAAAACCCTTTACAGCATTGGGGGTTGAATAATTTTGAACACAACTGTATCTGTTACTACTGTTATTATGTTTTCTCTTTTATTCAATATAAATGCTTCCTATTTTCAAAGTTCTTGCTAGTTGCCACTTGCTGCTATGTTTAATAAAGCAAGAAAGAGAAGCAATAGGAGCCTCAGAGTAGATGTATTAAAATTATAAATAACTAAGGATACACAGATACATATAGTGAAAATAAATGGAATATTTAACAATTAGTGACTGAGGGCCCTGCGACTTATAGGGAATGTCGCTGGAGGCGGAGTCAATAGACAAATCTAATCCGCGACCATTTATATAAATAAAATGTCATTTAGAACAAGAGTAAAGGCGTTTATTTACAGACTCAGTGCTGCGAGTTTTATTACTGTGCAGCTCTGTTATACACAAGCACACCCTGAATATATGGAGGAACCCCTAAAAACACACCCACACACCCTGAATATATGGAGGAACCCCTAAAAACACACCCGCACACCCTGAATATATGGAGGAACCCCTAAAAACACACCCAGAATATATGGAGGAACCCCTAAAAAGACACCCACACACCCTGAATATATGGAGGAGCCCCTAAAAACACACCCTGAATATATGGAGGAACCCCTAAAACACACCCACACACCCTGAATATATGGAGGAACCCCTAAAACGCGGGTTATGAATGATGGAGGATGGGGAGATGCTGCTGATGCTCTGTGCAGGATACAGGAGGATATCATTAAACCCTCGTGACTAACGCTGTCTCCATGGCGACCGCACCGCTCAGTTCAAAGTCCGCCTTCCAGCACACCGCGTACGTTGCGTAACTAAACTATTCACCAATAACTTCCTGACCTCCCTCCGCTCCCTGCGTAACCTTCTCCCAGTAACGTGGCATTCCAAGCGCCGCCGGCGTAAAATTGTTATTCCCGGAGCTGAGCGCGTACGTGAGGCCTGGCGCCGCTCAGTAAGACGGGAGCTGGGCTCCGGGTGAGTGAAGGGGGGGATCGGGTCCCTTCAGTTTATGTCGCCGTTATATACCAACTGGCCGGTTTAACCCAGTGAGTGCCGGAGTCTCAGCACCATTCTGTCGGCCGGTTACCCCACCGGGAGGCAGATCATCCCACAATGCACTGTCCGGGGGGGGGGAGTCTGAGCACAGAGACCCCTCAATATCAGGGGGAGACAAAACCTGCCCAAAAACACCCCCCCCCCAGCAAGGACTAATAAGGTTCACCCCCCCCCCCCCACAGCCCTGATACAGATATGGGATTCGCCCCCACCCCAAATATATGGAGGAGACCCTAAAAACACACCCACACCCCAAATATATGGAGGAACCCCTAAAAGACACCCACACACCCTGAATATATGGAGGAGACCCTAAAAACACACCCTGAATATATGGAGGAACCCCTAAAAACACACCCACACCCCAAATATATGGAGGAACCCCTAAAAGACACCCACACACCCTGAATATATGGAGGAGACCCTAAAAACACACCCACACCCCAAATATATGGAGGAACCCCTAAAAGACACCCACACACCCTGAAGATATGGAGGAGCCCCTAAAAACACACCCACATACCCTGAATATATGGAGGAACCCCTAAAAAGACACCCGCACACCCTGAATATATGGATGAACCCCTAAAAACACACCCGTACACCCTGAATATATGGAGGAACCCCTAAAAAGACACCCACACACCCTGAATATATGGATGAACCCCTAAAAACACACCCACACCCCAAATATATGGAGGAACCCCTAAAAAGACACCCACACACCCTGAATATATGGATGAACCCCTAAAAACACACCCACACACCCTGAATATATGGAGGAGCCCCTAAAAACACACCCACACACCCTGAATATATGGAGGAGCCCCTAAAAACACACCCGCACACCCTGAATATATGGATGAACCCCTAAAAACACACCCGCACACCCTGAATATATGGAGGAGCCCCTAAAAAGACACCCGCACACCCTGAATATATGGAGGAGCCCCTAAAAACACACCCGCACACCCTGAATATATGGAGGAACCCCTAAAAACACACCCGCACACCCTGAATATATGGAGGAGCCCCTAAAAACACACCCGCACACCCTGAATATATGGAGGAGCCCCTAAAAGACACCCACACACCCTGAATATTATGGAGCCCCTAAAAAGACACCCGCACACCCTGAATATATGGAGGAGCCCCTAAAATACCCACACACCCTGAATATATGGAGGAGCCCCTAAAAAGACACCCGCACACCCTGAATATATGGAGGAGACCCTAAAAGACACCCGCACACCCTGAATATATGGAGGAGCCCCTAAAAACACACCCGCACACCCTGAATATATGGATGAACCCCTAAAAACACACCCGCACACCCTGAATATATGGAGGAGCCCCTAAAAAGACACCCGCACACCCTGAATATATGGAGGAGCCCCTAAAAACACACCCGCACACCCTGAATATATGGAGGAACCCCTAAAAACACACCCGCACACCCTGAATATATGGAGGAGCCCCTAAAAACACACCCGCACACCCTGAATATATGGAGGAGCCCCTAAAAGACACCCACACACCCTGAATATATGGAGGAGCCCCTAAAAAGACACCCGCACACCCTGAATATATGGAGGAGCCCCTAAAAGATACCCACACACCCTGAATATATGGAGGAGCCCCTAAAAAGACACCCACACACCCTGAATATATGGAGGAGCCCCTAAAAAGACCCGCACACCCTGAATATGGAGGAGACCCTAAAAGACACCCGCACACCCTGAATATATGGAGGAGCCCCTAAAAACACACCCGCACACCCTGAATATATGGAGGAGCCCCTAAAAACACACCCGCACACCCTGAATATATGGAGGAGCCCCTAAAAACACACCCGCACAACCTGAATATATGGAGGAGCCCCTAAAAGACACCCACACACCCTGAATATATGGAGGAGCCCTAAAGATACCCACACACCCTGAATATATGGAGGAGCCCCTAAAAGACACCCGCACACCCTGAATATATGGAGGAACCCCTAAAAAGACACCCGCACACCCTGAATATATGGAGGAGCCTAAAAGACACCCGCACACCCTGAATATATGGAGGAACCCCTAAAAAGACACCCGCACACCCTGAATATATGGAGGAGCCCCTAAAAGACACCCGCACACCCTGAATATATGGAGGAACCCCTAAAAAGACACCCGCACACCCTGAATATATGGAGGAGCCCCTAAAAGACACCCGCACACCCTGAATACAATCCTTTATTTACATGGTCCAGGGTTTGTTGTTTGGGCTTCTTCCTCTGCCGCCCGTATTTAACCCATTCTACATAAGGCGTCCCTGGTGCCCATCTCTCATAATGTCACCTTCCTATTAGTTGACCCATGGTATGAATCCTGCTGCCTCTGTATTAGAGCCCCCATACATTTTTAATGCTGTCTCCTTGGATACAGGTGGGATCGCCGGTCAGTGCCATAATGCAGACGGAGTCAGATGGAAAGGCGGCGTGTGCCGTATCGGGGCGATCCCTGAGCGAGCCGGCAAGGTTTGCGTACGCCGGTGTGTGCGCGCTCTCATTGGCTCAGCTGTTTCCTGAAAAAGAGCAAAGGTGCGTTATATATCAGACGGGGGGGGGGGGGAGACCATCACTCCGGCTGCCCCGGTGACAGGTCGGCATGTTATTCCTCTCGCAGGACGTTCTGCACCCAGTATGTGGAGGGTTTGGTGCAGTGGCTGGATCTCTCCACGTCTGTGCTCCCGGCGATGGTGGCTTTCTCCAGCGGCCTCGGGGGTGAAGGAACAGAAACGTTCACTAAGATGTTAATGGAGGATTCAGTCTTGAAATCAAACCCGGCAGTCATTACTCAGGTACTCAGCAGCTATTACTAGAGTATCCCCTGCAGCATCACTCGGGTAAACCCAGCAGTAACTCCTCAAGTGCACCCTCTGTCATTGCTCATGTACACATGGCAGTCGTCGCTTGGGCACTGGCCGCGGTCGTCGCGGGCAAGCGGTGCGCGTCCGAGCTCACTGCGACCATACGACCAGCTCTGCTTCACACCTAAAGGGGAGACAGCGAAGCTGAACGCCGTGCAACGTCACCTGAAAAAAAGCACAATTTAAGAGTTGTTAAATTCTAATACTGAATAAAAAACTCAGTAAATCAGGAGAAATCAGTATCAATGTCCTCGGTGAAATCATTACATGTTCTGTTCCTTTCTCTCCGCAGGATCTGGTGTCTTTCTGCCTCAGAGAGGGTGAGTTTGTGCCCCCCATCATTCTGAGATCGTCCCTTTTCCCCTGAGCCCCCCCCCCCCCCCCCGCCGTATGGGGGATCTTGTTTTCTGGTGCATCAGGATCCAAATAGTGTGAATTTCTGTCTTTGAGATGGTTAAATGATGGCGGCAGTGAAGCCCTGTACTGCTAGCCGAGCGGAGCTGTAAACCTATTATTGCTCTGCGTGTTTATTATTGTTTTATTAATCGCAGATTTAGCATTTTCCTGGTGATTTAAAGCAGAACACGGCAGCACCGCAGCTCTGGCATCGCCCAGCGTGGCACCGCGTGACGCTCTGACCCACTAATCCGAATCAAATCGAGTATACATGTGCGCACGTCTAACCCTTCAATCGCTCCGCAAGACATGGAGGAGGAGATGCCGAAACCCTCACACCTTTATATAAATATGTACACGTTTGATATTGATGCAACTGTGCAATTTTATTATTTTTTAATCTAATCTCACACCTATCAAGCGGCCAGGAGACGTGGGATCCAAACACGCTCTGAGCCAGCGGTAAATTTCTAGTAGCAGCGGCTGCCGGGCCCCCGGATGTATCAGACCTCAGTTTTAGCCGTGTGTCATATTGCTGTCGCTGCGTCTCGGCGTGTCTGACAGGAAGGACAATAGAATTCTCAGATTTAAAGTAAAATCTCGGATTCTGCATTATTTTCAGGATATTATGACGCCAGGAGCCGGGTCCTGATTTCACACGTCTCGTGGCTGCTGCGCATCCCGCCGGACGTCATGGAGGTCTGCGAGGAGTCCTTACTGCAGAGTCTAAAGCAATACACGGACGAACCCTCAGAGTAAGTGACGCAAGGCCTGACCCCAAACCCAGATTTACAATAACCTGTGATTTCACCCACAATCATCAATCCGTCTATTTGGGATTTCTAATGTGAATCACACAAAATGGAGAGGACCCTCTGCTCCTCTAGATTGTAAGCTCCTGTGAGCCGGGCCCTCTGCTCCTCTAGATTGTAAGCTCCTGTGAGCCGGGCCCTCTGCTCCTCTAGATTGTAAACTCCTGTGAGCCGGACCCTCTGCTCCTCTAGATTGTAAGCTCCTGTGAGCCGGGCCCTCCTGCTCCTCTAGATTGTAAACTCCTGTGAGCCGGACCCTCTGCTCCTCTAGATTGTAAGCTTCCTGTGAGCCGGACCTCTGCTCCTCTAGATTGTAAACTCCTGTGAGCCGGACCCTCTGCTCCTCTAGATTGTAAGCTCCTGTGAGCCGGGCCCTCTGCTCCTCTAGATTGTAAGCTCCTGTGAGCCGGGCCCTCTGCTCCTCTAGATTGTAAACTCCTGTGAGCCGGACCCTCTGCTCCTCTAGATTGTAAGCTCCTGTGAGCCGGACCCTCTGCTCCTCTAGATTGTAAGCTCCTGTGAGCCGGACCCTCTGCCTCTCTAGATTGTAAGCTCCTGTGAGCCGGGCCCTCTGCTCCTCTAGATTGTAAGCTCCTGTGAGCCGGACCCTCTGCTCCTCTAGATTGTAAACTCCTGTGAGCCGGACCCTCTGCTCCTCTAGATTGTAAACTCCTGTGAGCCGGACCCTCTGCTCCTCTAGATTGTAAACTCCTGTGAGCCGGACCCTCTGCTCCTCTAGATTGTAAGCTCCTGTGAGCCGGACACCCTCTGTTCCTCTAGATTGTAAACTCCTGTGAGCCGGCCCTCTGCTCCTCTAGATTGTAAACTCCTGTGAGCCGGACCCTCTGCTCCTCTAGATTGTAAGCTCCTGTGAGCCAGACCCTCTGCTCCTCTAGATTGTAAGCTCCTGTGAGCCGGACCCTCTGCTCCTCTAGATTGTAAACTTCTGTGAGCCGGACCCTCTGCTCCTCTAGATTGTAAACTCCTGTGAGCCGGACCCTCTGCTCCTCTAGATGTAAGCTCCTGTGAGCCGCACCCTCTGCTCCTCTCGATTGTAAACTCCCGGGAGCCGGACCCTCTGCTCCTCTAGATTGTAAGCTCCTGTGAGCCGGACCCTCTGCTCCTCTAGATTGTAAAACTCCTGTGAGCCGGACCCTCTGCTCGTCTAGATTGTAAACTCCCGGGAGCCGGACCCTCTGCTCCTCTAGATTGTAAGCTCCTGTGAGCCGGGCCCTCTGCTCCTCTAGATTGTAAACTCCTGTGAGCCGGACCCTCTGCTCCTCTAGATTGTAAGCTCCTGTGAGCCGGACCCTCTGCTCCTCTAGATTGTAAGCTCCTGTGAGCCGGACCCTCTGCTCCTCTAGATTGTAAGCTCCTGTGAGCTGGACCCTCTGCTCCTCTAGATTGTAAACTCCTGTGAGCCGGGCCCTCTGCTCCACATCAGCCATTGAACCATGTGGCTGTTTTTAATATCAGACGTGGTTAGGTTGGGTTGTATAATCTAATGTAGTTACCGGCTGGTCGGGCTTTTTAAGCCTGAAAACACAAGACAAAAACCTGTAACAGATGCAGTCTCAAACTTTACACCCTGCAATAAATATTTTTATCAGGCTGGTGCACCCCCCCCCCCCCCCAGCTGTCAAACTCCCTGATTTTATCATGTTTACAATATCAACCGATAGTGAAAACACAGCACTCTGGATTGTCCATAAAACAGCGTTTCCTCCGTATATTCAGGGTGTGTGGGTGTGTTTTTAGGGGCTCCTCCATATATTCAGGGTGTGTGGGTGTGTTTTTAGGGGCTCCTCCATATATTCAGGGTGTGTGGGTGTGTTTTTAGGGGCTCCTCCATATATTCAGGGTGTGTGGGTGTGTTTTTAGGGGCTCCTCCATATATTCAGGGTGTGCGGGTGTCTTTTTAGGGGCTCCTCCATATATTCAGGGTGTGTGGGTGTGTTTTGGGGCTCCTCCGTATATTCAGGGTGTGGGCGGGTGTCTTTTTAGGGGCTCCTCCATATTTCAGGGTGTGCGGGTGTCTTTTTGGGGCTCCTCCATATATTTCAGGTTGTGGCGGTGTTTTTTAGGGGTTCCTCCATATATTCAGGATGTGTGGGTGTGTTTTAGGGGTTCCTCCATATATTCAGGGTGTGTTTTTAGGGGCTCCTCCATATATTCAGGGTGTGTGGGTGTCTTTTTAGGGGTTCCTCTATATATTCAGGGTGTGTGGGTGTCTTTTTAGGGGTTCCTCCATATATTCAGGATGTGTGGGTGTGTTTTAGGGGCTCCTCCATATATTCAGGGTGTGTTTTTAGGGGCTCCTCCATATATTCAGGGTGTGTGGGTGTCTTTTTAGGGGCTCCTCCATATATTCAGGGTGTGTGGGTGTCTTTTTAGGGTCTCCTCCATATATTCAGGGTGTGTGGGTGTCTTTTTAGGGGTTCCTTCATGTATTCAGGGTGTGTGTTTTTTTTTTTTTTCTCCTCCATATATTCAGGGTGTGTTTTTAGGGGCTCCTCGATATATTCAGGGTGTGTTTTTAGGGGTTCCTCCATATATTCAGGGTGTGCAGGTGTATAACAGAGCTGCACAGTAATAAACCTCGCAGCAGCGAGTCTTTAAACTCTAGTAAATGCTGTAAATAAATATTTTCCTCTTGTTCTGAATGCCGTTTCATTGATATAAATTAATCCGATTGGTCGTGACATTATTAAAATGTTTGGGAATCGTCTGGCTCCGCCTCCTGCGTTATTCCTTAAAACATTAAAGTTCACCTGACGGCTAAGGAGTAGAATAATAATGTGTGCGGGCCTGAGCGACGTGTTGGATGTTTCGGGGAGGGCGACATGGAATCATTATGGGGATTAATGAATCTCTCTTTCTGTTCTTGCTGCCAATGGATCAGGAGTCGGGATCAGGTAGGTTCCGGTGCTGGGTTTGTATCCGTGTGTGATGTGAAGCGGCCGCCATCACAATGTGATTTCTGATAATGTGTTCGGCGCAGATTTCATGACATGACGTATACCATGTAACACTGAAAGTGACGGGGAAGAACACATTAAACTGGGGTGTCCCCTCTCGCCCTCCTGTTTTTCTTTGGTTACAGTTTGCAGATTGTTATTGTTTCTTTGACTCTTTAATGTATTGTTTTGGTGTCTTTCCCGTCGCCTGGTGTTTTATTATTATTGTTAGTATGTTACGTGTATTGGAGTCTTTATGGTGGTTTCTCTGTCATAGTGTTCGTGGTGTTTCCTGTGACTTATTGTAACATTCGTGGTGTGTTTCCTGTGCTGTATTGTAGTGTTCGTGGTGTGTTTCCTGTGCTGTATTGTAGTGTTCGTGGTGTGTTTCCTGTGCTGTATTGTAGTGTTCGTGGTGTGTTTCCTGTGCTGTATTGTAGTGTTTACATTTTTTGTTGTGTTGTATTGTGTAGTTTTTTGGTGTGTTTCCGCTTTACAATGAAAACGAGCTGCGCTGCGCTCACTGTGAGCTCCTCCAAGTATTCTCTTCCCCTGTCGTCTGTCTCAGGTCGGAGCAGGAGTCTCGCCGAAAGAAGGCGAGCAGGAAGAAGCTGAAGAGGTACCTGCTGATCGGCCTGGCCACGGTGGGTGGCGGCACCGTCATAGGTAAGCACTGACCATCCTGGCTCTGAGATGTGATTCTTCGCGGCAGTAGAGATGTACATAATGGATCATCTTTGTAAAACACACTACTGGGTTCCCATGGAAACTATTGAATGCTCCCACTGATTTCTCTGTGTGTAGCACTCTGTCCCGCTCATTGCTCTGCGCTTAGCACTCTGTCCCGCTCATTGCTCTGTGCGTAGCACTCTGTCCCTCTCATTGCTCTGTGCGTAGCACTCTGTCCCGGTCATTGCTCTGTGCGTAGCACTCTGTCCCGGTCATTGCTCTGCGCGTAGCACTCTGTCCCGGTCATTGCTCTGCGCGTAGCACTCTGTCCCGGTCATTGCTCTGCGCTTAGCACTCTGTCCCGCTCATTGCTCTGCGCTTAGCACTCTGTCCCGCTCATTGCTCTGTGCGTAGCACTCTGTCCCTCTCATTGCTCTGTGCGTAGCACTCTGTCCCGGTCATTGCTCTGTGCGTAGCACTCTGTCCCGGTCATTGCTCTGCGCGTAGCACTCTGTCCCGGTCATTGCTCTGCGCGTAGCACTCTGTCCCGGTCATTGCTCTGCGCGTAGCACTCTGTCCCGGTCATTGCTCTGCGCGTAGCACTCTGTCCCGGTCATTGCTCTGCGCTTAGCACTCGGTCCCGCTCATTGCAGTGCGCTTAGCACTCTGTCCCGCTCATTGCTCTGTGCGTAGCACTCTGTCCCTCTCATTGCTCTGTGCGTAGCACTCTGTCCCGGTCATTGCTCTGTGCGTAGCACTCTGTCCCGGTCATTGCTCTGCGCGTAGCACTCTGTCCCGGTCATTGCTCTGCGCGTAGCACTCTGTCCCGTCATTGCTCTGCGCGTAGCACTCTGTCCCGGTCATTGCTCTGCGCGTAGCACTCTGTCCCGGTCATTGCTCTGCGCTTAGCACTCGGTCCCGCTCATTGCAGTGCGCTTAGCACTCGGTCCCGCTCATTGTTCTGCGCTTAGCACTCGGTCCCGCTCATTGTTCTGCGCTTAGCACTCGGTCCCGCTCATTGCTCTGCGCTTAGCACTCGGTCCCGCTCATTGCGCTTAGCACTCGGTCCCGCTCATTGCTCTGCGCTTAGCACTCTGTCCCGCTCATTGCTCTGCGCTTAGTGAAGGTGAGTCCTATCCAAAAATGAAAGATGTGGTTTCATTTTTGGATTGGACTCCCCTTCACTAGAGGTGACGGCAGGTGAGCTTACACTCTTAATTAAAAGAAACCAAAGCCTCTAATTGTGTTTTTGTTTCACACGGTATAATAGGAACAAGCGCAGATGACACCTTTTTTTTCTTGTATTGCTCTGCATTTGCACTCTATTCCGCTGCTTGCTCTGCACTTAGCACTCTATCCCGCTCATTGCTCTGCGCTTAGCACTCTGTCCTGCTGCTTGCTCTGCGCTTAGCACTCTGTCTCATCATTGCTCTGCTTAGCACTCTTTCCCATCATTGCTCTGCGCTCAGCACTCTGTTCCTTCATTGCTCTGTTTATTAGACGCGTGTACTTTCTGCAAACCCACCATCGCCCTGCGCCGTGTCAGCCTGCAGCATATTTTGGGTCTCCAGGCCACGCCTTTTATATACGGATGCTGTCTGCGTATATAATAATACCTCACAGGGACTTTATTATTTAATACGATTCTCTCCCCCCTTTGCTGATTTCCTCTGCTCTGTCTGTATTTTCTCGTGTGCAGAGATTTCTTTCACGGGAATATCTGTCTGTATTTTCTCGTGTGCAGAGATTTCTTTCGCGGGAATATCTGTCTGTATTTTCCCGTGTGCGCAGATTTCTTTCACGGGAATATCTGTCTGTATTTTTTCGTGTGCAGAGATTTCTTTCACGGGAATATCTGTCTGTATTTTCCTGTGTGCGCAGATTTCTATGCATGGGAATATCTGTCTGTATTTTCCTGTGTGCGCAGATTTCTATGCACGGGAATATCTGTCTGTATTTTCCTGTGTGCGCAGATTTCTATGCACGGGAATATCTGTCTGTATTTTCCCGTGTGCGCAGATTTCTATGCATGGAAATATCTGTCTGTATTTTCTCGTGTGCGCAGATTTCTTTCACGGGAATATCTGTCTGTATTTTCTCATGTGCAGAGATTTCTTTCACGGGAATATCTGTCTGTATTTTCTCGTGTGCAGAGATTTCTTTCACGGGAATATCTGTCTGTATTTTCTCGTGTGCAGAGATTTCTTTCACGGGAATATCTGTCTGTATTTTCCTGTGTGCGCAGATTTCTATGCATGGGAATAAGCTGTGTGAAGTTGGCACCCCATGTTCGTAAAACGTGTATAAAAATATACCATTCGTTTGTGCTGGTTTGTGCTGCAAAAATGAACGTTTGTGCTGGTTCGCTTCTAAAGTTATTGCACATTCAATTTTAGATTATGTGAACTCAAGCCCCGCCCACTTTGCACCCCATGTTACTGTATTTAAAAAACAAATATACCATTCGTTTGTGCTACGTTTGTGCTGCAAAAATGAACGTTTGTGCCGCTTCCATTTCAGAAGAATTGCGCATTATATTTGATGAAACCCCGCCCACTTTGCACCCATTGTTATTAAATTGAAAAAATAATTAGACCATTCATTTGTGATGATTTGTGCTACATAAACAAAGTTTTGTGAGGGTTTGGTTTAGGGGATATTACAGTTACTCGTATTTATAAAGCACCAACCAGGGGCGGATCCAGGGGGGGGGCAACGGGGCAATTGCCCCCCCCCCCCGAGATTTGGCCCGGGGGTTGAGGGACCCAGATGCCGGGCAGCGCGAGAGCGCCTGCCCGGTCTTGAACAGTCCGTCCTGTGAAGTGGATGCGGCTGTGTGCGTGCGCAGCCGGTCACGTGGTCCGGCTAATCAGGTGGTACTGAGTCTCTGTACCACCTGACTGGCCGGACCGCGTGACCGGCTGCGCACGCACACAGCCGCATCCACTTCACAGGACGGACTGTTCAAGATCGGGCAGGCGCTCCGCGCTGCCCGGCATCTGGGTCCCTCAACCCCCTGCCGGAGCTGGGGCAACAATCCAGGTGAGAGCTGGGGCAAATCCATGACCTGGGGGCAAATCCATGTGTGACCTGGGGGCAAATCCATGAGCTGGGGGCAAATCCATGAGCTGGGGCAAATCCATGAGCTGGGGCAAATCCATGTGCTGGGGCAAATCCATGAGCTGGGGCAAATCCATGAGCTGGGGGCAAATCCATGAGCTGGGGGCAAATCCATGAGCTGGGGGCAATCCATGAGCTGGGGGCAAATCCATGAGCTGGGGGCAAATCCATGATCTGGGGGCAAATCCATGATCTGGGGGCAAATCCATGATCTGGGGGCAAATCCATGATCTGGGGGCAAATCCATGTGCTGGGGCAAATCCATGAGCTGGGGCAAATCCATGAGCTGGGGCAAATCCATGAGCTGGGGCAAATCCATGACCTGGGGGCAAATCCATGACCTGGGGGCAAATCCATGAGCTGGGCAAATCCATGAGCTGGGCAAATCCATGAGCTGGGGGCAAATCCATGAGCTGGGGGCAAATCCATGAGCTGGGGGCAAATCCATGTGCTGGGGCAAATCCATGTGCTGGGGCAAATCCATGAGCTGGGGCAAATCCATGAGCTGGCAAATCCATGAGCTGGGGGCAAATCCATGAGCTGGGGGCAAATCCATGAGCTGGGGGCAAATCCATGAGCTGGGGGCAAATCCATGAGCTGGGGGCAAATCCATGTGCTGGGCAAATCCATGACCTGGGGGCAAATCCATGAGCTGGGCAAATCCATGACCTGGGGGCAAATCCATGACCTGGGGGCAAATCCATGACCTGGGGGCAAATACATGAGCTGGGCAAATCCATGAGCTGGGCAAATCCATGACCTGGGGGCAAATCCATGAGCTGGGGGCAAATCCATGAGCTGGGGGCAAATCCATGAGCTGGGGCAAATCCATGAGCTGGGCAAATCCATGAGCTGGGCAAATCCATGACCTGGGGGCAAATCCATGAGCTGGGCAAATCCTTGAGCTGGGGGCAAATCCATGTGTGAGCTGGGGGCTCTCTGCTCCTCTAGATTGTAAAATCCGGGGTGCCCTCTGCTCCTCTAGATTGTAAGCTCCTGGGTGTCCTCTGCTCCTCTAGATTGTAAACTCCTGGGTGTCCTCTGCTCCTCTAGATTGTAAGCTCCTGGGTGCCCTCTGCTCCTCTAGATTGTAAGCTCCTGGGTGCCCTCTGCTCCTCTAGATTAAGCTCCTGTGAGCCGGGCCCCTGCTCCTCTAGATTGTAAGCTCCTGTGAGCCGGACCCTCTGCTCCTCTAGATTGTAAACTCCTGTGAGCCGGACCCTCTGCTCCTCTAGATTGTAAGCTCCTGTGAGCCGGACCCTCTGCTCCTCTAGATTGTAAACTCCTGTGAGCCGGGCCCTCTGCTCCTCTAGATTGTAAACTCCTGTGAGCCGGACCCTCTGCTCCTCTAGATTGTAAACTCCTGTGAGCCGGGCCCTCTGCTCCTCTAGATTGTAAGCTCCTGTGAGCCGGGCCCTCTGTAAATTCTCGTGAGTCGGGCTCTCTGCTAAAACACCTTATTTTCTGTAAGTGCCCCTCCCGAGACTAGTCTCTGGATCCGCCCCTGGCACCAACAGGTTCCGCAGCGCTGTACAATGGGTGACAACGACAAACATACGTACAGGTTGGACATACAGAACATTGGCAAGAGGATCCTGGTCGAGAGCTTACAATCTAAGAGGAGAGGGGTGACACTAAGTTGAGGGTAAATAGCTGAATATGGGAAGATGGAGCATGAAAGGTGCAGAGGGGACTATGGGGTGAGCTGATAGCACTATGGGGTGAGCCTATGGGGTGAGCTGATAGCACTATGGGGTGAGCTGATAGCACTATGGGGTGAGCTGATAGCACTATGGGGTGAGCTGATAGCACTATGGGGTGAGCTGATAGCACTATGGGGTGAGCTGATAGCACTATGGGGTGAGCTGATAGCACTATGGGGTGAGGTGATACGACTATGGGGTGAGGTGATACGACTATGGGGGAGCTGATAGGACTATGGGGGTGATCTGATAGCACTATGGGGTGATCTGAGTTTTTATAGACTTCTTGAAGGAGAGGAGAGATGGGGAGAGTCTAATGTTGCGGGGGAGACCCATAGAAATAGAACGGGGGCAGCTCAAGAGAAGTCCTGAAGTCACGTGTTGGGGGTATGTGTCTGAGAAGATGACAGCAGTGGCGTATCTACCGGGTTGCGGGCTGACTTTGTGTCTGCCCCGGGCGCAGGGATGAGGGGGGGGGGGGGTTTCAGAAGCATCTGCCCAGCCACAAATACCCCCCTGTCTAAAATTGAATGTGCAATAACTTTAGAAGCGAACCAGCACAAACGTTCATTTTTGCAGCACAAACCAGCACAAACGTAGCACAAACGAATGGTATATTTTTATACACGTTTTACGAACATGGGGTGCCAACTTCACACAGCTATGGGAATATCTGTCTGTATTTTCTCGTGTGCGCAGATTTCTATGCATGGGAATATCTGTCTGTATTTTCTCGTGTGCAGAGATTTCTTTCACGGGAATATCTGTCTGTATTTTCTCGTGTGCAGAGATTTCTTTCACGGGAATATCTGTCTGTATTTTCTCGTGTGCAGAGATTTCTTTCACGGGAATATCTGTCTGTATTTTCTCATGTGCAGAGATTTCTTTCACGGGAATATCTGTCTGTATTTTCCCGTGTGCGCAGATTTCTATGCATGGGGAATATCTGTCTGTATTTTCCCGTGTGCGCAGATTTCTATGCATGGGGAATATCTGTCTGTATTTTCCCGTGTGCGCAGATTTCTATGCATGGGGAATATCTGTCTGTATTTTCTCATGTGCAGAGATTTCTATGCATGGGAATATCTGTCTGTATTTTCCTGTGTGCGCAGATTTCTATGCATGGGAATATCTGTCTGTATTTTCCCGTGTGCGCAGATTTCTATGCATGGGGAATATCTGTCTGTATTTTCTCATGTGCAGAGATTTCTATGCACGGGAATATCTGTCTGTATTTTCCCGTGTGCGCAGATTTCTATGCATGGGGAATATCTGTCTGTATTTTCTCGTGTGCAGAGATTTCTTTCACGGGAATATCTGTCTGTATTTTCCCGTGTGCGCAGATTTCTATGCATGGGGAATATCTGTCTGTATTTTCCCGTGTGCGCAGATTTCTATGCATGGGGAATATCTGTCTGTATTTTCCCGTGTGCGCAGATTTCTATGCATGGGGAATATCTGTCTGTATTTTCTCATGTGCAGAGATTTCTATGCACGGGAATATCTGTCTGTATTTTCCCGTGTGCGCAGATTTCTATGCACGGGAATATCTGTCTGTATTTTCCTGTGTGCGCAGATTTCTATGCACGGGAATATCTGTCTGTATTTTCCCGTGTGCGCAGATTTCTATGCACGGGAATATCTGTCTGTATTTTCTCGTGTGCGCAGATTTCTATGCATGGGAATATCTGTCTGTATTTTCTCGTGTGCAGAGATTTCTTTCACGGGAATATCTGTCTGTATTTTCTCGTGTGCAGAGATTTCTTTCACGGGAATATCTGTCTGTATTTTCCCGTGTGCAGAGATTTCTATCTTGGGAATATCTGTCTGTATTTTCCCGTGTGCGCAGATTTCTATGCACGGGAATATCTGTTGCTTTTCTTGCGAGGCCGTTTTCTCGCATACAGTGTTAATATCCTGGCGCTCGCGGGGCTGCGCATTGAAATTCAGGGCCAGATACATTTGATCAGGCATTTCTTGCGCGGCCGCACATTCCTCTGAGCTTTCCGGGGTGTCTGGACGCAGTGATGCACGATGAGAGCATTGTTAGAAACGACAAGACCAGAAATGTGTTCACTGCACAGAAACGGCAGCCTCGGGCGCTCAAGAAAGGACACCGAAAAGATGGCCGCCGTCAAACACGCTGTCTATTGTATAGATCTGCTAACCTGCGGTCGTTGCTTTTCCACATTGCCCGCGACGCCGCGCTGGTTTGGGGTCTGTACGTGGCACAAAAGATAAACCTTATTGCATTCTCTGCAGACCATGAATGAATCCGCTGGCACTAGGCCACTATTAGTGCCATCCTGACTTTGGCTTCTTTGACCCGTCTTTCAGGTCTTACGGGGGGTCTGGCTGCTCCCTTTGTAGCTGCCGGGGCAGCCACGATCATAGGAAGCGCCGGGGCAGCAGCGCTGGGATCCACGGCTGGCATCGCCATCATGGCTTCTCTCTTTGGCGCAGCAGGAGCCGGGCTGACGGGTGAGCTGTGGGGGGCGAGAGGACATCCTGATAAAGCCCCTCGTGGTGTGAGGAGACCCCGTGGTGTGTGAGTCTGTTTGTGGCTAGCGCTCTGTGGATTTAAAGAGCCCGTTTACCTCCCCAGGTTACAAGATGAAGAAACGAGTCGGAGCCATCGAAGAGTTTGAGTTCTTGCCGCTAACCGGCGGGCGGCAGCTTCACATCACCATCGCCATCACCGGCTGGCTGAGCACGGGCAAATACGGTAGGTTGAGGCGCACAGAGGGATTTCCGTTGCTTTATTGTGGGGGTTTTAGGATCTGGTGTCCCTGGTTCATTATCACAATGCGACGGCGCACGGCTGGAGACACCGCTAGTCCCGGGGCTCAAACATGGACGCTTTAACGGGAGAGGGGGCTGATTTAAATATAACCATCTCGTCTTTAAATCTATATTTAGCCGTGGCATGGGTTGGCGGTTCCATGCGGGTGCTGTGTCTGCAGGGGGCACTCCGACACTTCAGTAAACGTCTTTTATTAGGTTTTTTTGCATTGCTCGCGGTGTTGCTTCCAGGTGATGGCGGTCACTTTATTTCCTACCCCTCACCGGTGGCGGCACAATACATCCTGACCGCAAAGTTGATGCTGGGCCCCCGACTTGCGTTCTGCTTCATTCCTCTCCTTTGCCATTTAGTTAATCTCCCGCTTGTGTTTTTACCCCTCCCTGCAGGAAGCTTTGTTGCCCCGTGGCACAGTTTGCTTCATTCCGCGGAGCAGTACTGCCTGGCATGGGAGTCCAAATACCTTATGGAGCTGGGGAACGCGCTGGACGCTCTGCTGAACGGCATCATGAATATCGTGGCTCAGGAGGCCCTGAAATTCACCGTCCTGTCAGGTAACGAGGGGGGGGTGACTGCCCGCTCTCGCCCGCCCGCGCTTCCTGTAATCTCACCGTGATGCTCTCTGCAGGTATTGTCACGGCGCTGACGTGGCCGGCGTCTCTCCTCACCGTGGCCAGCGTGATCGATAACCCGTGGGGCGTCTGCCTCAGCCGCTCAGCCGAGGTGGGGAAGCACCTGGCACAGATCCTGCTGACCAGACAACAGGTACCGCGCGGGCACCGAATGCTCATGGCTCTTGCTGGAGGGGCTGAATCCTGGAGGAGAGGGCGACATTCCTATGGGGGAGGAGGGGGTTTAGTGAGTGTGAGCTCCTGTGACTCCTCCGCGGCAGCCACTGTGTCCGTCTGCTCCTCTTAGTTAGAGACTTTAATTACGTCCCTAAGTGCGGATTAAATGCAGATTCTTGACGATGTCGGTCGCGCATAACGGGACGCCGGGCGTCCCCTGGCATCACGCGCTAAGTGCGCTGCGGAGAAACAGCTGCGTGGGCTGCGGGAGAGGAGCCGTGAGCGGCTAACGAACCCCCGATCCGATAAGTCTGGATTTAATGTATGCGCCGTGTTCCCTGCATCACCGGCAGCATATATGCAATAAACCTGGAGATGACTCCGGCGAGACTATGAATGTCCGGCGTAACCGCTGCAGCTGCTTCTAATGTACCCAGTGAAGCAGAAGAACCTTTCAGCTTTACTGCTCTTGCTGTGGTGAACCAGTTGCTGTGCAGTTGGTGAAATCTCCTTTCTTCAAGTCTCTGTAGCTGATCTCTTCATACAGTTCTGTTAATGAACAGGTCACAGAGGCCTCCTCGTGTTTCAGGTTCTTGTAACCTGTAATGATGCGCGTGTTTGGGAGTCCGTCGCACACGCAGATTATGTTCGGATAGTTTCCATGTCTGGGCACAGAGTGACTCCCTGAGCTGCACAGAGCTGCTCGTAATGACGGATTGTGTGTGTTTAACCCCCGCGTGGCTGAGTGTCTGCATTTTATTGTGAAGAACTAGAGCGCGTCCCTGCAGACCAGGGGGTGACAGGGCCTGCGATGAGCTGCACGGCGCAAAACGCCCGGGTTCTCTCATTTTATGGCTCTTCTGATCCTCATACGATTGGAGGGGGGGGGTTGCACCTCGAGCCGCTGTTTATCTCCCCCTCCTCTCTTGCAGGGGAAGAGGCCGGTGACATTAATCGGTTTCAGCCTGGGTGCGCGAGTCATTTATTTCTGTCTGCAGGAGCTGGCGCAAGAAGCAGGTAACCCCCCCCCCCCCATCCTCCATAAACCCCTCACCCCTCCAACAGCACCTCATTAAAGCCTGTCGGTGTTACTATATATGTTACCGATACATTGTCATTCTTCACGCTGCGAGATGCTGTAGGTAAGGGTTAATCTGTGATATGTTCATGACATTAATCGCGTAAAGATCTGTGCGTAATAACTATATACCTACACACTTTACTGCTGGAGTTGACAACCTGGGCAGATGTTATGGGACTACATCTCCCATGATGCTCAGTCACTCATTAGATTGGCTAAGCTTGTGGGACATGTAGTTCCAAAATGTCTGGAGAGTAACCTGGCCCCGATATAAACCAAATATCTGCATAAATATCTTTGCATCGGGAGGTGCTTCAGCCTAAAGTCGTGTCGCTTGATACGAGCGTGTCGCCATTTGGGGGGATTTTTTTTTTTTTAAGATGTTGGTGTTACTCATTCCTGGGAACCAGCTGGATTGAGCGTTGCACTGTGCGGGGGTCCACGCTGGTAAATACCCCCCTCCCATGTATGTGGCTTTGCTCTTGTTGCCCCAACGCGGGACCTTTGACCTGCAAACCTCCTATTTGTGTGATTCTCCCTCCCAGGCTCCGAGGGGATCATCGAGGACGTGGTGCTGCTGGGGGCCCCGGTGGAAGGCGACGTGAAGAAGTGGAAGCTGCTGACGCGGGTTGTTGCCGGGCGGATCATTAACGGGTATTGCAGGTAAGTGGGATCGACCGTCAAAAAAGTAACGTCCAAAATCCCAGATCAAACGATGTAAGAGCCCGTGCTATGCCAGGGGCCCGTGCTATGCCCGGGGCCCGCGATATGCCCGGGGCCCGCGATATGCCCGGGGCCCGCGATATGCCCGGGGCCCGCGATATGCCCGGGGCCCGCGGTATGCCAGGGGCCCGCGATATGCCAGGGGCCCGCGATATGCCCGGGGCCCGCGATATGCCAGGGGCCCGCGATATGCCCGGGGCCCGCGATATGCTTTTTCTGTATGCTACTGGTATTCTTGGTGTATTTTTGGTGTAGTCTATCTCTGCGCGCCGGTATATGTGCCGTCATTACAATTTACAGAAAAGCCGCCCCGCTCTGACCCTCCACGTAGACGCGGGATCCTCCGGCAATCTGTTCCGCTTGCTTCCCTTCCTGTCGCGCCGCATGTGTCCGTTTTGACTAAATCCTCTTTTTTTTTTTCCCGCAGAGGAGATTGGCTCCTCAGCTTCGTTTACCGCAGCTCCTCTGTGAAGCTGAACGTGGCCGGACTGCAGCCCATAACCCTGGACGACCGCAGGATGGTGAACGTGGACCTCTCCTCCGTGGTACGTGGCTGGACGTCTCATTTTAAGGGTGTAAGGTTGGGAGCAGCTCCTCGCTGCGGCCCCCGGGTGTGATGTCACACATACAGGTCCCTGCAATGAAAACCCGACACCCCTTCCTGCCCAGAAATCAGGTTATTGTCTGGAGAAACGGTGTGAAAAAAGACATTATTTACCATGATGCTTTTTATTTATTTCTTAAATAATTTTTTTTTAAATAATTCAATTTTTGCCATTTTAGTTTTATTTTATAATTTTGAAAACTCCGTGTTTTTTTTTTAACTGATGTTATTCCCAGATGGAGATTAGAAAAAAAATACGTCTGTAACGGGATATTTTTTTCCTCACCGTGGAGGCGGAGCTGGGAATGTTTGACCCTTGCAGTACTTTTTTTTTTTTTTTTTACATGTTCTCTTCCCCCCCCCCCCCCATAAACACACGCACCTCCAGGTTAAACGCAGTCTGTGAATGAGGGGGGAAGTCGTGACGCTGATGTGTTATTGTGCCCCCCCCTGTGCGTGCGTTCCTGTCGCCGGTAATGAAGGATCACTTTGTCCTCCGCGTCTCATTCAAAGCTCATTATTTCAGGATCTTTTTCTGTCCTTTTTGTATCAATGAATATTAATGAAATCCTTCATTAAAGCAGCGCGGTGCTCGATCCGTTCCGCCCGGCGCTGAGCCCCTGCCGAGGACGCGTGTCTGCCGGTGCCTGCGCCGCTCTCAGAACATTCAGGCTTTACTCAAGTCCCGACTAATCCCTGCTGAGATCTGCATCCGCTCGCAAACATCCCAGAACCCGATGTGACGGTCACCCCTCATTACAACGGCACGCCAGCAGAGACCCCGACGCGCTCTGCGCATATAAATCATGCACTCGGCGCACACACACATCATGCACGCAGCGCTCGGTGCACACACATCATGCACGCAGCGCTCTGCGCACACACATCATGCACGCAGCGCTCTGCGCACACACATCATGCACGCAGCGCTCTGCGCACACACATCATGCACGCAGCGCTCTGCGCACACACATCATGCACGCAGCGCTCTGCGCACACACACATCATGCACGCAGCGCTCTGCGCACACACACATCATGCACGCAGCGCCCTGCGAACACACACATCATGCACGCAGCGCTCTGCGCACACACCACATGCACGCAGCGCTCTGCTCTGCGCACACACACATGCACGCAGCGCTCTGCTCTGCGCACACACACATCATGCACGCAGCGCTCTGCGCACACACACATCATGCACGCAGCGCTATGCGCACACACACATGCACGCCATGCTCTGCGCACACACACATCATGCACGCCATGCTCTGCGCACACACACATCATGCACGCCATGCTCTGCGCACACACACATCATGCACGCCATGCTCTGCGCACACACACATCATGCACACAGCGCTCTGCACACACACACATCATGCACACAGCGCTCTGCACAAACACATGCATGCACTGTGCGCACACACATGAACACAGCACTGTGTACACAGCATGAAAGCAGCGCTCTGCACACACACTTTTTAATTGTACCCACATAGGAAGATGCCAGTGTAATTCCCGGTGACTTGATTCGACTTTTTACTGATTTACCATAAAACTGCACCACCTCTCGTCGTTGTGGCTGGCACTGGGCGACGTTGTGGCTGGCACTGGGCGTCGTTGTGGCTGGCACTGGGCGACGCTGTGGCTTTTCTCAATTTGCCGTCCCTCGCTTGATCCTGGCTGGCAAACTCCGCCGTCTCATCTCGCCTGTAATCACTTTTATTTCCCCGTTCCGCTGCGTTAGGTTTGTTTCAAGCAGGAAAGTGCGCGGCACATAATTAGCCGGACGCCGCCTCCTCACCTCAGCTAATTACACCTCTGGGTTAAGTGGCGTCTTAGGCCGCGCAGAGTTCGGGGGGGAGTTAATCAGATTGCTCAGAGACCCCGAGGCTCCTCCGTGAGGCTTTTTGTTTGTGCCAGGCAGGGAGCAGCTGGCATATACACCGAGGGCACCAGATCCACCTACTCATTCAGCAGGCGGCTCAGTGTGCACCATTACCCTCATTCTGCTCCAAATACGCAGATTTACCGACTCCTGCTCATTAACTCTGAAAGGATTTAACCCTTCCAGGTGAGTAATAATCCTCAGGAAGCTCTGCCGGCCCCTGACGTGTCTCCCCTCTCGCTGCAGGTTAACGGGCACCTGGATTACATGAAGCAGATGGACACGATACTGAAAGCCGTGGGCATCAAAACCACCGAGGAACAAGTCCATCCCCTGTATCAGCCGCAACCCCGGACAACAGACGAGCCACACGACATTCTGCCCTGTGACTCTGATCACGACGCACTAGACACATCTTGGAACTGGGATCCTGTGACCTCGACCGAGCCCCAGGACCCCCCAACCTGTCAGGACTGCACCCCCGAACCTGGGACGAAGGACCAGGGACCACAGGAAGCATCTCGGCCTGCCTGTAACACGTGTTCCTCTGCAAAGGGAGCCATGATACCCTGCGCTGACTGCACGAATAACAACGACACGGGACAGAACAGTCAAAGAGACACAACACGGCAAAGACACAAAATAAAGGAGCAGTGACACCTCTAATAACAGAGACTCAGGGGCAGCGCAGGTCCTGTACACAACCAGAATGTCGCGCACGGCGGCTGGGTGTCTGCGTATTGTCGCGCAGGGCGGCTGGGTGTCTGCGTATTGTCAGATACTGGGACTGGGCGTCCATGTATTGTCACGCGGGGGGACAGGATGCTTGTATTGTACCTGCGTCATGACTCTGTTATCTCACGTCTCATTCTCGCCTGGCAGAGGAAGAAGAAACACCGGGCCCCGGTCGCTGCCGCAGGATTCGGTGATGGTGAATAATCCTTTTTTTTTGCACTGTGTGTATTTTGGATGATAAGCTGTTCTTGAAGCACAGAGCGTTGCAATCGTGATCCTGGATCTCATCCTCTCCCCGGGGGCTGCGGGTCCGGCTCTCTGTACAATCTCCAGGCTGGTGACCCCAGGACACCGCGCAGACGTGATATGTACAGCGTGTCCGTTTATTTGGGTACATAAATACAGTGCTCTGATTGGTGGAAATAGAGGAATACTGTGAATGGGGGGGGTTCCCTGCAGGGTAAAGGTCACAGAGACGCCCGGCGTCTCCCCCGTGGAATTACCTACTTGAGAAGCTGCTGGTCACGTTTCACTGGCGGCCTGTGATTTGTGATTTTAAGCCAGTATTGGATTAAAATAATTTAAAATCTAGATGTTTCCTGCGTTTTCTTCCTCCTCCAGACGTTACAACGCATGTCACACGGCCACAAAGGGACCCGCGGATACCCAGGGCTTAACGCTCCTTCAGACACGCACTGACCTGTATGTTATCAGACATGGAGACAAGATCCTAAACTCTGCTCCTCCCATAATGAGGAGGTCATGAACTCTGCTCCTCCCATAATGAGGTCCTGAACTCTGCTCCTCCCATAATGAGGATGTCATAAACTTTGCTCCTCCCATAATGAGGAGGTCCTAAACTCTGCTCCTCCCATAATGAGGAGGTCATAAACTCTGCTCCTCCCATAATGAGGAGGTCATAAACTCTGCTCCTCCCATAATGAGGTCATAAACTCTGCTCCTCCCATAATGAGGATGTCCTAAACTCTGCTCCTCCCATAATGAGGATGTCCTAAACTCTGCTCCTCCCATAATGAGGGGTTCTTGATCTGCTTGTGACATGCTTTCCTGCCTCTCATGTTCTCGGTGCTTGCATTGTGCGGAATGCGTATAAAATGGTAAATCTGAGAAATGTCCTTTATTAAAGCAAATGAATGTTTTTTTCACACAGTGTAAACCCGGACACCTCAGCGCCGGACCTGCTGGGTGTAATAAAAAGATGAGAGTCTCCACATAAAGTGTGTAAGTGGGCGCCGCGGCCCGGTGCTGGTGCAATAGCCCGGACGCTGGAGAGGAAGCTTTTCCGGTGGGCCCGGTGCAGCTCAGTCCATGGGGGTGTTCAGCTGGTGGATCTGCATTTCCTGCTCCAGGTCGAACAGGTTGACCGAGTCGGCCGCCGTCACGGGCAGACGGTCCGTGCTGTGGTCCTTGTCGTTCGGCAGGAGGTGCTCGTTTCCCAGAGTGGCGGAGTACATGGAGTCCGTCTCTCCGCGCAGGGTCAGGACGTTGCGCAGGGACAGCCCCAACCGCGGCGCACTGTTTGAATTGCGCATGGACAGGGAAATAACTCGCGTTCGTCGGCAGCAGGGCAGGTACTTCCCCATGGCTCGCTTGAAATCTCGCATGAAGAGGGGGTAAATGATGGGGTTCATGGTGCTGTTGCAGTATCCAAGCCAGGTGAGGACGTCGAACAACCCCGGCGGCACACAGTCACACACCGCCTGCAGGGGGCGAGAAGGAGTGGCGGCAATTATTGATAATGGAAAAAGGTCAACAAGAAAGATAAGACACAATATCGACCAGTTACTTCCTGTAAAAATGACATTTCTGTCCTATCGAGTCGGGAGCCATAGGGTTAATGGAGCGTGCGTGAGATCCTGTCCCTCGGCAGTGCCGGCCTTAACGTCGCCCGGTTACGGTGAAACTGAGTACGTGCAAGCCGGAAAAATACTTTCGGATGAAAAGTTTTTTAACCTGAACCGAAAATTCGTTGGAGATTCGGTTCGTCCGATGTTTCGTTTTCAAACACCAGAAATAGAGGAGAAGTGAGCGAGAAATACGGCGCGATTCAGCGGCACCGAAAACTCCCATAAAGAACCAATCGATTCGTCTACTCACAGAACACCGGAGTGCAACGCAATTGTGGCGAAATCCCCTGATTTCACTGATTTCAAATCAACGGGTTTAAAAAGGTGAAAACAATAGCTTTCAGTGTAATAAATAGAATATCGAAAAAAAAAATATTTTTATTTTTCACAAACTTGTTCTTTCATATTTTTTTAAGATCTCTTTTAATTCTGTATTTTTAATAAAGGAGATTTTTGGTTTTGAATTTTTTAAGATCTCTTATTTTTAGTAAAAAAAAAAAGTTTTAAAAAACCCCTTTTTGTTACGATACCAAGAATTAAATTCTTTAATTTAACAAACAAATCACCAAAATTTCAGACGAATTACAAGTCGTTCCGGTACGAAGCTCACGCGTCTGAAATAAGCGGAAAAATCTCTAGTGGGGAAACTCCCAGGTCTAAGCAATGTATGTGTTTCTTCTCGCTCTCCCGGGCCGGGTCCTGGAGATCCCAACGAGACGATTTATTTTATTCTCACCTTCCCACCATTGAAGCTGATGTGCAGTTGCCTTGGTGAAGGGACAGATGGCGCCGGGCAGACGTTCAGTTTAGTATTCAGAGCGCAGTGATAGATCGGGGTGTAGCGGCACCGGCTTCCAGACCCATATGGTGCTCCATGTTTACGCCCATGGAAAGTATATAATGTAAGACGTCTGTGGAGTAATCATTGGTTCAGCCAATATCAAACTCTACAGGCTTACCTGCACCACGTTGGACACGAAGAATGGAAGCCAAGCCACGAAGAACATGCCCAACAGGATTCCCAAGGTGAGACTGGCTTTCAGGGCCTTTTTACTGTGCTTCGTCACAAATTTTCTGTTCTCCACCACAGGTACCATGAGAACCTAATAAAGAGGAGGAAACCCAAGAGTCAGTCAGTGTCTGTCCCGTCTTCATCTACACACATCTCCGGCTCTGCGCGGCTTCTGTCCATTCCCTCATCTCTAGTATCACTTAGTGAGGATCTACCATCCCCACCAAGATCACAACACGTCTTCTCTTCTCCATCAAACATTCCACTGCTTGACCCTGACCCAACCAATGTTATGAAAGCTGTGAATCCCTGTATAGTACAGATATATGGTGTCAGTACAGGGATAAGATGCAGGGTGTTATAGAGGCTGTAAATCCCTGTATAGTACAGATATATGGTGTCAGTACAGGGATAAGATGTAGGGTGTTATAGAAGCTGTAAATCCCTGTATAGTACAGATATCCTGTACTGACACCATATATCTGTACTATACAGGGATTTACAGCTTCTATAACACCCTGCATCTTATCCCTGTACTGACACCATATAAGATGCAGGGTGTTATAGAAGCTGTAAATCCCTGTATAGTACAGATATATGGTGTCAGTACAGGGATAAGATGCAGGGTGTTATAGAAGCTGTAAATCCCTGTATAGTACAGATATATGGTGTCAGTCAGTACAGGGATAAGATGCAGGGTGTTATAGAAGCTGTAAATCCCTGTATAGTACAGATATATGGTGTCAGTACAGGGATAAGATGCAGGGTGTTATAGAAGCTGTAAATCCCTGTATAGTACAGATATATGGTGTCAGTCAGTACAGGGATAAGATGCAGGGTGTTATAGAAGCTGTAAATCCCTGTATAGTACAGATATATGGTGTCAGTACAGGGATAAGATGCAGGGTGTTATAGAAGCTGTAAATCCCTGTATAGTGCAGATATATGGTGTCAGTACAGGGATAAGATGCAGGGTGTTATAGAAGCTGTAAATCCCTGTATAGTACAGATATATGGTGTCAGTACAGGGATAAGATGCAGGGTGTTATAGAAGGTGTAAATCCCTGTATAGTACAGATATATGGTGTCAGTACAGGGATAAGATGCAGGGTGTTATAGAAGGTGTAAATCCCTGTATAATACAGATATATGGTGTCAGTACAGGGATAAGATGCAGGGTGTTATAGAAGGTGTAAATCCCTGTATAATACAGATATATGGTGTCAGTACAGGGATAAGATGCAGGGTGTTATAGAAGCTGTAAATCCCTGTATAGTACAGATATATGGTGTCAGTACAGGGATAAGATGCAGGGTGTTATAGAAGGTGTAAATCCCTGTATAATACAGATATATGGTGTCAGTACAGGGATAAGATGCAGGGTGTTATAGAAGCTGTAAATCCCTGTATAGTACAGATATATGGCGTTAGTACAGGGATAAGATGCAGGGTGTTATAGAAGGTGTAAAGCCCTGTATAGTACAGATATATGGTGTCAGCACAGAGATAAGATGCAGGGTGTTATAGAAGCTGTAAATCCCTATATAGTACAGATATATGGCAAAACCCATACTCGCCCCTGTTCCCACAGTGCAGAGGACTGAACACTCTGCTGTCTCCTCCACTTGCCGCATGCAAAAAGTTCCCAGCGTCCTTCCACTGCCCAGTTAGATAAGGTAGACTTGACATGATCTCGTGGAAAGATCTCCTAGGCCTTCATGGAATTCTATGTGCGTCGCCACTTCCAGTAGCAGCTTCCGAATATTATGAGTCAAGGCGCTAACATGGCAGCTTGATCATAACAAAGCCGTAATAGGGAAATGCTAAGGGTTAACATCTTGCGCCAAAGTTACCGGCTCAGCCATAAGAGGCCGGAGATTGTTACATGGTTTTGAGGTCAGATTGGTGATACGGTCACCAGAGGCCAAAGAGGTTCTGATGCACGAGACGCCACCGAATCCCCAAATATGTATCAACAAATATATGGTAACATTGTATCGAGAAATCTTTATCCTGGCTTTACTGTATCTATGCGCTGCTTTCTCCAGCGGAAATGTCACTGGCATTATCAAGACTGAGGAAATTACAACCCGTGACCTTCTACCTCCCCCCCCCCCCGTCTTTTCATACACATCGACTCTTACGAGTGACTTTCCCGGAAAATGAGGTGAAGCGAGAAAAGGGGCGAGAATCGCATTAATGCCGAGGAGCGGGGCGAGAGCCGGCAGCTTAATACCAGCGATTTGATGAGAAGCTGCTCTCTGCGCCGCACAATCACGGCTAAGCACTGGCAATGCGACCTCCATAGCGCACCTTATACCATCTCCACGCACGCACTGCCACCATCCAGAACCCTACAACTGCCAATGGGGGGGGGGGGGTTCAATGCTCTTCTACTTCCTTTTGAGATGTGTGTTCTATGTGTGATCTGCAAAAAGTGTCTTTTTAGGGGCTCCTCCTTATATTCAGGGTGTGCGGGTGTTTTAGGGGTTCCTCCCATATATTCAGGGTGTACGGGTGTCTCTTTACGGGTTCCTCCATATATTCAGGGTGTGCGGGTGTCTTTTTAGGGGCTCCTCCATATATTCAGGGTGTGTGGGTGTGTTTTTAGGGGTTCCTCCATATATTCAGGGTGTACGGGTGTCTCTTTACGGGTTCCTCCATATATTCAGGGTGTGTAGATGTCTTTTTAGGGGTTCCTCCATATATTCAGGGTGTGGGTGTCTTTTTAGGGTCTCCTCCATATATTCAGGGTGTGTGGGTGTCTTTTTAGGGGTTCCTCCATATATTCAGGGTGTGGGTGTCTTTTTAGGGGCTCCTCCATATATTCAGGGTGTGTGGGTGTCTTTTTATGGGTTCCTCCATATATTCAGGGTGTGCGGGTGTGTTTTTAGGGGCTCCTCCATATATTCAGGGTGTGCAGGTGTCTTTTTAGGGGTTCCTCCATATATTCAGGGTGTGCAGGTGTCTTTTTAGGGTCTCCTCCATATATTCAGGGTGTGTGGGTGTGTTTTTAGGGGTTCCTCCATATATTCAGGGTGTGCGGGTGTTTTAGGGGTTCCTCCATATATTCAGGGTGTGCGGGTGTTTTAGGGGTTCCTCCATATATTCAGGGTGTGTGGGTGTGTTTTAGGGGTTCCTCCATATATTCAGGGTGTGTTTTTAGGGGCTCCTCCATATATTCAGGGTGTGCGGGTGTCTTTTTTAGGGGTTCCTCCATATATTCAGGTGTGTGGGTGTTTTTTAGGGGTTCCTCCATATATTCAGGGTGTGTGGGTGTTTTTTAGGGGTCCTCCATATATTCAGGGTGTGTGGGTGTTTTAGGGGTTCCTCCATATATTCAGGTGTGTGTGGGTGTCTTTTTTAGGGGTTCCTCCATATATTCAGGGTGTGCGGGTGTGTTTTTAGGGGTTCCTCCATATATTCAGGGTGTGCTGGTGTCTTTTTAGGGGTTCCTCCATATATTCAGGGTGTGTGGGTGTGTTTTTAGGGGTTCCTCCATATGTTCAGGGTGTTTTTTAGGGGTTCCTCCATATATTCAGGGTGTGTGGGGGGGTCTTTTTAGGGGCTCCTCCTTATATTCAGGGTGTGCGGGTGTCTTTTTAGGGTCTCCTCCATATATTCAGGGTGTGCGGGTGTGTTTTTAGGGGCTCCTCCATATATTCAGGGTGTGCGGGTATCTTTTTAGGGGTTCCTCCATATATTCAGGGTGTGCGGGTGTGTTTTTAGAGGCTCCTCCATATATTCAGGGTGTGCGGGTGTGTTTTTAGGGGCTCCTCCATATATTCAGGGTGTGCGGGTGTGTTTTTAGGGGCTCCTCCATATATTCAGGGTGTGCGGGTGTGTTTTTAGGGGTTCCTCCATATATTCAGGGTGTGTGGGTGTCTTTTTAGGGGCTCCTCCATATATTCAGGGTGTGTGGGTGTCTTTTTAGGGGTTCCTCCATATATTCAGGGTGTGTGGGTGTATTTTTAGGGGTTCCTCCATATATTCAGGGTGTGCGGTGTGTTTTTAGGGGCTCCTCCATATTATTCAGGGTGTGCGGGTGTCTTTTTTAGGGGTTCCTCCATATATTCAGGGTGTGTGTGGGTGTGTTTTTAGGGGCTCCTCCATATATTCAGGTGTGCGGGTGTGTTTTTAGGGGCTCCTCCATATATTCAGGGTGTGCGGGTGTATAACAGAGCTGCAGAGCAGTAAATCTCCCAGCAATGAGTCTCTAAGGCTGGGGTCAGACCAGCGCATTTTTAACGTGCGTTCTGGCGCACTTAATCACGGCCGCACTAGCAGCAAATGACGGGCAATGACGGCCAATATACGATGTACGGTCGCACGAAAGTCCGGCTGCGCAACGCAAGTGGAAAATGAACGCATTTTTTGAGAACGCAGAACCGCTAGTACGGCCGTACAGAGTGCGCTGCGTCCACATAGCGGTGTGTGTGCGTGATTAGGAGACGTCAGACGCTGCTCGTGTCCGGCCAACATAATGTCCAGACGCAAAAAGTTTCCTGGTTTGGATTCGTAAAACATCACGCACGAACATGCGCATCGTATGACCGTTTTCGCATATTCCGTGAAAAAATACATCAATGCGTTCGGACGCACTTTTTTACGTTCGCGTGTAAAAATGCTTTCGTTTGACCCTAGCCTAAGCTGTAATAAATTCTGTCTGGTAGTAATAGTTGATCACTGGCTCCGCCTCCAGCGACGTATCGTTGTTTCTAACACTGAGATGTTTGTTCGGGGGGGGGGGGGGGATAAATGAATGTGACTTTCCAGAGAGCAGTTGGTGATTTGCTACATGTTTGCGTGATTGTTGCAGTTTCTGTTGGGTGACGCAGGTTAATCAGAGTTTATTGGCGGAATCTGCTGAAATATCAGGTCATCCATTAATTGACACGAGAGAGGACGATGCTGATCTGTGTCTCCTCGCTGGGGAGGGTCTTTATGGTGGCAGGATGATCTTTCAACCTTTGTCCTTTGCGCTCACAGACAAGGAGGCAGAGATGGACATTGAGCCGGCAGAAAAGGCAGATGCAGGGCAGAGAAAAGGCAGGAATCCCACCGCTGCCACCAATAGTGGTTCCTTGTCCCTCTTGTTGGGCACCAGATCTCTCGTCACTTTAATTTACAGCAGGATGGCTTCTCTCGGGTCCTTGTCTAATCTTTCTCGCTCATCGTCCCCCCCAGTGGGTGAGTAAGTATCGGGGCTCACACTCAGGACTCATTTCTCCAATATTCTAGATTTGCAATGAAATACATTAAAATTTACGCCATTTCATAAATTAGGTATTTTTATACAAAGAATTTAAATGTCGCTACAAACCAGAGGTCTGAGAGAGAGAGAGCGGAGCGCAAGAGCTTGCAATCTACTGAGAGTGATGTAACACAAAACTCCTACAACAAGGGGTTAATTCAAGAAAAGAACCGATTTAAAAGGTGTCTGAACGTTTAGTCTGAGGCCACTAAGTGGAAAAATCAGCGAGGTTTCACATTTTTCATTCTTTTGGACCAAATTTGCAATAAATGTCAAAAACAACCCAAAAAACCTTCCATATTTTAAGAAACCCCTGGCTGTTATTTTGTGTAGCGCGTGGGTGGGGGGGGCCTCACATGATGACGCGGCGACGCGGCCGCGCGGCTCCGATCACAGGAATTTATAAGGATATAGAAAACGGAAAACAATACGTTTTTAGCTTTTATTGTGTATTAATATAAAATTATTGTGTTTTTTTTTTTGTAAATCTTGAAAAGCTGCAGTTAATTGCTTGTTCGTGCCGGCTGCCGCGCCGGCGTAAATGCCAAGCTGAGCAGAGGGTACAGGGGTGGGGATGCTGGATGCGTGCGGGGTGGGCAGAATCTGTCGCTGCCAGGAGTTTGATGGAAACTGGAAATTATAATCGTTTTGGGGGAGGATGATGTGAGTCACCGCGCAGGGACGCCGTGCGCTTAGGGGCTTATTCACTAAGTGCCGAATTGGCAGAGGAGAGCACGGCGATATCACGCTTTAAGATGGAATAAATAAAATGGATTATAGTCTTAGCTTCGTTTACATTTTCCAAATTCAAATGGTATTTTTCACCTTTAATTCGGGGTTATTCAGAGGGCACCGACATTTCAATGCTCTCCTGTTCAGCGAGTTTGATTCAGCATTCAACACAGGGTCCCCGAAGTGCAGCGAATGAGCCGCCAAACACATCCGAACAACCGCCGCATGGATAGAAAAAAACACCAAATCGATCTGAAAAAAGCCGACGATCCGCCGAGCAGAGCGCCAACCAGCCGCTGGAAAAAGGTGACAAACCGCCGAACACAGCGGGGACCAGATGCCGGAAAAAGCTGACAAGTCGCCGAACACCGCGCTGACCAGCCTCCGGAAAAAGCTGACAAGCTGCCGAACACAACGCCGACCAGCCATCAAGAAAGCTGACAAGCCGCCAAACAGAGCACCAACCACCCACCAGAAAAAACTGACAAGCCACTGAACGGGATAAAAAGAAAAAAAACCTGCAACTTTTAAAATGCGTTTGCGAAAAAATGTACTGCACGAAATTGCCTGGAAATAACATTTAAGGTCGTATGAATAATAATAAAAAGGTCTGTTACAGAAAAAAAAATATATATATATTTAAAAAGAAATTAGAAAAACAAAATTGCCGAAAAAATCCTGAAAAAAGTAAATAAAGAGACTTTTGCTGAAGATTAAAATAATAAACGTTTTATTAGATATTGAATAAAACGGGAATATTTTTAACATTGAAACCTATGGGATTAAACTGATACCAAATAAATAAGATCTGGAAACAATATTGACGCACGAGGCTGCGCTCTGAGTCCACAGTTATGTCCAACCTCCTATAGATTGTAAGCTCTTATGACCACACCGTGCCGGACTCCTTTTGCACCATTGCACACGGTTGCTTGTCTCCACCCTGACTCCCCGGCAGTGATTGTTTCCTTGCAGGAAAATCTTTATGAATAAATCATAGCGCGGCGTCCGGACCCCGAGACCCTCACACACTCAGCACTTAAAATCATTTTAAAACCCTTTTCGCGTCTTGTCAGTCGCGTTTCCACGTTTCGCAGACGCCTGAAAATGGATTTCAATCGGTTCACCTCAGTGAAGAATAAAGAACCCCCGGGGACCGGAGACTGACGGCCATGAATTATGGAGGAAATTGGTTCATTGAATAAACTGGGGCGGCTATTCAAGGAGTATTTGCCCCAGTTTGCTTCTCACCGTGGACTGACAGATCTGCTGGAGAGTAACAGAAAGCGACGGGGAACGAGTAACCCCGGAATAATACGAGGGGAAAATCAAATCTCTGCGACAAAACACTTTGTATGTCAGAATTATTTCAGTCTTTATAGATGCGAAAGAGGTTTTGCTTTCAGATCAGATCAAATTCCTGGGATTAGTGTCAAAGCTAGGTCAGAGTCAGGGTTAGATTATAGTCAGAGTTATGTCAGGGTTAGATTATAGTCAGGGTTATGTCAGAGTCAGGGTTAGATTATAGCCAGGGTCATGTCAGAGTCAGGGTTAGATTATAGTCAGGGTCATGTCAGAGTCAGGGTTAGATTATAGTCAGGGTCATGTCAGAGTCAGGGTTAGATTATAGTCAGGGTTATGTCAGAGTCAGGGTTAGATTATAGTCAGGGTTATGTCAGGGTTAGATTACAGTCAGGGTCATGTCAGAGTCAGGGTTAGATTATAGTCAGGGTTAGATTATAGTATGGGTTATGTCAGAGTTAGGGTTAGATTATAGTCAGGGTTATGTCAGAATCAGGGTTAGATTATAGTCAGGGTTAGATTATAGTATGGGTTATGTCAGAGTTAGGGTTAGATTATAGCCAGTGTTATGTCAGGGTTAGATTATAGTCAGGGTCATGTCAGAGTCAGGGTTAGATTATAGCCAGGGTTATGTCAGAGTCAGGGTTAGATTATAGTCAGGGTTAGATTACAGTCAGGGTCATGTCAGAGTCAGGGTTAGATTATAGTCAGGGTTAGATTATAGTATGGGTTATGTCAGAGTTAGGGTTAGATTATAGCCAGGGTTATGTCAGAATCAGGGTTAGATTATAGTCAGGGTTAGATTATAGTATGGGTTATGTCAGAGTTAGGGTTAGATTATAGCCAGTGTTATGTCAGGGTTAGATTATAGTCAGGGTCATGTCAGAGTCAGGGTTAGATTATAGTCAGGGTTAGATTATAGTCAGGGTTAGATTATAGTATGGGTTATGTCAGAGTTAGGGTTAGATTATAGCCAGGGTTATGTCAGAATCAGGGTTAGATTATAGTCAGGGTTAGATTATAGTCAGAGTTATGTCAGAGTCAGGGTTAGATTATAGCCAGGTTTATGTCAGAGTAAGGGTTAGGCTACAGTCAGGGTTAGATCAGAGTCAGGGGTTAGATCAAAGTCAGGGTTAGATTGGTCTCAAGGTTATGTTATAGTCCGGGTTAGGTTAGAAATTAGAACCAGCATTGGGTCAGTCAAGGTATAGAAAAGAGTAAGGGATAAATCAGGGATAGGTCTGAACCAGAGTTTGAGATAGGGCTCAGAGTTTGGATAAGGGTCAGAGTTTGGGATAAGGGTCAGAGTTTGAGATATGGGTCAGAGTTTGAGATACGGGTCAGAGTTTGAGATAAGGGTCAGAGTTTGGACAAGGGTCAGAGTTTGGGACAAGGGTCAGAGTTTGGGACAAGGGTCAGAGTTTGGGATAAGGGTCAGAGTTTGAGATACGGGTCAGAGTTTGGGATAAGGGTCAGAGTTTGGGATAAGGGTCAGAGTTTGGGACAAGGGTCAGAGTTTGGGATAAGGGTCAGAGTTTGGGACAAGGGTCAGAGTTTGGGATAAGGGTCAGAGTTTGGGACAAGGGTCAGAGTTTGGGATAAGGCTCAAAAAGTCACGTTACCTCATCAACCGATTCCCACAAACATTCCATTCTAACCTAAATGCCAACCAGGACCCCCTAACCCACTGAATAAAGTCCTGTGGGGGTATTTTAATGTAGCTGGTGGCACCTGTCACATCCTATCACATTGTGTCACATCACAACCTGTCACATTGTGTCACATCCTATCACATTGTGTCACATCCTATCACATTGTGTCACATCACAACCTGTCACATTGTGTCACATCACAACCTGTCACATTGTGTCACATCACAACCTGTCACATTGTGTCACATTTGTTTGTCGCATTTGTTTTTGTCTATATAATAAAGTATTTACACATAACACACAGTCAGATCTCGTATATTTATGCGTAAATGTGGATTTTAGGAAAACTGTGATAATTCCTAGATTTATTGAGATTTAACAGAGAAAGATATGATTAATCACCCTGATTCAGGCTTTATAGTGTGTGGGACCAGTGGGAACTCCGTTCCCTCTGCAAAATAGTGGTGGAACAGCATTCTCACGATTGACCCCTGAGTGTATCTTTTTAACCTCTTTGTGTGTGTTTTTTTTAACCCTCTAGGTGTTTCTATAAATTGGGATTTCTATCCTGTTGGACACAGGAGATGTCATGCTTAGTGGTTCCTGAGCCCAGGGTTGGAGCAGGAGGTTCAGTGAATTTAGCCTCTGCTTCCAGGTTTGAAGCTCAGGAGCCTCAGAGGTTTGAAGCTCAGGAGCCTCAGAGGTTTGAAGCTCAGAAGCCTCAGAGGTTTGAAGCTCAGGAGCCTCAGAGGTTTGAAGCTCAGGAGCCTCAGATGTTTGAAGCTCAGAAGCCTCAGAGGTTTGAAGCTCAGGAGCCTCAGAGGTTTGAAGCTCAGGAGCCTCAGAGGTTTGAAGGTTCTGCACTTGTTAATGTATAAAAGATTGATACAATGTGTAAACACAGGGTGTGTGATTCTGTCTGACCAGGAGCCTGGAGGACACCTGGTGCCATAGACCCACCTGGGCATGCTCTTCAGACACGTTGGGCACAGTGGTGGTCAGAGAGGCCACCTGGACAGCCTGCTTTCTGGCAGCCAGGAGGATCCTGCAGTAGGTGAAGGAGATGGCAGCTGATGGGAGGAAGAAGGTGAGGCATGAAGCCACCAAGGCATAGGGCAGACTGACCAGCAAGCGACACTGCTTCTCCTGAGGCTGGGAGGTCAGGTTCCTGGGCTGGAGCTCCAGGTCCTGCTCATGCCACCCCATCTCGATGGGCAGGAAGGAGGCAAGGGCTGCCAGGGTCCAGGTGGCCAGGATGAGGGCCAGGGCCCGGCAGGAGGTCATCCTGAGCTTGTACTTGAGGGGGGAGATGATGAGCAGGTACCTGTCCAGGCTGATGACACACAGGTTGAGGATGGAGGCGCTGCAACACATGACATCGAAGGAGTACCAGATGCAGCAGAAGTTGGCATCCAGGACCCAGCGGCCATAGAGTTCATTCAGCATGGCAGGGGGCATCACCACCAGCCCCACCATCAGGTCTGACATGAAGAGGGACACCAGGAAGTAGTTGGAGGTGTTCCTCAGGGACCGCTGGGTGAAGATGAGGAGGATCAGCAAGGTGTTGCCCAGGGTGGTGAGGAAGATGATCAGGCAGAGGAAGATGGCCATCCACACACTGCGACCATGTGGGGGAGAAGCAGGAGACCCTTCCCCTCCCTCCCCATCCTGTCCACCCCATGCTTCATCCATCCCCAGGCTGGTGGGAGCTTCTCCTAGGGAGAAGGTGGTCCATGTCTCTGCTGCATCCCCATCTCCAGGAGTCTCTCCTCCATGATGTCTACTTCACTTTTACTCCATCCATGTGAGCTCCTGTCTCAGAGCTTCATTATTTCCAGCCTCCTGGAAGCTGCTGCCCCCCCCCCTCCTCTCCTCCTCAGTCTATTAATAATCTCCATTATGATTCAGGTCTCATTTACTCCCTCTCTCTCCTCCTGCAATCCATGGACAAGACAGCGTGTAGCCCCCCCCCCGTGTGACTCCTTATCTCCAGGTACCCCCGTGTGTGACTCCTTATCTCCAGGTTAACCCCCCTGTGTGACTCCTTATCTCCAGGTTAACCCCCCTGTGTGACTCCTTATCTCCAGGTTAACCCCCCTGTGTGACTCCTTATCTCCAGGTTAACCCCCCTGTGTGACTCCTTATCTCCAGGTTAACCCCCGTGTGTGACTCCTTATCTCCAGGTTAACCCCCCCGTGTGTGACTCCTTATCTCCAGGTACCCCCGTGTGTGACTCCTTATCTCCAGGTTAGGCTAGGGTCAGACGAACGCATTTTTCACGTCGTCCGTGAAAAAGTTCGGTCGAACGAACGTACGTATTTTCCCCCGGAATACGCGATAGCGGTCATACGATGCGCCTTTTCGTCCGTGATTTTGTACGGATCATCAATAAAACACTTTTTGAGTCTGGACGTTATGTTGGCCGGACATTAGCAGCGTCTGACGTCTCCTAATCACACACACACGCCGCTATGCGGCCGCAGCGCACTCTGTACGTCAGTAGTAGCGGTTTGACGTTCTCGAAAAAATGCGTTCGTTGGCCACTTGCGTTGCGCGGACGAACTTTCGTGCGGCCGTTCGTCGTATGTTCCCCGGCATTGGACGTCATTTGCTGCTAGTACGGCCGTGATTTCGTGCGGCTAAACGCACGTTAAAACTGCGCTAGTCTGACCCTAGCCTTAACCCCCCTGTGTGACTCCTTATCTCCAGGTTAACCCCCCTGTGTGACTCCTTATCTCCAGGCACCCTGTGTGTGACTCCTTATCTCCAGGTACCCCTGTGTGTGACTCCTTATCTCCAGGTTAAACCCCCTTGTGTGTGATTCCTTATCTCCAGGTTAACCCCCCTGTGCGACTCCTTATCTCCAGGTTAAACCCCCCTGTGTGTGACTCCTTATCTCCAGGTACCCCTGTGTGTGACTCCTTATCTCCAGGTTAAACCCCCCTGTGTGTGACTCCTTATCTCCAGGTACCCCTGTGTGTGACTCCTTATCTCCAGGTTAACCCCCCGTGTGTGACTCCTTATCTCCAGGTTAACCCCCCTGTGTGTGACTCCTTATCTCCAGGTTAAACCCCCCTGTGTGTGACTCCTTATCTCCAGGTTAAACCCCCCTGTGTGTGACTCCTTATCTCCAGGTTAAACCCCCCTGTGTGTGACTCCTTATCTCCAGGTTAACCCCCCTGTGTGACTCCTAATCTCCAGGTTAAACCCCGTGTGTGACTCCTTATCTCCAGGTTAAACCCCCCCATGTGCATCCCTATCTCCTGGATCCTCCCAAGTGCCTCCTTATCTCCAGGATCCTCTCCCCTCTAAGCAGATGATGATCCCTACACAAGCATGTTTCTGGGAGCCTCTTCCCCAGTGCATCCTTATCTCTCTAGGATACCTCTCCCCGTGAGCAGCAAATCCCTGTCTCCAGGATCCTCCCATGTATCCTCATCTTTATCTCCAGGACACCAAACCATGTATCCTTATCTCCAGGACAACACCCCATGTATCCTTATATCCAGGATCCCCCATGTGTCCTTATCTCCAGGATCCCCATGTATCCTTATCTCCAGGATCCCCCCATGCATCCTTATCTTCAGGACACTACCCCATGTATCCTTATATCCAGGATCCCCCCCATGTAATCTTATCTCCAGGAGCCTCCATGTATCCTTATCTCCAGGATTCCCCCATGTATCCTTATCTCCAGGATCCTCCATGTATCCTTATCTCCAGGATCCTCCATGTATAATTATCTCCAGGATCCCAATGTATCCTTATCTTCAGGATCCCCCCACGTATCCTTATCTTCAGGCACCCACCATTTATCCTTATCTTTAGGATCCCCCATGTGTCCTTAACTTCAGGATCCCCCATTTATCCTTATCTCCAGAATCCCCCATGTATCCTTATCTCCAGGACACCACCCCATGTATCCTTATATCCAGGATCCCCTCATGTAATCTTATCTCCAGGATCCTCCATGTATCCTTATCTCCAGGATCCCCCATGTATCCTTATCTCCAGGATCCCCCATGTATCCTTATCTCCAGGATCCCCATGTATCCTTATCTTCAGGATCCCCCATATATCCTTATCTTCAGGCACCCCCCATTTATCCTTATCTTCATAATCCCCCATGTATCCTTATCTCCAGGATCCCCCATGTATCTCCAGGATCCCCCATGTATCCATATCTCCAGGATCCCCATGTATCTCCAGAATCCCCCATGTATCCTTATCTCCAGGATCCCCCATGTATCCTTATCTCCAGGATCCCCCATGTATCTCCAGGATCCCCATGTATCCTTAGCTCCAGGATCCCCCATGTATCTCCAGGATCCCCCATGTATCCTTATCTCCAGGATCCCCCATGTATCCTTATCCCCAGGATCCTCCATGTATCTCCAGGATCCCCCATATATCCTTATCTCCAGGATCCCACATATATCCTTATCTCCAGGATCCCCCATGTATCCTTAGCTCCAGGATCCCCCATGTATCACCAGGATCCCCCATGTATCCTTATCTCCAGGATCCCCTATGTATCCTTATCTCCATTATCCCCCATGTTTCTCCAGGATCCCCCATGTATCCTTATCTTCAGGATCCCCACGTATCCTTATCTTCAGGCACCCTCATTTATCCTTATGTTCATAATCCCCCATGTATCCTTATCTCCAGGATCCCCCATCTATCTCCAGGATCCCCAAGTATCCATATCTCCAGGATCCCCCATGTATTCTTATCTCCAGGATCCCCCATGTATCCTTATCTTCAGGATCCCCCACGTATCCTTTTCTTCAGGCACCCCCCATTTATCCTTATCTTCATTATCCCCATGTATCCTTATCTCCAGGATCCCCATGTATCTCCAGGATCCCCCATGTATCCATATCTCCAGGATCCCCATGTATCTCCAGGATCCCCCATGTATCCTTAGCTCCAGGATCCCCCCATGTATCGTTAGCTCCAGGACCCTCTCATCACTTCTGTTTTAGTTTTGTTGCTGTTTATTGTTATTGTATCACTTTATTAGGAATAATTCAACAAACACACACACCATTATTCAGAGAGCGGTGAAAAGCAGGAGAATGACTGGAGAATGGAAAATTCTAGGTCAAAATATCCAAACCAGAAAAATTCTCCCTTTCATCTCACTTTCCAAATTGGCTATTTTACCCTAGAATTTTCCATTCTCCAGTCATTCTCCTGCTTTTCACTGCTCTCTGAATAACCCTGATAATGTTTATTCTCTGACAAAATGTTACATGTATCCAGTTGTAAACAGACTGTGTCCTGCCTGTCCCGTTAAACAGATGTGTCCCTAATTAACACGACCATCTGTGAAGGGATTAATTAATACACTGGATTCTCTCATCCCCTCAATGTCTTCTCACCTTCCATCCTGAATCCCATGGGGTAGATGGGGGGGGGGGGTAAAATGTCTGGTTTCTCCTGACCGACCTTTAGGATTAAGGCTAGGGTCAGACTGAGGCAGTGCGAACGCGCGTTCTGGCGCACATAATTACGGCCGCACTAGCAGCAGATGCCGGGCAATGACGGCCAATATACGAAGTACGGTCGCACAAAAGTCCGGCTGCGCAACGCAAGTGGAAAATGAACGCATTTTTTCGAGAACGTTAAACCACTAGTACTGACGTACAGAGTGCGCTGCGTCCGCTAGTGGTGTGTGTGTGTGAATTGGAGATGTCAGACGCTGCTAATGTCCGGCCAACATAACGTCCAGATGCAAGAAGTGTTTTATTGATGATCCGTACAAAATCACGGATGAAACTGCGCATAGTATGACCGCTATCGCGTATTCCGTGAAAAAATACGTCCATTCTTCGAACGCACATTTTCACGGACAACGCGAAAAATGCGTTAGTCTGACCCTAGCCTAAGGGAATATTCTTGTCGTTTTCTTCCTGCAGAGCGAATCTTTAACTCTCGGAAAGGATAATGGCATTTTTTAAGTATTTTGGGTGAAAAAGCGAAGAATGGACGAAAGATTTGTTTCACATATCAGGTTCCTGACCTTGTCACTGTGTAACCTCATCTCAATCCCCATCACTCTGTGACCTCATCTCAATCCCCATCACTCTGTGACCTCATCTCAATCCCCATAACTCTGTGACCTCATCTCAATCCCCATCACTCTGTAACCTCATCTCAATCCCCATCACTCTGCAACCTCATCTCAATCCCCATCACTCTGTGACCTCATCTCAATCCCCATCACTCTGTAACCTCATCTCAATCCCCATCACTCTGTAACCTCATCTCAATCCCCATCACTCTGTGACCTCATCTCAATCCCCATCACTCTGTGACCTCATCTCACATTTATTTATTTATAAAGGATTTTCCCAGGACGGATACATTGAGATTTCTCTCGTTTTCAAGTATGTCCTGGATTTAAGAACATTGAAGTGTTACAGTTACAGAAATACAACATAGTAAATTGCAAGATATTAACACAAAACCAAATATACAGATTAACCCAGAAAATAAAATATGTAACAAATATAGTTACTATGTTACAGTTGTGTTCAAAATGATTCAACCCCCAATGCTGTAAAGGGTTTTAGGGAATTTAGTGACATTTGTAATTGTATTCAGAATGAAATCCTACAAGGACTTTTTAAAGAACCATATGCAACTAAAATGACATCAATTGGTTTTGTAATACAGTAGTAAATGTTTCTTTTGTGAATTCTTCATTGACACAATTATTCAACCCCTTAAAGACTACCACTCTGAAGAACAGAGGAGCATTCAAGTGTTTTCAATCAGGTATTGAAAACACCTGTGGATGTCACGGAGCAGCAATAAAGCATAATAAGCACCAATTAGGCAGCTTTAAAATGACTGATACTCAGCTCCTTCTAGACATTTACTGGTGTGGTTACAAACATGGTGAAGTCAAGAGAATGGTCCAGGAAGACAAGAGAAGAGGTGATTACTCTTCACAGGAAGGGCAATGGCTATAAGAAGATTGCAAAGATGTTAAACATACCAAGAGAGACCATAGGAAGCATCATTCGCAAATTCAAGGCAAAGGGCACTGTTGAAACGCTACCTGGTCGTGGCAGAAAGAAGATGCTGACTTCGACTGCTGTGCGCTACCTGAAGCGTAGAGTGGAGAAAAGTCCCCGTGTGACTGCTGAGGAACTGAGAAAAGATTTGTCAGATGTGGGTACTGAAGTTTCAGCTCAGACAATATGGCGCACACTGCGTAATGAAGACCTCCATGCCAGAACTCCCAGGCGCACCCCTTGCTGTCTCCAAAGAATAAGAAGAGTCGACTGCAGTATGCCAAAAGTCATGTGGACAAACCACAGAAGTTTTGGGATAGTGTTCTGTGGACTGATGAAACAAAATTAGAACTGTTTGGGCCCATGGATCAACGCTATGTTTGGAGGAGGAAGAACAAGGCTTATGAAGAAAAGACACCTTGCCTACTGTGAAGCATGGCGGGGGGTCAATCATGCTTTGGGGCTGTTTTGCTTCTGCAGGTACAGGGAAGCTTCAGCGTGTGCAAGGTACCATGAATTCTCTTCAGTACCAGGAGATATTGGATGACAATGTGATGCAGTCCGTCACAAACCTGAGGCTTGGGAGACGTTGGACCTTTCAACAGGACAATGATCCCAGCATACCTCCAAGTCCACTAGAGCATGGTTGCAGATTAAAGGCTGGAACATTTTGGAGTGGCCATCGCAGTCACCTGACTTAAATCCGATTGAGAACCTCTGGTGGGACTTAAAGAAAGCAGTTGCAGTGCGCAAGTCTAAGAATGTGACTGAACTGGAGGCTTTTGCCCATGACGAATGGGCGAAGATACCCGTAGATGGCTGCAAGACACTTGTGTCAAGCTATGCTTCACGTTTAAAAGCTGTTATAACTGTAAAAGGATGTTGTACTAAGTACTAAGATTGAATGTCACTTGGGGGTTGAATAAAACTGATAATGATGTGAGCACAGAAAAGACATTTGTGCTTATTTCATTATAAATGTTATGTTATATTTGTCTGACCTACACGTGCCTCTTTGATTTAATTGTAAGCAAGATGACTGAATGATCAAAATCAATGTCAAACTGGCCAAAACACTCAATTTCAGTGGGGGTTGAATAATTTTGAACACAACTGTACATGTTTACAGGTGCATTCTGTATATTGTCACTATGTTACATGTTTATGTTTACAGGTGCATTCTGTATATAGTCACGTGTTACATGTTTACAGGTGCATTCTGTATATAGTCACTGTGTTACATGTTTACAGGTGCATTCTGTATATAGTCATTATGTTACATGTTTACAGGTGCATTCTGTATATAGTCACTGTACTACATGTTTACAGGTGCATTCTGTATAGTCACTATGTTACATGTTTACAGGTGCATTCTGTATATAGTCACTATGTTACATGTTTACAGGTGCATTCTGTATATAGTCACTGTGTTACATGTTTACAGGTGCATTCTGTATATAGTCACTGTGTTACATGTTTACAGGTGCATTCTGTATATAGTCACTGTGTTACATGTTTACAGGCGCATTCTATATATAGTCACTATGTTACATACTTACAGGAGCATTCTGTATATAGTCACTATGTTACATACCTAAAGGCGCATTTTGTATATAGTCACTGTGTTACGTGTTTACAGGAGCATTCTGTATATAGTCACTATGTTACATAATTACAGGAGCATTCTGTATATAGTCACTATGTTACATGTTTACAGGTGCATTCTGTATATAGTCACTGTGTTACATGTTTACAGGCGCATTCTGTATATAGTCACTGTGTTACATGTTTACAGGCACATTCTGTATATAGTCACTGTGGTACATGTTTACAGGTGCATTCTGTATGTAGTCACTGTGTTACATGTTTACAGGCGCATTCTGTATATAGTCACTGTGGTACATGTTTACAGGCGCATTCTGTATGTAGTCACTATGTTACATGTTTACAGGCCATTCTGTATATAGTCACTGTGTTACATGTTTACAGGTGCATTCTGTATGTAGTCACTGTGTTACATGTTTACAGGCGCATTCTGTATATAGTCACTGTGGTACATGTTTACAGGCGCATTCTGTATGTAGTCACTATGTTACATGTTTACAGGCCATTCTGTATATAGTCACTGTGTTACATGTTTACAGGAGCATTCTGTATATAGTCACTATGTTACATACTTACAGGAGCATTCTGTATATAGTCACTATGTTACATGTTTACAGGTGCATTCTGTATATAGTCACTGTGTTACATGTTTACAGGCGCATTCTGTATATAGTCACTGTGTTACATGTTTACAGGCACATTCTGTATATAGTCACTGTGTTACATGTTTACAGGTGCATTCTGTATGTAGTCACTGTGTTACATGTTTACAGGCGCATTCTGTATATAGTCACTGTGGTACATGTTTACAGGCGCATTCTGTATGTAGTCACTATGTTACATGTTTACAGGCCATTCTGTATATAGTCACTGTGTTACATGTTTACAGGTGCATTCTGTATGTAGTCACTGTGTTACATGTTTACAGGCGCATTTTGTATATAGTCACTGTGTTACGTGTTTACAGGCGCATTCTGTATATAGTCACTGTGTTACATGTTTACAGGTGCATTTTATATATAGTCACTATGTTACATGTTTACAGGCCATTCTGTACATAGTCACTGTGTTACATGTTTACAGGCGCATTCTGTATATAGTCACTGTGTTACATGTTTACAGGCGCATTTTGTATATAGTCACTGTGTTACGTGTTTACAGGTGCATTTTATATATAGTCACTATGTTACATGTTTACAGGTGCATTCTGTATATAGTCACTGTGTTACATGTTTACAGGCGCATTCTGTATATAGTCACTGTGTTACATGTTTACAGGTGCATTCTGTATATAGCCACTGTGTTACATGTTTACAGGCGCATTTTGTATATAGTCACTGTGTTACGTGTTTACAGGTGCATTTTATATATAGTCACTATGTTACATGTTTACAGGTGCATTCTGTATATAGTCACTGTGTTACATGTTTACAGGCGCATTCTGTATATAGTCACTGTGTTACATGTTTACAGTTGCATTCTGTATATAGCCACTGTGTTACATGTTTACAGGCGCATTTTGTATATAGTCACTGTGTTACGTGTTTACAGGTGCATTCTATATATAGTCACTATGTTACATGTTTACAGGCACATTCTATATATAGTCACTCTGTTACATGTTTACAGGCGCATTCTGTATGTAGTCACTGTCTTACATGTTTACAGGTGCATTCTGTATATAGTCACTATGTTACATGTTTACAAGCGCATTCTGTATATAGTCACTGTGTTACATGTTTACAGGCGCATTCTGTATGTAGTCACTGTGTTACATGTTTACAGGCGCATTCTGTATATAGTCACTGTGTTACATGTTTACAGGGGCATTCTGTATATAGTCACTGTGTTACATGTTTACAGGTGCATTCTGTATATAGTCACTGTGTTACATGTTTACAAGCGCATTCTGTATATAGTCACTGTTACATGTTTACAGGTGCATTCTGTATACAGTCACTGTGTTACATGTTTACAGGCGCATTCTGTATGTAGTCACTGTGTTACATGTTTACAGGCGCATTCTGTATATAGTCACTGTGTTACATGTTTACAGGGGCATTCTGTATATAGTCACTGTGTTACATGTTTACAGGTGCATTCTGTATATAGTCACTGTGTTACATGTTTACAGGTGCATTCTGTATATAGTCACTATGTTACATGTTTACAGGTGTTTTCTGTATATAGTCACTGTGTTACATGTTTACAGGCGCATTCTGTATATAGTCACTGTGTTACATGTTTACAGGCGCATTCTGTATATAGTCACTATGTTACATGTTTACAGGTGCATTCTGTATATAGTCACTGTGTTACATGTTTACAGGTGCATTCTGTATATAGTCACTATGTTACATGTTTACAGGTGTTTTCTGTATATAGTCACTGTGTTACATGTTTACAGGCACATTCTGTATATAGTCACTGTGTTACATGTTTACAGGTGCATTCTGTATATAGTCACTATGTTACATGTTTACAGGTGTTTTCTGTATATAGTCACTGTGTTACATGTTTACAGGCACATTCTGTATATAGTCACTGTGTTACATGTTTACAGGCGCATTTCGTATTGAGGTATGTTAATAGGGAGCTCTTAATTGACTTTAGACTGGGGGAAGATTTGACGGTGTCTGGGAGGTTATTCCATATTTGCGGTGCTCTGTAGGAAAATGAGGATCGAGCCACTGTCTTTTTGTATTGTGGTATTGTAAGTAAGGTGCTGGTCCTGGATCGGAGGTTATAGGATGAGGGAACTGCCGGGGGAAGCAGCATATTCAGGTAGGGTGGCAGCTTCCCAGAAAAGCTCTTAAACACCAGGCTGGAAAGGTGAAGGGTGCGTCTAGATTCCAGCGACGGCCAGTTTAGTTCTTTTAACATGTCACAATGGTGGGTCATGTAGTTACATTGTAGCACAAAGCGGCAGAATGAGTTATACAATGTAGTAAGTTTATGAAGGTGTGTTTGCGGGGCGGCTGCATACACTACATCTCCGTATTCAATAGCCGGCATAAGCATTTGCTGTACAATCTGCTTTGTTACCGCGGGACTCAGGCAGGATTTGTTTCTGTACAGGGCACCTAGTTTGGGGTGAAGTTTAGATGAGAGTTTTTCGATGTGGGGCCAAAAGATAGATTTGGGTCCAACCACATACCTAGATATTTGAGAGAAGTGACTGTGGTCAGCGTGTCATTTGATTTTGTCCCAACACATAGATGGGGTGTTTGTAATTTGTGTAGTTTAGGTTTTGTTCCAAAGAGCATTGTAACAGTTTTGTCAGTATTTAGAAAAAGTTTGTTACATCCTCTTCCCTCTGTAACCTGATCACGATCGTTCAGGATGATTGTCACCTGGGCGGGATGGATGGGACGAGGTCTGGAGGGAATGGGCTTCGCGAGGTGGAGAGGAGAATAATGCGATGGGGTGATTGGGAGACGGACGGGACGAGAGATGTGTCTCCCACAACCACAAATAGTGTTTCGGTTGGGAGGGAGGACGCCCAGAGGAGGCCAAGGGGTTCCTGAGGACCTATGTCTCTGAGACGCTCCTCAGAAAGGCCGTGGGTTGTGTTTATGGAGTAAAGTGGAGCCCTTACAGGATATAATGATTTTTTGGGTTGGTTGGTGATAGTGTAGAGTTTTTAGCAAGGGTGCACACAGTTGCAGTAGCGCATCATCAATCTCTGTCTCGTGCATTGATAAAGGTGTCACGTTCAGGAGTTTGACCTTTCGTTGCAGTGAAGGCCAACACAGGATTATTATCTAGATCCGAGCAAACCGTGGTTGTTATTAAATGAGTTAAACCCTGAGACCCCCGCGACCCCCCTGCCCCCCGCAGTAACCCATTGCTTCCCCTTTTACCGGCCGCAGCTGATATATTGTGTTTCGGGGTAATGGCACATAGTGTTAACCCCAAAATGATTCTCGGTGCTCATCGTCTTCAACTCATTAGACGAGCTCAGACATGTCAGTGAAGGTTTAGTGAAGCCCCCCTGGCGGCGCTGCTCTCCTGTCTGGCTTTCAGGGGGTTAATAGTTTACGAGTTGTGGGAATCGATGGAGACTTGACGTGAGTTGAGCGGCAGCGCCGGCAGTTGGCAGGTAATTGGTCTCCGCAGACACCATTGACTCGCTCGGATTATTCACCTCCCTCTCCTTATCGCATCAAACACATTTCTGCAGACCTGGTACCATTAACCCCTTGCGCGCAGGCAGGCGGGCTGGAGGTGAGAGGGTTAATGGCGTCTCCGTCGCTGCAGGTAACAGCTGTCATTTCCTCATAACCGTAAAACGCCCGGTGAATAAATGATGCGCAGGATCCGCACACAACGGGTTAATATTTCATCATTTTCAGCTTTTTAAAGTAAATTTTGTGAAAAAGGATCAAAATTTATTATTTTCACTTTTCTTTCTTTTCCACAAATTTACGAATTTATTCTTTTTTTTTCTCATTTTCCAGCTTGAATCCTGTCATTTATTCCAGACCCCCCCCCCCCCGCAGGGTGTAATGTGTCTCCCCCTCTATGACCCCCCCCGCACACCCCCCCCGCAGGGTGTAATGTGTCTCCCCCTCTATGACCCCCCCCGCAGGGTGTAATGTGTCTCCCCCTCTATGACCCCCCCGCAGGGTGTAATGTGTCTCCCCCTCTATGACCCCCCCGCACACCTCCCCCGCAGGTGTAATGTGTCTCCCCCTCTATGACCCCCCCGCACACCTCCCCCCGCAGGGTGTAATGTGTCTCCCCCTCTATGACCCCCCCGCAGGGTGTAATGTGTCTCCCCCTCTATGACCCCCCCCGCACACCTCCCCCGCAGGGTTTAATGTGTCTCCCCCTCTATGACCCCCCCCGCACACCTCCCCCGCAGGGTGTAATGTGTCTCCCCCTCTATGACCCCCCCCACATACCTCCCCCCGCAGGGTTTAATGTGTCTCCCCCTCTATGACCCCCCCCGCAGGTGTAATGTGTCTCCCCCTCTATGACCCCCCCGCACACCTCCCCCGCAGGGTGTAATGTGTCTCCCCCTCTATGACCCCCCCCGCACACCTCCCCCGCAGGGTGTAATGTGTCTCCCCCTCTATGACCCACCCCACGTGCATTGCCTAGTGCAGTATGGGGCAAGCGCAGAGCCTAGAATAGTATAGGGGAGCGCAGAGCCTGGCGCAGTATAGGGGAGCGCAGAGCCTGGCGCAGTATAGGGGAGCGCAGAGCCTGGCACAGTATAGGGGAGCACAGAGCCTGGCGCAGTATAGGGGAGCACAGAGCCTGGCGCAGTATAGGGGAGCGCAGAGCCTGGCACAGTATAGGGGAGTGCAGAGCCTGGCATAGTATAGGGGAGCACAGAGCCTGACACAGTATAGGGGAGTGCAGAGCCTAGCATAGGGGAGCGCAGAGCCTGGCATAGTATAGGGGAGCGCAGAGCCTGGCATAGAATAGGGGAGTGCAGAGCCTGGCATAGTATAGGGAAGCGCAGAGCCTGGCATAGTATAGGGGAGCGCAGAGCCTGACACAGTATAGGGGAGTGCAGAGCCCAGCATAGGGGAGCGCAGAGCCTGGCATAGAATAGGGGAGTGCAGAGCCTGGCGCAGTATAGGGCGAGCATAGAGCCTGACACAGTATAGGGGAGCGCAGAGCCTGGCACAGTATAGGGGAGTGCAGAGCCTGGCACAGTATAGGGAGCGCAGAGCGTGGCATAGTATAGGGGAGCGCAGAGCCTGGTGCAGTATAGGAGAGCGCAGAGCCTGGCACAGTATAGGGGAGCGCAGAGCCTGGCATAGTATAAGGGAGCGCAGAGCCTGGCATAGAATAGGGGAGCGCAGAGCCTGGCATAGTATAGGGGAGCGCAGAGCCTGGCATAGAATAGGGGAGCGCAGAGCCTGGCATAGTATAGGAGAGCGCAGAGCCTGGCATAGAATAGGGGAGCGCAGAGCCTGGCATAGTATAGGGGAGCGCAGAGCCTGGCATAGAATAGGGGAGCGCAGAGCCTGGTGCAGTATAGGGGAGTGCAGAGCCTGGCACAGTATAGGGGAGCGCAGAGCCTGGCATAGTATAGGGGAGCGCAGAGCCTGGCGCAGTATAGGGGAGCGCAGAGCCTGGCATAGTATAGGGGAGTGCAGAGCCTGACACAGTATAGGGGAGCGCAGAGCCTGGCGCAGTATAGGGGAGCGCAGAGCCTGGCATAGTATAGGAGAGTGCAGAGCCTGACACAGTATAGGGGAGCGCAGAGCCTGGCATAGTATGGGGGAGCGCAGAGCCTGGCATAGTATAGGGGAGCGCAGAGCCTGGCGCAGTATTAATTTTCATTAAGAAGGCTGCTTCGCGCGTCTCTCTATGTGGGTATGTGAGCGCAGGGGGGTATGTGAGTGCAGGGGTGTATGTGAGTGCAGGGGTGTATGTGTGTGGAATGCCTGCATGTATATGACTGGGATGCGCACACTGATATTCCACAGGTTATACAAGGCCCCAGGGAGAGCCAGGCTTTAGGCGATGCCTCCTTTAACTAATGATAGATCCTCCACTGCCCGGACGGTCCTGCAAGGAGCGGGTGGACTGACCCGGAGTTGTGATACTCTGCAGCGAGCCGGTCCCACCTAAACCAAAGCCCACCAGGCCCACCGTGCACGGGGCCATAATAACTGAATAGAGAGCGAGAGAGAGTGAGTCTGTTATTAAAGGTTCGTTAGCCCTTATTTTTATAAGTAGCCCAATATGATTTTCCCCGTTTTATAGATATGCCAGTTAACTAAAGATTTCTGATGTCTGTGTGTTATTCCCTGTATAGTGTAGATCTCTGTATTAGTACCTGCTATTGTGTAAATTCTCTCAGTAAGAAATTCCTTCCCCCATTCTCCATTGTTTGAAGGCCCTGGGTAGTTATCTGATCTGTGATGTTGTCTGTTTGATTGTATGTAAATGTTATGGTCCTTGACTCTATCTGTCCTCTCTGTGAATAAACAGTCAGTTCTATTCTGACCAAGCTTGAAGTCACGACTCATGATTTGGAGCACCAGGAATCTTCTGCCCCCTGTGCCAAGGAAAGGCTCCAGGTCTACAGCTTCGGCTTATTCCTGGGGGTGCTAGCCAGGCTCTCTACATACACCGGGCCTTGAGCTGCAGCTAAGGTACAAGAGAAAGGTGTGAGAGTCACGAGGAGAAACTGGGTGTCCAGCGAGGAAGCAGCATTGGCAGATGTGACCCTGTCCGGGCACAGAGATCTGTTACATTGGTGGCAGCGCGTGGGATGCTTCCTACAGTCCAGGGACATCCAAACCATCACCGGGATTCGATATCCAGACGGTGCGGCAGATGCAGAAGATGGCCACAGTCACAGAGACAGACGTAGGTTACGAGAATGGCAGAACCAGCATAGGGGACCGATGACAGAACAGGTCCTGCTGGAAGAGAGTGCGAAGATCTGCCTGATGATGTGGTGGGAAGCTCTTGATGCCGAGCGAATGTACAATGGCAAAATGATCCCCTTGGGCTACGTGAGGTACGAGATAATATTGGAGAGTCGTATGGTGGGCCTGGGAGAACAGCCACCAGAAGAGGATGTGCAGGAGCTCCGCAGACTGATTCTGAAGGAAATGGCATTAGCACTGTGGGATTATAGATGAGACTATGGTTTCCATGTGTGTGCCCTCTGAGTGCTGGGCAGTTGGCACAGATCCCCAGCCATCTCCTGATGAGACACCAGCCACCCCCCATTCTCTCCAGCAGCTGATCTCAATACCAGGAGATGGGGCAGCTGTAATCTCTTCTGAGTGGACAGCACAATCTAGGGGAGACTGCAGAAGCAGTTTTGCTCCCCAGCGCCCGAATCAAACTTTCCGGCAGGATGTTTTTCTGGGGTGGGAGTTTGCGACTAACGCAGGTCTAGACCTGTGGGAGGTTGAAGACCTGGTTAGTCTGTTTTGGAAGGGGGAGATATGTGATAGAAGACAATGTCGCTGTGCTACTTGGAGGGGGCTGTGCGCTAGCCTCCTGCCCAGAGACTATGGCCCGTGAAAGAGACTATTGGGGAACTGGTGGACCTTTTAAAGATATTTGGTGGGGTCCGTGGACATCCCCAAGTGGACCCGCAGAGGGTCTCACCGGGTCTGCCAACTGGTAACTTGGGGGAGATATGTGACGGGACAGCCGCCACTACGCTGTAGCGCAGTACAACAGTTCAAGTGTTTATTTTTTTTATAAGTACCTCAATATGATTTTCCCCGTTTTATAGATATGCCAGTTAACTAAAGATTTCTGATGTCTGTGTGTTATTCCCTGTATAGTGTAGATCTCTGTATTAGTACCTGCTATTGTGTAAATTCTCTCAGTAAGAAATTCCTTCCCCCATTCTCCATTGTTTGAAGGCCCTGGGTAGTTATCTGATCTGTGATGTTGTCTGTTTGATTGTATGTAAATGTTATGGTCCTTGACTCTATCTGTCCTCTCTGTGAATAAACAGTCAGTTCTATTCTGACCAAGCTTGAAGTCACGACTCATGATTTGGAGCACCAGGAATCTTCTGCCCCCTGTGCCAAGGAAAGGCTCCAGGTCTACAGCTTCGGCTTATTCCTGGGGGTGCTAGCCAGGCTCTCTACATACACCGGCCTTGAGCTGCAGCTAAGGTACAAGAGAAAGGTGTGAGAGTCACGAGGAGAAACTGGGTGTCCAGCGAGGAAGCAGCATTTGGCAGATGTGACCCTGTCCGGGCACAGAGATCTGTTACAGGGAGGTCATGTGACACCTCTAATAGGGAGGTCATGTGTCTGCTCTAACAGGGAGGTCATGTGACTGCTCTAACAGGGAGGTCATGTGACTGCTCTAACAGGGAGGTCATGTGACTGCTCTAACAGGGAGGTCATGTGACTGCTCTAACAGGGAGGTCATGTGACTGCTCATATAGGGAGGTCATGTGACTGCTCTAACAGGGAGGTCATGTGACTGCTCATATAGGAAGGTCATGTGACTGCTCTAACAGGGAGGTCATGTGACAGCTCTAATAGGGAGGTCATGTGACTGCTCATATAGGAAGGTCATGTGACTGCTCATATAGGGAGGTCATGTGACAGCTCTAATAGGGAGGTCATGTGACTGCTCATATAGGGAGGTCATACGATGGCAGTGCCTGCAGAGATCCCTGCTGAGCTGCACAGGAGAAGCCGCCAGAGGGAGTAATATTGCCGGAGAGTCGCCAGGAATAAAGTGTTTTCTTGTGTCGGACGAGCGTTAATTCCAAAAGCGCCTTAAATAAAACGTTATTGTCACCTTCAAACGCGTAACGACCATTTACATCTATAGATCTGATTCTGTATTTGTCTGTCTTTGTCTCTGACTCTCTCTGTCTGTCTCCCTCTCTGGCTCTGTCTGTCTGTCTCTGCCTCTCTGTGTCTGTCTCTCTGTCTGTTTGTCTCTGTCTGCCTCTCTGTGTCTGTCTCTCTGTCTGTTTGTCTCTGTCTGCCTCTCTGTGTCTGTCTCCCTCTCTGGCTCTGTCTCTCTCCCTCTCTGGCTCTGTCTCTCTGTCTGTCTCTGCCTCTCTGTGTCTGTCTCTCTGTCTGTTTGTCTCTGTCTGCCTCTCTGTCTCTGCCTCTCTATCTCTGTCTGTCTCTGCCTCTGTCTGTGTCTCTGGCTGTCTGTCTCTGCCTCTCTGTGTCTGTCTCTCTGTCTGTTTGTCTCTGTCTGCCTCTCTGTCTCTGCCTCTCTATCTCTGTCTGTCTCTGCCTCTGTCTGTGTCTCTGGCTGTCTGTCTCTGCCTCTCTGTGTCTGTCTCTCTCTCTGTGTCTGTCTCTCTGTCTGTTTGTCTCTGTCTGCCTCTCTGTCTCTGCCTCTCTATCTCTGTCTGTCTCTGCCTCTGTCTGTGTCTCTGGCTGTCTGTCTCTGCCACTCTGTGTCTGTCTCTCTGTCTGTTTGTCTCTGTCTCTCTGTCTGCCTCTCTGCCTCTGTCTGTCTCTGCCTCTGTCTGTCTGTCTCTGCCTCTCTGTCTCTGTCTGTCTCTGCCTCTGTCTGTCTGTTTCTGCCTCTCTGTCTCTGCCTCTCTGTCTGCGTCTCTCTGTCTCTGTCTGTCGCCCGCAGTGAGTGACGCAGGAGACTCCGGGCACGTGTGGCACTGATTTATTATGTTATTTGTTATACTGCATTCTGATTGGATGATTTTTCTCATGACACAGGTGACTGTACATTTATATGTTGTAATTCTTTATACATAGTTCGGGGCCCCCTCGTTGCTAGCATTGTTTGCTGCGCGGCCCCTGCGATTCACCCCCTGGGTAACCAGGGTCTTTAGAAAGGGTATTCTCTGCCGTGCCATGTGGCCGCCCTCCCTGGCGCTTTAAAATCCCGTATTCTGCCATGGAAGAGCCTCCGATCCGAGCAGGAAGGTCAATGGGAGGGGGCGGGGCTACAAAACCAAGATGGCCACCCCATGACTATTTACATTACTTGTACTTCTGTACATTCAGCGAAAAAACGTAAAGGAGAAAGCGGTGACCGCAGAGAATCAGTAACCCGAGCGTCACAGGGTACAGCGCTTTAACCCCCTCATTGCCAGAGCTCTGTTTTGATGTTTACAAGCACTGAAGGGGTTACAGGGACCGTATAATAACCTGTGACTAATAGTTATTGCAGATAAACTCATTATTCGCGTCGTTTCGGTTCAAACAATGTTCTCTGTATGTGAATGATATAGGCCTGAGGCCACGTGCGCAGGGGGCGGGTCCTGGGCAGATTTGAGCAGGAGGTGACGCGGCGATGGCGGAAGATTTACGTATACTTAGTGTTTCTACGGGTGAATCACAGCGTTTACACCAGTGAGCGTTACTATTACTGTATGAAGCATGGAGTCCTGGGCGCCGCCACGTCTGGCGAATGCGTAAAAACCGCTGGGGCAGACGGCGCCAGCTTTGTCGCAGATAAATATCCAATTACTCTGAAAGTCGTGCTCCTCGGGGGCGGGGCTTAGGAGAATTCGACAGATACACTTAGATATCTATGGGCCCCGCGATTGTTCCCATTAATGGCCGTACGTCCCGTGGGAATGCCCGCATTGCCGCAGTGTCTCTGGCCACGGGTCGGTGCTGCTCCGCGTGTGACGCTCGTGAAGGAGCGCGGGTCCTTAGGGCTTCTCACTCTTCGCTCTCTCCTTCCCGATGCGCGGGGGACGGCGACTCCTCCTCCTGCGGGGGCTGGTGGTGACGACCGATGCTCTCGGCGGGAGGGAGCGTCTCCTCGGCCGTGTTTAGGTAGACGTTGAACATGGCTCCCTCCTGGCTCAGCTCCTTCCCGCACGCCTGGCAGCTGCACCGCAGGATCTTCTCCACCAGCTTGTCCACTCGTGGCACCTCCTCGTTGCCCGGGCACTCCAGGGTGACCTGCCGGAGGGAGAGGAACGGGAGGGTCAGCGGTGATCACAGCCCTCCAGGATGATCCCAGGAGGAGACAGAAAGTCTGGAAAATGCTATAAATGAAAGGTTCTGGGTGTGGGGGAATAGATGGAGGACGCACGGCTGGGGGGAATAAAGGGAGGACGCACAGCACCAGCTCCTAACCAAGAGGTGCTAAACCGTGGAACCATGGAACTACATCTCCCATGATGCTCAACCAGTGATGTGATTAACAGGGCTTTGTGGGAATGTAGTTACAATACAACAGATTAAACATAAGCAGGGCCAGATATATTATGAGGCAAAGTAGGCACGTGCCGCAGGCAACCGCCACAGGGGGCGCCTTGTCCTTTAAAATAAAATATATATATATTTTTCTTATTATTTACACAGGAAGGTGACCTCGTGTGATGGACACCTTTCTCTATAAAATAAAAAAATAATAAAATTTTTTTTATTTTTTATTTCATAGTACAAAAAAAAATATATAATTTTTTATTTATTACAAAATAATTTTGTTGTTTCACAGAGAAATAAAATGATAATAATAAAAAACTTTTTTTCAAAAAAACATAAAAAATATGATTTAAAATATTTTTTAGTTAATTATTCATATATTTTTTTTACACAACTTTTTTTTTTTCTTCTTCACAATTTAAAGAGACAGGGGCCTCCGGATTTCTGTGCCTTCAGGATCCTGAGATGTAAATCTGGTCCTGAACATAAGCACACAATCCATAAATGCATCAAATCCTCAATCCCCACATTATGTGCCCGTCTGTAAGGAAAAACGAGGGGATCTGACCCTCTCACACCCCCCCACCCCCCCAGTTGCTACGTCCATGCCAACGTCTGCAAACTATGTTACCTTTATATAGAGAGCCTGGCGAGAAAAATTACCAGTTAATAGCAACTTCTATCGTAAATAAAACGTATTTACCACATCCCACATGGACTTTGCCGGCATGCAGGAATCACAGTGCACCAAGGACTCCGTGGACTGAGGGAATGTGTTTGGGACGCTATAACTGAAGCACTGACCCAGGCAGGCCCTGAAAAAGAGAAAAAAAGAAATGACTGACACCATATATCTGTACTATACAGGGATTTACAGCTTCTATAACACCCTGCATCTTATCCCTGTACTGACACCATATATCTGTACTATACAGGGATTTACAGCTTCTATAACACCCTGCATCTTATCCCTGTACTGACACCATATATCTGTACTATACAGGGATTTACAGCTTCTATAACACCCTGCATCTTATCCCTGTATGACTGACACCATATATCTGTACTATACAGGGATTTACAGCTTCTATAACACCCTGCATCTTATCCCTGTACTGACACCATATATCTGTACTATACAGGGATTTACAGCTTCTATAACACCCTGCATCTTATCCCTGTACTGACTGACACCATATATCTGTACTATACAGGGATTTACAGCTTCTATAACACCCTGCATCTTATCCCTGTACTGACACCATATATCTGTACTATACAGGGATTTACAGCTTCTATAACACCCTGCATCTTATCCCTGTACTGACTGACACCATATATCTGTACTATACAGGGATTTACAGCTTCTATAACACCCTGCATCTTATCCCTGTACTGACTGACACCATATATCTGTACTATACAGGGATTTACAGCTTCTATAACACCCTGCATCTTATCCCTGTACTGACTGACACCATATATCTGTACTATACAGTGATTTACACCTTCTATAACACCCTGCATCTTATCCCTGTAGTGACTGACACCATATATCTGTGCTATACAGGGATTTACAGCTTCTATAACACCCTGCATCTTATCTCTGTACTGACTGACACCATATATCTGTGCTATACAGGGATTTACAGCTTCTATAACACCCTGCATCTTATCTCTGTACTGACACCATATATCTGTACTATACAGGGATTTACAGCTTCTATAACACCCTGCATCTTATCCCTGTACTGACACCATATATCTGTACTATATAGGGATTTACAGCTTCTATAACACCCTGCATCTTATCCCTGTACTGACACCATATATCTGTACTATACAGGGATTTACAGCTTCTATAACACCCTGCATCTTATCCCTGTACTGACTGACACCATATATCTGTAACATACAGGGATTTACAGCTTCTATAACACCCTGCATCTTATCCCTGTACTGACACTTATATCTGTGCTATACAGGGATTTACAGCTTCTATAACACCCTGCATCTTATCCCTGTACTGACACCATATATCTGTACTATACAGGGATTTACAGCTTCTATAACACCCTGCATCTTATCCCTGTACTGACACCATATATCTGTACTATACAGGGATTTACAGCTTCTATAACACCCTGCATCTTATCCCTGTAGTGACTGACACCATATATCTGTGCTATACAGGGATTTACAGCTTCTATAACACCCTGCATCTTATCTCTGTACTGACTGACACCATATATCTGTGCTATACAGGGATTTACAGCTTCTATAACACCCTGCATCTTATCTCTGTACTGACATATATCTGTACTATACAGGGATTTACAGCTTCTATAACACCCTGCATCTTATCCCTGTACTGACACCATATATCTGTACTATATAGGGATTTACAGCTTCTATAACACCCTGCATCTTATCCCTGTACTGACACCATATATCTGTACTATACAGGGATTTACACCTTCTATAACACCCTGCATCTTATCCCTGTACTGACTGACACCATATATCTGTAACATACAGGGATTTACAGCTTCTATAACACCCTGCATCTTATCCCTGTACTGACACTATATATCTGTGCTATACAGGGATTTACAGCTTCTATAACACCCTGCATCTTATCCCTGTACTGACACCATATATCTGTACTATACAGGGATTTACAGCTTCTATAACACCCTGCATCTTATCCCTGTACTGACACCATATATCTGTACTATACAGGGATTTACAGCTTCTATAACACCCTGCATCTTATCCCTGTACTGACACCATATATCTGTACTATACAGGGATTTACAGCTTCTATAACACCCTGCATCTTATCCCTGTACTGACACCATATATCTGTACTATACAGGGATTTACAGCTTCTATAACACCCTGCATCTTATCCCTGTACTGACACATAATATCTGTACTATACAGGGATTTACACCTTCTATAACACCCTGCATCTTATCCCTGTACTGACACCATATATCTGTACTATACAGGGCTTTACAGCTTCTATAACACCCTGCATCTTATCCCTGTACTGACACCATATATCTGTACTATACAGGGCTTTACAGCTTCTATAACACCCTGCATCTTATCCCTGTACTGACACCATATATCTGTACTATACAGGGATTTACACCTTCTATAACACCCTGCATCTTATCCCTGTACTGACACCATATATCTGTACTATACAGGGATTTACAGCTTCTATAACACCCTGCATCTTATCCCTGTACTGACACCATATATCTGTACTATACAGGGATTTACAGCTTCTATAACACCCTGCATCTTATCCGTATACTGACACCATATATCTGTACTATACAGGGATTTACACCTTCTATAACACCCTGCATCTTATCCCTGTACTGACACCATATATCTGTACTATACAGGGATTTACAGCTTCTATAACACCCTGCATCTTATCCATATACTGACACCATATATCTGTACTATACAGGGATTTACACCTTCTATAACACCCTGCATCTTATCTCTGTACTGACACCATATATCTGTACTATACAGGGTGTAGAGGTCGGCAGGGCTGGGTCCTGGATGGACAATATGTTTCACCCCTATTTGGGTTGTGGACCCTTTAAGTGCAACCACAGGGTTAATCTTCCTGTCCAGGAAGAGTTTTAAAGCCAGCAACTCCCAGATAGGATTGTGGGAGTTCAGGAAAAGGAAAGTAATCAGTGGAAGCTGTGTGTTTGTGTTCCAAAAGCAGGAGACGTGCTGTGCCTTGCTGGAGAGGCTTCTACATACTGGGGAAAGGATTCCCTAGGTTTGGGACTGTTTAAAGCGTTGGTGAGCCACTATTATTTCTCTGTTTATTTGTGCTGAAGATCAGGACTTTGCTTTAATTTCGCTGAACCAAAGCGTGTACTTATTATGTTGCCTTTTTGACTGCCCTGAAAGGGTGAATAAAACTGTTTTGTTTGTGAAAGACATTGTGCACGTGCTCTGTGGGCCCCCAAACGTCACAAGGGATTTACAGCTTCTATAACACCCTGCATCTTATCCCTGTACTGACACCATATATCTGTACTATACAGGGATTTACAGCTTCTATAACACCCTGCATCTTATCCTTGTACTGACACCATATATCTGTACTATACAGGGATTTACAGCTTCTATAACACCCTGCATCTTATCCCTGTACTGACTGACACCATATATCTGTACTATACAGGGATTTACAGCTTCTATAACACCCTGCATCTTATCCTTGTACTGACACCATATATCTGTACTATACAGGGATTTACAGCTTCTATAACACCCTGCATCTTATCCCTGTACTGACACCATATATCTGTACTATACAGGATTTACAGCTTCTATAACACCCTGCATCTTATCCTGTACTGACTGACACATATATCTGTACTATACAGGGATTTACAGCTTCTATAACACCCTGCATCTTATCCCTGTACTGACTGACACCATATATCTGTACTATACAGGGATTTACACCTTCTATAACACCCTGCATCTTATCCCTGTACTGACTGACACCATATATCTGCACTATACAGGGATTTACAGCTTCTATAACACCCTGCATCTTATCCCTGCACTGACTGACTGACACCATATATCTGTACTATACAGGTGAAGGATACATTGAGATTTCTCTCGTTTTCAAGTATGTCCTGGGTGGCGAGTCTGTACCGTTAGGTGTCTTGCCAAGGACACTTACTGGAGAGGCGCTCTTGCTGGGATCGAACCCATGACTCCACAGGCTCTCTCCATGCAGAGCGGTGACATTACCTCTACTCCACCCAGCCATTCATACACTTGATTTTTTTATATTTTTGGTACAGGTCCTCTTACCGGTTCTGGATGGATTTGGATTCGCAGCCGCTGTGTCCCACGATCTGGGTGATATTCTTGGCTTCACACCAGGCGCTCTTATCTGGAAACAGGGCGAGCCGGTTAATGGGGGGAGGAGCTGTGAAAATCGTCACCGGGAGCAAGAAGCCAATCAGGAACCAGATCATCATCGTCACCTAAAACTGAGACCAGATCAGTAACATTAGAGCCGGAATTATTACTGTATTTCCAGATCTATAAGTTCAATATGGAAAACGAACGCGACGCCAAGCCTGGCCCACAAAAATGGCTTCTGTATATTCAGGGTGTGCGGGTAATCTTAGGGGCTCCTCCATATATTCAGGGTGTGCGGGTAATCTTAGGGGCTCCTCCATATATTCAGGGTGTGTGGGTGTGTTTTTAGGGGCTCCTCCATATATTCAGGGTGTATGGGTGTGTTTTTAGGGGCTCCTCCATATATTCAGGGTGTGTGGGTGTCTTTTTAGGGGTTCCTCCATATATTCAGGGTGTGTGGGTGTGTTTTTAGGGGTTCCTCCATATATTCAGGGTGTGTGGGTGTCTTTTTAGGGGCTCCTCCATATATTCAGGGTGTGTGGGTGTGTTTTTAGGGGTTCCTCCATATATTCAGGGTGTGTGGGTGTCTTTTTAGGGGTTCCTCCATATAGTCAGGGTGTGCGGGTGTGTTTTTAGGGGTTCCTCCATATATTCAGGGTGTGTGGGTGTGTTTTTAGGGGTTCCTCCATATATTCAGGGTGTGTGGGTGTGTTTTTAGGGGTTCCTCCATATATTCAGGGTGTGCGGTGTCTTTTTAGGGGTTCCGCCATATATTCAGGGTGTGTGGGTGTCTATTTAGGGGTTCCTCCATATATTTAGGGTGTGTGGGTGTCTTTTTAGGGGTTCCTCCATATATTCAGGGTGTGTGGGTGTGTTTTTAGGGGTTCCTCCATATATTCAGGGTGTGTGGGTGTCTTTTTAGGGGCTCCTCCATATATTCAGGGTGTGCGGGTGTGTTTTTAGGGGTTCCTCCATATATTCAGGGTGTGCGGGTTTGTATTTAGGGGTTCCTCCATATATTCAGGGTGTGCGGGTGTCTTTTTAGGGGTTCCATATATTCAGGGTGTGCGGGTGTGTTTTTAGGGGTTCCTCCATATATTCAGGGTGTGTGGGTGTCTTTTTAGGGGTTCCTCCATATATTCGGGGTGTGTTTTTAGGGGTTCCTCCATATATTCAGGGTGTGTTTTTAGGGGTTCCTCCATATATTCAGGGTGTGCGGGTGTGTTTTTAGGGGTTCCTCCATATATTCAGGGTGTGCGGCTGTGTTTTTAGGGGCTCCTCCATATATTCAGGGTGTGCGGGGGTCTTTTTAGGGGTTCCTCCATATATTCAGGGTGTGTGGGTGTGTTTTTAGGGGCTCCTCCATATATTCAGGGTGTGTTTTTAGGGGTTCCTCCATATATTCAGGGTGTGCGGGTGTGTTTTTAGGGGCTCCTCCATATATTCAGGGTGTGCGGGTGTATAACAGAGCTGCGCAGTAATAAACCTCCCAGACGTGAGTCTAAACTATAATAAATGTTGTATAAATCTCTCGCTGTGAATCGGATTCTTTCCGTTACACTTTGCAATCTGTCCAGCGGGGGGCAGTGTAAACCTGTCCCTGTATCAGTTTTTGGGACAGGATGTCTTTTCTTAGTATCTAACCCCAGTTTACCCCCCCCCCTTGCATTTCTCCCCCTTCACCTATTAGCAGCATACAGTGTCCTCACACCTTATGGCAAGTAGTTTTGTTCCTGATTGTTACATTCATGGCAGTTTCGCTCCTGATCTCGGGATAAACAGACGCCTGCGCTGAATATTAACCCGGGTAATGTCAGTTTTTATGCTAAATTCTATTAAATATTTAGTTTTAAAATATATTAAATAAATATACCCAAATGTTATTTTTTTTATCACAAACTAAACTTTATTTAAACATGAAAACACACACAAAGCCTTTTGACATAAAGATAATCTACGTGGACAGAGCGGCGCTATTTATCATCTTCCTCTTTAGAAGGACAGAATGGGAAGTCACGCTCACTCTGGATTGGCTGGAAGCATGGACACACCCACTGCGCATACATCCCCATTAAGTAGCCTCTGACTTTGCATGCTTTGCGATGGGAATCTCTGCGGACGCGAGGGTGTGACATCATAATGTCGCAGCATGCGTGTTTGTTGCGTGAAGCAAAGGGAGCTGCAGGATTGGCTGGCGCTCGCCCCGGCCGCTTCCTGGTGGCAAATGACAAAGACGTTAAATTAACCGAATTGGTGGGATTTTATTATTTTCTAGTTTGACTGATTTGATGTAAATTTTGTAATTGAAGTTTATTTTGAGAATCCCCTCTTTAATGAATCACCCCTCCCCCCCGCGTTGATATTAACAGATAGCGCAGTCCTGATCCGGGCGCGCAGTCCTGATCCGGGCGTGCAGTCCTGATCCGGGCGTACAGTCCTGATCCACGTGTGCAGTCCTGATCCGGGCGCGCAGTCCTGATCCGGGCGCGCAGTCCTGATCCGGGCGTACAGTCCTGATCCACGCGTGCAGTCCTGATCCGGGCGTGCAGTCCTGATCCGGGCGTGCAGTCCTGATCCGGGCGTGCAGTCCTGATCCGGGCGTGCAGTCCAGACCGTGGAATCCCCCCCCTCTTCCCTTCAGACCCCGTCAGTAGTTGAGGAGCTGTTATCGGCGCAGTGGGCGGTCACTAACTGAAGCCTCAAGACTGAAGAACCGGCAGAATGTTCTAGATTCTGGCGTAAAAACCCCCAGTAGAATTGGAGAATTTTCCTGAATCGCCTCAGATATAACCTGAGATCCCCCAGTCTAGGGGAACAGAGAGATGACCTCCTACATGATTGTGCTCATTTGCATATCGCTGCACGGCATTCTGGGAGTCGGGGAATAAAGATATTCGTTTCTCCTCAAAATAAAATACATTATGTTTCAGTTTATCCAAAAAGTGTCAGAAAATGAAGAGATCGTCGCGTTCTCCGGGGTCGGATTTCCTATAATTGACTGTGACGCTATGACATCACTCTAAGTGTAATCGGGTTTAACTCGCGCGTTCCACTCTGTAACAGGATCCAGGCATTGTTCTCTTAAATCCCATTGGGTGCCACTGCTTGCGCTCGGAGTAGCAGGGTATGGGGGTGCCAGGGCGGCCATGTTTTCCTGAAACATATTACTATTTCATGCAGAGGGGGAGCACAGGGGAAAGTGCTGCCCTGCAACATGTATAATTCATATCCAGCAGGAAGGAAATCAAGGCTGGTCACCTGGGATTCCTTACCTGCAGTGTATGGATTATACAGGTTGCAGGGCAGCACTTTTCATGCACTGCCCATCAGCATGAATTTATTATATGTGTGCAGGAAAACATGGCCGACCTGGTGACGCTTGCAGGTGGTGCGCGGCGCCCAGAGCGGGAAATAAATGGCGGTGACGTGGCAGGAATGTGTGGAGAGCGCCTGGGGGGGCAGGGGGGGCACAGGGTAATTAGTGGGGAGCCTGGGATTCCGTCTGTAAATGATTTACAGCTCCTTAGTGAGGTGAGCGCGGCGGCAAATTACCGCACACCTCGCCATTCATGTACAGGCAGCGGCCGGCGGCGCGAGGAAAGGCCCCGGGGATGGAATTCACCTTGGCGATACATGAAGGGGATTCGCTATCTCTCCATCTACACGCCGGGCGTCTCCCCGGGCAGCGAAACCCAGACGGCCCGTTAACCCTCTCACGGCTAGACATGAAAGCGGTGCAGGCGATAAAAGGGTTAAATCCACGAAAACAGGCAAAATGCACGCGGGCGCGGAAAATCACCATTCTTGTGTAACTGTACATGACGTCATCGCATTCCGGGTGCTTCGAATTCGCTGGTTTCGTGTTTTGCCGTTTGCTTTTATTTGTAGTTTTTGGAGATTTTTTAACAACTGTTTTATCCTTTTCTGGGCTCCGCCCCCGGTTTCTATGCCCCCCCGGTGTCCCCCTGCCACCCCCCTTGTGTCTCCCCGCCGCCCCCCCAGTGTTTCCCCGCCGTCCCGCCCCGCCACCCCCCAGTGTCTCCCTGCCACCCCCAGTGTCTCCCCGCCGCCCCCCAGTGTCTCCCCGCCGCCCCCCTTGTGTCTCCCCGCCACCCCCCAGTGTTTCCCCGCCGCCCCGTGTCTCCCCGCCACCCCCCAGTGTCTCCCCGCTGCCCCCCAGTGTCTCCCCGCAGCCCCCCAGTGTCTCCCCGCAGCCCCCCAGTGTCTCCCCGCCGCCCCTCCCCAGTGTCTCCCCGCCGCCCCTCCCCAGTGTCTCCCCCGCGTCTCCCCGCCGCCCCCCCAGTGTCTCCCCGCAGCCCCCCGTGTCTCCCCGCAGCCCCCCAGTGTCTCCCCGCAGCCCCCCAGTGTCTCCCCGCCGCCCCCCCTGTGTCTCCCCGCCGCCCCCCCAGTGTCTCCCCGCAGCCCCCCCAGTGTCTCCCCGCAGCCCCCCAGTGTCTCCCCGCAGCCCCTCCCCGTGTCTCCCCGCAGCCCCCCAGTGTCTCCCCGCCGCCCCCCGTGTCTCCCCGCAGCCCCCCAGTGTCTCCCTGCAGCCCCCCCCAGTGTCTCCCCGCCGCCCCCAGTGTCTCCCCGCCGCCCCTCCCCGTGCGCTTGTCTTTCAGATCAGTTTATTCTCTAATCAAAGCACAAATTAATAGCGAGTATCTTTTATCTGACATCGTCTCACGCTGCTGCCGCGACGCACGAATGGTTTGCGTTATTTATCGATAGTAATTCTGGGGAAAAGACGTGCCATGAGCAGGAGCATCACACCCGTTTCCATGGCGATCGCTTTACCTTTAGCATCTGAATGCTAATTGGCTGCTCGTTCCACGTCTTGAACTGAATCAATTGATACGTTTGTGCGTCTTTCAGGATCTGTCTGACCTGTTCTCGCCCAGTATTTATGAACTGACCCTAATCTCCACAATCTAACAGTAAAATGGGGAGAAATCATCAAAAAATGTAAAAAGAATCTTACAAAATAAATACAGTGTTTCAGGCTTTCTATGTCGGCTGCGACAAGAGCCACAGCGCAGCAAGAGGAGTAACAGCAGCCACGGCGCAGCAAGAGGAGTAACAGCAGCCACGGCGCAGCAAGAGGAGTAACAGCAGCCACGGCGCAGCAAGAGGAGTAACGGCAGCCACGGCGCAGCAAGAGGAGTAACGGCAGCCATGGCGCAGCAAGAGGAGTAACGGCAGCCACGGCGCAGCAAGAGGAGTAACGGCAGCCACGGCGCAGCAAGAGGAGTAACGGCAGCCACGGCGCAGCAAGAGGAGTAACAGCAGCCACGGCGCAGCAAGAGGAGTAACGGCAGCCACGGCGCAGCAAGAGGAGTAACAGCAGCCACGGCGCAGCAAGAGGAGTAACAGCAGCCACGGCGCAGCAAGAAGCGTAACGGCAGCCACGGCGCAGCAAGAGGAGTAACAGCAACCACGGTGCAGCAAGAGGAGTAACAGCAACCACGGTGCAGCAAGAGGAGTAAAAGCACCACGGCACAGCAAGAGGAGTAACGGCAGCCACGGCGCAGCAAGAGGAGTAACAGCAGCCACGGCGCAGCAAGAGGAGTAACAGCAGCCACGGCGCAGCAAGAGGAGTAACAGCAGCCACGGCGCAGCAAGAGGAGTAACAGCAGCCACGGCGCAGCAAGAAGAGTAACAGCAGCCACGGCGCAGCAAGAGGGTAACAGCAACCACGGTGCAGCAAGAGGAGTAACAGCAACCACGGTGCAGCAAGAGGAGTAAAAGCACCACGGCACAGCAAGAGGAGTAACGGCAGCCACGGCGCAGCAAGAGGAGTAACGGCAGCCACGGCGCAGCAAGAGGAGTAACGGCAGCCACGGCGCAGCAAGAGGAGTAAAAGCACCACGGCACAGCAAGAGGAGTAACAGCAACCACGGTGCAGCAAGAGGAGTAACAGCAACCACGGTGCAGCAAGAGGAGTAAAAGCACCACGGCACAGCAAGAGGAGTAACGGCAGCCACGGCGCAGCAAGAGGAGTAACGGCAGCCACGGCGCAGCAAGAGGAGTAACGGCAGCCACGGCGCAGCAAGAGGAGTAAAAGCACCACGGCGCAGCAAGAGGAGTAACAGCAGCCACGGCGCAGCAAGAGGAGTAACAGCAGCCACGGCGCAGCAAGAGGAGTAACAGCAGCCACAGCGCAGCAAGAAGCGTAACGGCAGCCACGGTGCAGCAAGAGGAGTAAAAGCACCACGGCACAGCAAGAGGAGTAACGGTAACCACGGCACAGCAAGAGGAGTAACGGTAACCACGGCACAGCAAGAGGAGTAACGGTAACCACGGCACAGCAAGAGGAGTAATGGTAACCACGGCACAGCAAGAGGAGTAACGGCAGCCACGGTGCAGCAAGAGGAGTAACAACAGCTACAGCGCAGTAACACGATAATAAACACCCAAACAGATCTATATATATAAAGATCCAAACTAAAACCTAAATATATAGATATACATAAGACAAACTTAAACCCAAAGAGACCGATACGTAAAGATCCAAAATAATATCCACACAGATTAAATCTATATATGACACAAACTAAAACCTAAACAGAACTAGAAGTAAAGTTACAAAACAAACATCTAAACATATATACACTATATTGCCAAACGTATTCGCTCACCCATCCATCTGCGAGTCAAGGCAGGTGAGCGAATACTTTTGGCAATATAGTGTATGATGAGGGTAAATGAGCCCAAACAGCTGTGCAGAAGGGATTGTGTCTGGTGGCATAACCTGACCATAGCTTTAACAAGCCATTTAATATGTTATTACAGAGCCTAGATACAAAAAAGGAAGATGCTGTGGACTTCATTTGCATGTCTTACCCAGAGTTCCTTGCTGCATATGGGGAATGTAGCACATGAGCTCTGTGAAGCGATTCTCTGAATTGCTGGGATCTGTGTAAATATCCTCTGCAACTATAAACTTTATTATCTATATATATAATAAAGGAAATATATATAATGTATCCATGCAGCGTATATTTACTTTATATATATATATATATAATGTATCCATGCAGCGTATATTTACTTTATATATATATATAATGTATCCATGCAGCGTATAATAAAGTAAATATACGCTGCATGGATACATTATATATATATATAATAAAGTAAATATACGCTGCATGGATACATTATATATATATATAATAAAGTAAATATACGCTGCATGGATACATTATATATATATATAATAAAGTAAATATATGCTGCATGGATACATTATATATATAATAAAGTAAATATACGCTGCATGGATACATTATATATATATATAATAAAGTAAATATATGCTGCATGGATACATTATATATATAATAAAGTAATATATGCTGCATGGATACATTATATATATATATAATAAAGTAAATATATGCTGCATGGATACATTATATATATAATAAAGTAAATATATGCTGCATGGATACATTATATATATATATAATAAAGTAAATATATGCTGCATGGATACATTATATATATATAACACGAACTTAAACCGCAAACAGATCTATATATAAGATACAAATTAACACTTAAAAGATCTATATATAAAGATCCAAAATAAAACCCAAACACGCGGCAATGGTGGGAGGTAACATTTACACACAGGATCATGTGACTTTGAGGGGCCTCTAGCTGTAGTTTCCCATAATTCCTGGTGATTATTGTAGTTTTCGGGTCACACTTTGTAATTTCTTGAATTTTATTTAAAAAACTGTTAGAAATCTTATAGTTTTGTATTTTTCTCTTTTCTTCCCTAAAGAATCCTTGAAACGTCCGTCAATCAACCCCCCCCCCCTAAATATCTGCTTTTAAATAACCACCGATTCCTCTCAAACTCCACCAGTGCCCGACGTGGATATGAGCCGTCAGGCCCTCCTGGCTCTTTAAGACACGCCCCCGAGGAGCAGGCGCTGCAGGTCTGGGAGACTTTATCAAGGGGTAACATTGGATTATGGAGCGAATAAACACATTTTTCTCGTGGATAATCAATAACATAAAATTTTAGGTGAAAAATCGCAAAACGAAAATTTTATAACTTTGTTATTTCGGTGAAAATCTTACATTTTCCTGAAAATTTAATTTTCCGTGTTGGCGAATAAGCCTGATTCTGATGGTTTCCGCGGTGATGGACCTTTCCACACGTCATGGTAGGCCTTGTGTCTGAAATCAGACGAGCCCCCCCCCCATCCAACCACATGAAGATCCTGCTCAGAATTCCAGGATTTTAGCCCCAAAACTGCAGCGATGAGTAAAATATATCGATGGATCACATTGTGGAGGAAGCGGAACGCACCGCGCGGGGCCCGAAAATGCAAATCCAGAACCAAGGGGTGAAAAATGCACAGAAATCCTGGGTGAAAAAAAATCCTCCGTCCGTCCGTCTGTGTCTGTCTGTCCATGTGTTCGTCCGTGTGTTTGTCCGTCTGTCTATCGGTCTGTCCATGTGTTCGTCCGTGTGTTTGTCTGTCTGTTTGTCCGGCTATCGGTCTGTCTGTTCGTTCGTTCGTCTGTCCATCCATCTGTCTGTTCGTCCGTCCATCTGTCTGTCCGTGTGTTCGTCCTTGTGTTTGTCTGTTCGTTCGTCCATCTGTCTGTCTGTTCATTTGTCCGTCCTCTGCCGGTCGAAGAGGAAAACAGAAACAAGCGTCGATACCGGTGCAAAAATAATGGAGAAACGGATTCCCTCCCGGATTCACAGTATGCGGCAGTAACGAGGGGGGGGGCACAGCACTGGGACATGGGGAGGCAGGTACTGCCTGATACTGAAGGAGGCAAAAAATACTCAAAGATGTGATAATACTCAGTACCCGAGAAAGTACTCGCTGATAAATACTTCAAGACGACTCGAGGATGACGTCCTCACTGGACACGGCTTAGGGGAGAAGGTACTCACTGCTCAGTACCTGGGGGTAAGAGTGAAAGAATCCAGATACTCACTGCACAATACTCAGGTACTCAGTGCATGATAAGTTACTCACTGCACAATACTCAGGTACTCAGTGCATGATAAGTTACTCACTGCACAATACTCAGGTACTCAGTGCATGATAAGTTACTCAGTGCACAATACTCAGGTACTCAGTGCATGATAAGTTACTCAGTGCACAATACTCAGCGAATGAAACGATACTCCCTGCACAATACTCTGGTACTGAGTGAATGAAAAGATACTCACTGCTCAGTACCTGGGGTAAAAGTGAAAGAATCCAAATACTCGCCACACAATACTCAGGTACTCAGGATACTCACTGCACAATACTCGGGTACTGAATAACAAGGTACTCTGTGAACAATACTTAGGTACTCAGGGCATAATAGCAAGATACTCCCTGCACAATACTCAGGGCAAAATGGAAAGGTACTCCGTGCACAATATTACTCACTGCATAATATCAAGGCTCTCACTGCACAATGCTCAGGTACTCATTGAATAATATCAAGGTACTCAACCAAACTATGAGAAAGAATAGGATGCATGTGGTCTGGCAGAGGTCACGTGAGACAGTATTAGTTACAAGGTACTCAGGACTGAGAGTATTCTCTGCAGGTGAGGATAAAAACGTGCTCCCTGGAAATTACTGCGATCAAGAAAATACTCGCTGGTCTGCAGCTGGATGTGAGAAATTACTCTCTAGGCAATACATGAGGGTGAGAAGGTACTCAGGGTGTGCCAGGTTACTCCTTGCTCTGCAATTCATCTGATTGCACAATACTCTGTCCTGAGGCACAATGTCCTCGATGCTCATCGGCTGCTACAAAGGCTACACTTTGCTCAGTACCTGGGGTAGGGGGATTATTACTCAATCAGTACCTGGGGTAGGGGGGGATTATTACTCGATCAGTACCTGGGGTAGGGGGGATTATTACTCGATCAGTACCTGGGGTAGGGGGGGATTATTACTCGATCAGTACCTGGGGTAGGGGGATTATTACTCGATCAGTACCTGGGGTAGGGGGATTATTACTCAATCAGTACCTGGGGTAGGGGGGATTATTACTCGATCAGTACCTGGGGTAGGGGGGATTATTACTCGATCAGTACCTGGGGTAGGGGGATTATTACTCGATCAGTACCTGGGGTAGGGGGATTATTACTCAATCCCCCTATCCCAGGTACTGATTATTACTCGATCAGTACCTGGGGTAGGGGGGATTATTACTCGATCAGTACCTGGGGTAGGGGGAATTATTAGTCAGTACCTGGGGTAGGGGGATTATTACTCAATGAGTACCTGGGGGAACTCCACGCCCCAAACCAAAGTAAGATGATACTCTTAGCCAATACCTGGGGACGCAAAGTACTCCCTGCCCCACACCGGGGTAAGAAGGTACTCCCTGCCCAAAACCAGGGGTAAAGCTGTACACCCGGCCTCATACCTGGAGTAAGAAGGTGTTCCCTGCTGATTAATACCAGGAGGTCGGAGCTGATTGGCAAATCCTCCATATAAGAAAGTACTCGCTGCGCTTTATGTCGCTGCGCTTTATGTCGCTGCTCTGGGCACATAAAGTGCTGGGGTTTGATTCACCTCTTCCTGCTGTATCGCTTTATAACCCCCAGCACCTCCAGGCAGCAATGTGCCCCCCCCCAGGCTCTGCACACCTGCAGTGTCACAAGGCACACAAAGGGTTAACCTGCTGCAGGATGTTTTCATCTCCCCGACATTGCAGGTTGTTAAGGGGTTAACTCGAGCCCTGCGGGGATTTAAGGACCCGGAAAATCTGAGAAAGGGGGGGGGGTGACCCCAAGAACTGACCATCTAATGAACTAGATCCTCCAGTCACAAAGCCCCCCCCCCCCACTTCCCTGGGTAATATGGGGGGCTGCCAGGACTAAGGGGGGCCCCGGGCATCATGTAGGGTTGGGGGTTCTGGGGATCCTGTAGACCTGAGGATCCTGTAAGGTGGGGGGGGGGGTTGCTGATCCTGTGGATCTGGGGATCCTGTAGGTTAGGGGATTTTGCTGATCATGTAGATCTGGTGATCCTGTAGGTTGGGAGGGGGGGGTTTGCTGATCATGTAGATCTGGGGATCCTGTAAGGTGGGGGGGGGGGGTTTGCTGATCACGTAGATCTGGGGATCCTGTAGGTTTTGCTGATCTTGTAGATCGGGGGGGGGGATCCAGCGGGGTGCACTTACCGGGTGGAGGAGGAGGAGAGGTGAGGAGGAGAGGAGATCCATGCAGGGAGTGAGCACTCACTGAGTCACCGCCTGAGCTGGGACTGGGGGGAACCAAGTGCAGCCTCGCGCTGCTCCTCCACACGTCAGGGCTGATCCCTCCTCTCCTAATAGGGAGATCCCATCCAAAAACCCTCCTCTGCCAATCAGGGGGAGAAGCTGCAGCAGCCCAGAGCCTGTGCCATGGCGAGCAGGGGGGGGGGGGCACTCCCTGGCACAGATCTCTGCCATGTGGGCTCAGGGGAAACATTGTATCTGATGGGCAGGGAGTGGCCACATTAACCCTGTGTGTGCCGGGGAGCTGAAAACAGGAACATCAGTGCAGCTCCTTTGTGTCTCATATACACACACTGCATGTCCCATTATCCCTGCACTCCCCATGAGGTATTCGTAGGTAAGGGTAGCCCTGGTACAGGTGGGTCATGCCAGAGGTATGAAGCTGTATAATAAATCCTGTGCCGCCTTACCAACCACCCGGGTACCAGCCCAGCGCGCCACCAGCTTGGCATGTTAGAGCTGCGGGCAGGGTTCACCGGGCCTGGGCTGTGTGGGTAAGCCCTCAGGTGGCACGATGCCCCCAGCACACCCCCATGGGTCGCAGCGCACGATGCCCCCAGCACACCCACATGGGTCGCAGCGCACGATGCCCCCAGCACACCCACATGGGTCGCAGCGCAGGATGCCCCCAGCACACCCACATGGGTCGCAGCGCAGGATGCCCCCAGCACACCCCCATGGGTCGCAGCGCAGGATGCCCCCAGCACACCCCCATGGGTCGCAGCGCAGGATGCCCCAGCACACCCACATGGGTCGCAGCGCAGGATGCCCCCAGCACACCCACATGGGTCGCAGCGCAGGATGCCCCCAGCACACCCACATGGGTCGCAGCGCAGGATGCCCCCAGCACACCCACATGGGTCGCAGCGCAGGATGCCCCCAGCACACCCACATGGGTCGCAGCGCAGGATGCCCCCAGCACACCCACATGGGTCGCAGCGCAGGATGCCCCAGCACACCCACATGGGTCGCAGCGCAGGATGCCCCCAGCACACCCACATGGGTCGCAGCGCAGGATGCCCCCAGCACACCCACATGGGTCGCAGCGCAGGATGCCCCCCAGCACACCCACATGGGTCGCAGCGCAGGATGCCCCAGCACACCCACATGGGTCGCAGCGCAGGATGCCCCCCAGCACACCCACATGGGTCGCAGCGCAGGATGCCCCAGCACACCCACATGGGTCGCAGCGCAGGATGCCCCAGCACACCCACCTGGGTCGCAGCGCAGGATACCCCCCTCTGCTCGAGCTCTGTGCAAATCCAAGCATCTCACCTGTCAGCCAAAACTAGGAGAAAAACCCAAATCTGAGCAATTTATGATTTTGTGGCACAAAAAGGGCGAGACCTGACCCTGTGCGGCCGTAAAGGTTGGGCTTCTAGGAAGATTGTAAACTTTTATATGATTATTTTGATGTTTTATTGGACATTTTCTATTTTTCCCCATTCCTCTGAGCAGAAGCTGACCTCCCGGATGCTCTCGGGTGTCCTCTGAGCAGAAGCTGACCTCCCGGATGCTCTCGGGGTGTCCTCTGAGCAGAAGCTGACCTCCCGGATGCTCTCGGGGTGTCCTCTGAGCAGAAGCTGACCTCCCGGATGCTCTCAGGTGTCCTCGGAGCAGAAGCTGCCCTCTCTGATGCTCTCGGGTGTCCTCGGAGCAGAAGCTGCCCTCCCGGATGCTCTCGGGTGTCCTCGGAGCAGAAGCTGCCCTCTCTGATGCTCTCGGGGTGTCCTCGGAGCAGAAGCTGCCCTCTCTGATGCTCTCGGGTGTCCTCGGAGCAGAAGCTGCCCTCCCGGACGCTCTCGGGGTGGTGCTTTTGGGATATCTAAAAGTCGTCACATTCGACATGTCAGGCAGGTGCAGAGCGAGGAACCCTGGGAAATGTATGAAGCCGGTGGGTGGTCTGCGCGACTCACATAAGGGGGGGGGCATAGGGCAAGATGAATATGGCATGATTGACAGGCACAGGTGTAGCCTGGCGATTCAGCGAACAAATGAAAACACTTAAACCAGCCGGTAGAGCCGCAGCGGCACAAGTCAGCAGGTTCCGGCTAGGAATCCGAGGATTGCGAACCCCAACAGTATCTTCCAACAGGACGGGATATTCAGGACCCAAACAAACTGTGGGCTTAGTCGGACGACCCGATTTCCCGTGGTGAGAGTCAGGAAGGCTTCTAGGAAGGAACCAAACGTTATACGTGGCATTATCTTGGTCACGGCAAGCTAGGAGAGCGCTTCGAGGACAGGGGCCGGTGTTCAATACGTGCCTCTAGCGTGGTGGCATGTCCAAACAGTGGATCCAATCCCCCCCAGAACAGACGCACGACCCAAAGGTAGCATTACACTTGGTGACCTCTGCCGTGGCAAGCTAGACGAGAGCTTTGAGGACAGGGGCCGGTGCTCAATATGTGCCACTAAAAAGGTGGTCTGGCAGAATGGTGGGTCCAGCCTTCCAGAATTTAAGCCCAACCCAAAACTAGCATTAACGTGGTGCAATGTCCCATGGATGAGTTAGTTCAGCGGCTTTGCATGGTCAAGGTAGGAACAGAAGCGACAGACAATACATGGCACCAGCTTGGGGACTTGAAGGCCTAGGGCAGAACATGAGAACAGCTTCAAACCTTCCAGGAGCGAATCTTAACCCGGTGAACTGTCCTCTCAAGGAAAAAAACAGACCAGAAGATCCGAGGGCAGGAAACCAGGTTGTGGAATTAAAAAATAAAGCTGTGTGATTATCTGCCTGTTGAGGTGGTTGTGTCAGAGTCTGGATACTTCCTGCACACACAGAATATTAAGGGTTATAATATTTAATATGTGGGTAAAAGATTCTTGATCCAAGGAGAATCTGACGCCATCTGGGACAAGAAGGGATTTTCCCCTGTATGTTGCATATTGGCGAGCGCTTCAGACTGGTTTTTTTTTTTTTGCGTCTTTTGGATCAACAGCAGAAACTGACGTGTGAAAGGCTGAACCCGAAGGACGCACGCCTTTTTATCAGCCTATGTCCAATCAAACAACTGTTTGAAACCACTCCAAGGGTCACAACGCCCCCTGGGGATTAAATTCTGAGCTCTCCCTACTGTGCCCCTGTATTACTGTAAACAAGCTGCAAGGAGCAGCCCCCACCCTCACTGTAACAAACTTTACTGCAGCATTCCAGCAGCCAGGGATTTGACAGGATACAGGGAGAGTTGTGGGGTCAGTCGCTGCTGTACAGGGATAGGATTCAAGGGTTTGGTGTTGCTGTAATTGCCATACACAGGACATACTTGAAAACGAGAGAAATCTCAATGTATCCTTCCTGGTAAAATCCTTTATAAATAAAATACACAGGCATTATGCAGCACATACAGATACAAGGTGTTGCTGTAATTGCCATACACAGGCATTATGCAGCACATACAGATACAAGGTTTGCTGTAATTGCCATACACAGGCATTATGCAGCACATACAGATACAGGGTGTTGCTGTAATTGCCATACACAGGCATTATGCGGCACATACAGATACAAGGTGTCACTGTAATTGCAATACACAGGCATTATGCGGCACATACAGATACAAGGTGTCACTGTAATTGCAATACACAGGCATTATGCAGCACATACAGATACAAGGTGTTGCTGTAATTGCCATACACAGGCATTATGCGGCACATACAGATACAAGGTGTCACTGTAATTGCAATACACAGGCATTATGCGGCACATACAGATACAAGGTGTTCCTGTAATTGCCACACACAGGCATTATGCAGCACATACAGATACAAGGTGTTGCTGTAATTGCCATACATAGGCATTATGCAGCACATACAGATACAAGGTGTCGCTGTAATTGCCACACACAGGCATTATGCGGCACATACAGATACAAGGTGTCGCTGTAATTGCCATACACAGGCATTATGCAGCACATACAGATACAAGGTGTTACTGTAATTGCCATACACAGGCATTATGCAGCACATACAGATACAAGGTGTTGCTGTAATTGCCATACACAGGCATTATGCAGCACATACAGATACAAGGTGTTACTGTAATTGCCACACAAAGGCATTATGCGGCACATACAGATACAAGGTGTCGCTGTAATTGCCATACACAGGCATTATGCGGCACATACAGATACAAGGTGTCGCTGTAATTGCCATACACAGGCATTATGCAGCACATACAGATACAAGGTGTTACTGTAATTGCCACACAAAGGCATTATGCGGCACATACAGATACAAGGTGTCGCTGTAATTGCCACACACAGGCATTATGCAGCACATACAGATACAAGGTGTTGCTGTAATTGCCATACACAGGCATTATGCAGCACATACAGATACAAGGTGTTGCTGTAATTGCCATACACAGGCATTATGCGGCACATACAGATATTGCATTGCTAATAATCTCATTCTGATCACTACAAATCCCCATAAACAGGAGATCTCACCATTTTATTATGTCTGCAGCACATTTACTGCATCTGCCTGTATGCTGATAATGCAGACCGCGTGCGACATTGTGCCAGGTAAAGGATGCCACCCAGAGTTTCATCCGAGATATTTCTGGAAAGGATAAACCGATACATGTGGGGGGGGGGGGGGGGGGAAAATCACAAAATGTGCAAATTTACATTATTTTAACTCTGGTGAATTAACAGTTTTTATGCAGAGTCGCCGTTTTATCTGACATTTCACTGTTAATACAAACGTCCCAGGCTTCAATTAAATATGAGATTTTCTTCAACAACAACTGGCAGTGAAGGGGTTAATCCATTACCAGGAAACACTCCCGTCCCTCCAAATAATAATAATAAAGTCATCACAGAATGAGCAGATTTGGTGTTTTTTATTGGTTTTTTAATTCCCAGAATTGTGACAGAAAATACAAAAACAAAGTCTGGGCCGGCGAGAGATGTTCTTTCAGGCTGTCCTGCGTCGTTTCGGTTCCAGGCTGGGGTCTCAGTTGATGCTGTCCACGTGGGCCGACACACTCATTGTTGTTCCTGTGAAGAGGACACACAGAGAGGGTGGGGGTTACTCGCATAAAACACCAGCATTCGCAGCGACGCATCCACACACATATACCCAAGCACAAGCACGGCAAAAGCCGCTCCAGGCTCAACTCCGAGTCAGGTGTAAACTTAACCAGCGGCAGAGTCTAACGGCTGTGGGACGGGGAATCCGGCTCTCTGTGTATTACACACGGACACACAAACATACCCCATCTCGGGATTTCGCATTAACCCTTTCTGTAAGGGGACACAGCTGTAACGACCTCTAGGCAAGGTCACCGTGAGTGGATGCAGTTGATGTATGAGACCCCGTGACGTGGCATGAGTCCCTCTCCTCATTCACCCCCTGTATCAGGAGCTCCACGACCATTTATGAAGCAGGACGTGGTCACTTCTCTGGCCGAGCCATCAAGGCTCAGGAGGTTTCAGAAGGAGGAGTCCCATAGAGGGGAGTTGCCTTGAAGGCAGGCAGTGCATCATGGGACATGTAGTTCTGAAGCCTTCGGGATGCCATGGCTGTATTATTCCCCCGTTGGCTCGGATTTCTGCGGCTTAGACTTTGACAAGTCTGCGGCGCGGCAAACCCCGAATTATGGCTTACCGAGCACAACCCGTCCTGCGTTACGAGATTTCCGAGCTCAGGCTCCGATCGCGGGGTGAGGGGACAGCACGCGTGGATTAAAGCGTTCCCTTTAAGAAAAAGCCCAAAACTCCTCACCCCTGACTTAGAGCGCCGATGCCGCGCGCTAATAGTTTCCACACGGCTCCCCGGCAGCCATTAAATAATTAGGCCGTTAGCAGCCCTCGGCCATTAACCACGACAACACATTTGGAGGCAATTATGGGTTTAACTGTTCCTGGCCCTCGGCTGCCGCCTGCGCCCCGCGCCCTCACGCAAGCACGCTTTATTAACCCCCAGTGTATAAACATGATGGCGGCAAATCCTGCCCACGGCGGGCATCACGACCAGCCGACACAATACAAGGAGTCTGGGATTCACGTATATGTCTGCATTACATAGAGAGGACACAATACAGGGAGTCTGGGATTCACGTATATGTCTGCATTACATAGAGAGGACACAATACAGGGAGTCTGGGATTATACACCAAGACATGGAAGCTTCATATTATTACACGCTGTGAACATGATGATTTACCTTCACAAACTTTCCGTGCAGAAGATACGGAGACTTGAAGTCGCTCTGGCAGTTTGAATAAGCCATTCCCAAACCTAAACCCGAGGAGAAAGCGATCGGCCACGTCTTCCCTGAAAAGATAAATAAGAAATGTTATTTTCGCTCACAATCACTGGAGGGGTCGGGTTATATCTGTGAGTTGTGTCGGGGAGGGGTCGGGTTATATCTGTGTGATTTGTGTCGGGGAGGGGTCGGGTTATATCTGTGTGATATGTGTCAGGGAGGGGTCGGGTTATATCTGTGTGATTTGTGTCGGGGAGGGGTCGGGTTATATCTGTGTGATTTGTGTCAGGGAGGGGTCGGGTTATATCTGTGTGATTTGTGTCAGGGAGGGGTCGGGTTATATCTGTGTGATTTGTGTCGGGGAGGGGTCGGGTTATATCTGTGTGTTTTGTGTCGGGGAGGGGTCGGGTTATATCTGTGTGTTTTGTGTCGGGGAGGGGTCGGGTTATATCTGTGTGATTTGTGTCAGGGAGGGGTCAGGTTATATCTGTGTGATTTGTGTCAGGGAGGGGTCGGGTTATATCTGTGTGGTTTGTGTCGGGGAGGGGTCGGGTTATATCTGTGTGATTTGTGTCAGGGAGGGGTCGGGTTATATCTGTGATTTGTGTCGGGGAGGGGTCGGGTTATATCTGTGTGATTTGTGTCGGGGAGGGGTCGGGTTATATCTGTGTGATTTGTGTCAGGGAGGGGTCAGGTTATATCTGTGTGATTTGTGTCGGGGAGGGGTCAGGTTATATCTGTGTGATTTGTGTCGGGGAGGGGTCGGGTTATATCTGTGTGATTTGTGTCAGGGAGGGGTCGGGTTATAGCTGTGTGATTTGTGTCAGGGAGGGGTCGGTTATATCTGTGTGATTTGTGTCGGGGAGGGGTCGGGTTATATCTGTGTGATTTGTGTCGGGGAGGGGTCGGGTTATATCGGTGTGATTTGTGTCAGGGAGGGGTCGGGTTATATCTGTGTGATTTGTGTCGGGGGGGGTCGGGTTATATCTGTGTGATTTGTGTCAGGGAGGGGTCGGGTTATATCTGTGATTTGTGTCAGGGAGGGGTCGGGTTATATCTGTGTGGTTTGTGTCGGGGAGGGGTCGGGTTATATCTGTGTGATTTGTGTCAGGGAGGGGTCGGGTTATATCTGTGATTTGTGTCGGGGAGGGGTCGGGTTATATCTGTGTGATTTGTGTCGGGGAGGGGTCGGGTTATATCTGTGTGATTTGTGTCAGGGAGGGGTCAGGTTATATCTGTGTGATTTGTGTCGGGGAGGGGTCAGGTTATATCTGTGTGATTTGTGTCGGGGAGGGGTCGGGTTATATCTGTGTGATTTGTGTCAGGGAGGGGTCGGGTTATAGCTGTGTGATTTGTGTCAGGGAGGGGTCGGGTTATATCTGTGTGATTTGTGTCGGGGAGGGGTCGGGTTATATCTGTGTGATTTGTGTCGGGGAGGGGTCGGGTTATATCGGTGTGATTTGTGTCAGGAGGGGTCGGGTTTATCTGTGTGATTTGTGTCGGGGAGGGGGTCGGGTTATATCTGTGATTTGTGTCGGGGAGGGGGTCGGGTTATATCTGTGTGGTTTGTGTCGGGGAGGGGTTGGGTTATATCTGTGTGACTTGTGTCGGGGAGGGGTCGGGTTATATCTGTGTGGTTTGTGTCGGGGAGGGGTCGGGTTATATCTGTGTGATATGTGTCGGGGAGGGGTCGGGTTAATTCTGTGTGGTTTGTGTCGGGGAGGGGGTCGGGTTATATCTGTGATTTGTGTCGGGGAGGGGGTCGGGTTATATCTGTGTGATTTGTGTCGGGGAGGGGTCGGGTTATATCTGTGTGATATGTGTCGGGGAGGGGTCGGGTTATATCTGTGATTTGTGTCGGGGAGGGGTCGGGTTATATCTGTGTGATATGTGTCGGGGAGGGGTCGGGTTATATCTGTGTGGTTTGTGTCGGGGAGGGGGTCGGGTTATATCTGTGATTTGTGTCGGGGAGGGGGGGGTTATATCTGTGTGATTTGTGTCGGGGAGGGGGTCGGGTTATATCTGTGTTGTTTGTGTCGGGGAGGGGGTCGGGTTATATCTGTGTGATTTGTGTCGGGGAGGGGTCGGGTTATATCTGTGTGATATGTGTCAGGGAGGGGTCGGGTTATATCTGTGTGATTTGTGTCAGGGAGGGGTCGGGTTATATCTGTGTGATTTGTGTCAGGGAGGGGTCGGGTTATATCTGTGTGATTTGTGTCAGGGAGGGGTCGGGTTATATCTGTGTGATTTGTGTCAGGGAGGGGTCGGGTTATATCTGTGTGATTTGTGTCAGGGAGGGGTCGGGTTATATCTGTGTGATTTGTGTCAGGGAGGTCGGGTTATATCTGTGTGATTTGTGTCAGGGAGGGGCTGGGTTATATCTGTGTGATTTGTGTCAGGGAGGGGTCGGGTTATATCTGTGTGGTTTGTGTCAGGGAGGGGTCGGGTTATATCTGTGTGATTTGTGTCGGGGAGGGGCTCGGGTACGTGTGCATGATAATACCGGCAGAGAATTTTGACAGATGTGTCTACATGGAATTGGTGACTTTTCACCGGGTAACTCTGCCGCTCGTTTTTTATCCCCGGTGACACAGGAGAGAAATACTTACTTTTAAAGAAGATCACTGAAAACACGATCCCCAATCCAAAGCCGGCACCTAAAGCAACACAACGGCAGCGATAAGATACAGTGGTGTGGAGTATTACATCGTGTGGCACATACAGTCATTCACTGGACATTTCAGACAAAAACAAGGACTGGCTTATTACAGTAAAATAAAGAGTCACATACAGCCAGCGGGTCACATACAGCCAGCGGGTCACATGACCTGCGTGTAATCGGATCAGTTGGACGAAAAAACGCGATATCGGATGATCACGCCATCGCACGAGAACGGATCCAGTGGACGGCCAGACTTAGTATAATGGTACAGAGTATCAGACTGTAAGAGCCACATACAGCCAGCGGGTCACATGACCTTTAGTATAGTGGTAGCGGCACTTTAGGAAGGAGTCCCATACAGATATCAGTCCACATATTATAGTGTGTTTGGGGGGGGGGGGTGAGACCGGTCTAACGCCCCTCACCTAACAGTCCCCCTGTTAGTGCACACGGCTGGTTACCCTGAAGCATAAAGCCGCCCTCAGTGACAGCAGTTTTACCAGCGTGATCCAGTTTAGCGGCACACACAGAACATAAAGCCAGCAATGGACTCCGGTCACCACACCACACCTGGCAGGGCAATGGTTAAACTCAGGCAAAGACTTCAAACTACTTCATTCTGGGGTGTAAGAGGTTAAAGGAGGGAACCTCACCCTGTGCCGCATAAACACTTCATAGACCTTGCCTGATTCTCCCATAGAGACAATGGCGCCTGCCAAAAACGCTGCGCGCTCGCAAGAACGGAGCGGGATCTGTCATTTAATACGCTCACTCAGGCTCCAAAAAGTACAAGTCAGGACAGGCCTCACCTCTCTGGAATGCAGGGGGTTAAAAAATAAAAAATTAGATTCTGGCATAAGTGGCGCAGTTACGGGATTCTTGGTAACCACGGGTTGCATGACCCCCTCGCCGTTAACCAGTGCGGCACTCGGGGTGCATTCAGGGGGGGGGGGGTTGGCCGTCATTTACCAAGAAATAGCGTTTCAGCAGAATAATAAAAAAATAAATATAGAAGGAATTTGGGGGAAATAAAATGATTTTTTTTCTCAAGGAAAAACAAAAAGTATAAAAAAAAATATTAAAAGAATTGCGCTGGGATTGGTTGAGGCTCGAGCCCTCTGCGTGCCGGGACGCTCCCCTTGTTCCTCGCCATAAACCCGCTGTTTTCTTGCCGGAGTGACGGGCGCTTTGTGCTCGCTGCCAAACTCTCCTTTAATCCGCTCTCGTCTCTGTGGTCCCATTACAATAGCGCAGATGGCCGCGGCCTCGCACGCCGTTTATATTATTAGGGATAATTACTATCTGGGAGAATTCGTAAAACGGACAAATTGGCTGACCTGTGCACCCCCCCCCCCCCGATCGGGATCTGCAGCCGAGCGGGACCCTGGGCCTCGCACACAAGAAACAAGAAAAAAATAGATATACGTATATCGAAATATACAAAAAAAAAAATATTACTTTTTTTTCGTCTTCTTTTTAAAAAGAAAAAAAAAATGATATATTAGAATTTTTTTCTCAAAAATAAGATGAAAAGATAAGAAAATTAAATCATCTTGAATGAGAAAAAAAAAAAAAAAAGTCCTCTTTTGGACTGAAGCGTCGATACTTTATCACTACAATAAAAATACTATTAAAAAGACTCCAGGAGTCAACGCTTTCCACGTGAACTATATATTTTTAGTTATTTTTTTTATCACATACATAAGCACAAGATTTTTTTTTTTTTTTTTTAAAAATTCATTTATATAGAAAAGGTAAATATATAATTCCCTAAATTAGAAAAAAATGATATATACACACAGCCGCTTTCTGCTGCAGGTCACCCCAGAAAAATACTAAAGAAAATTATATATAATTAAAAAAATAAAATCTCTCTGCAGCGTCTAATAACAAGCAAAAAGCCTTTGGGCGGCCATCATGCCGGAGCCCTGGAAAACCAGGAGAATAATACAGCGCCCGGGGGAGATGGGAAAACGTTCTGGGAAAAGAAATATGGAATTTTTCTTCATTAATAAAATATATTTTTTAAAATCTGTTGTATAATAAATAGGAGTTTCTTATTTTTGCAGCTGTCACTATTATTTTCATGGTCAAAAGACAGATTTTATTGTAAGGTTTTCTGCCGAGACGCCGGGTTTTTGCTCCAACAGAAGATTCATACGGAGAATAAAGACCTGACCAGGACGCCAAGGTCCCACCTGATCCGAGGGAACCAATCAGACGAGACGGCGCACGAGTTACCGTCACCACCTTCCGGATTTAAATAAACAGTCACAGCCGAATCCCCCCCCCCCCGATTCCTCTGATCACTAATTCTACACCAAAAAATATCAAGTAGCAAAATATCTCAGAAATCCAAAAAAATAAAACGACGACAAATCGAATCGAAACGAAGAATCTGTTCACAGAGGATACACTGTATAAATATTTATAATGGAGACAATGTATGATCTGCCTTGTAGCTTTACACCACTAGCCGGGGTCCGGGATACACAGGCTGCCGGCACAGGGGTCGCGGTGACAGTGGCTGGAAAAGGTGGCGAGGCCTACAATACCCAGAATCCTGCTCAGTCGGAGGCAGAACCCAGAAGGGAGCGTTCGACATCACATGCTACGCATTAATAGGAAAATAAAAATAGGGGGGGGGATAAAATGAAATAAAAAAATGGCAGATTTTTTATTGTTTTTTTAAAATGATTTATGAAAAACAGCAGAAACGTTCGTTTATTGAATCGATTGATCAGGACGGCGGCCGGTGAAGAACGCATGGGCGCTACGCACAAGGTGCAAATCAATCCATGAGTGCCGGTGACGAGGAGCAGCCTGGTTCGGCGAATGAGGGGTTAATGGGCGGACAGTGTGTGGTGGGCGCCGGCACCTGATCTCGCCGCACTGCGCGCCGCAGCTGTTTCCACTAACGTGCAGCACACCTCCAGCGCTGCCCCACCATCAACAGGCAACAATAAAAGATGAAAGGGTTTATCTTCTAATAAAAAGGGAACCGAGGGGCCGGGCTGTAAAGAGCTTTACCAGAGGGGGCCGCTGGGAGGGGGGGCCGCGGGGGGGCGCAGAGGAAGGGGGGGGTTAGGATTGCAAAATTTTACACCTTCTCCGTGACAGCTTCAAACGCTTAATTGAAAAAACAGGCCGTCGCTGCTTCATTTACTTCTCGCCATTAAACCCGCCACATGCCAAGACCCCCCCCCCCAGCCCCTCGCCAACAGGATTAGGCTTTAATGGAAGAGGTGGGGGTCCGCCTGGAATAACCGCGCTCACTGGAAGCCCCTCAGTTTGGCTTGACGTGCTTGTGGACGCAAATCTGCGGCTTACAGCAAAAACAGTCACCCACCTTATACCCAGATATACCTATCTCATTGCGACGTGTAACACGCACTGGGGCTGCGCAGGAGGCGGGGCTAACGGAGAGCTGCAGCATAGCAAGCCAATACATGGAGGAGGAATTCAGCCGACAGGTCAATTCACTGGAAATGCTACAAAACTGATTCTTGTGCATTTTGTTTTGGATTTTCAGGCATTGAGAGGTTAAGGTGGGGAGTTATGGGGTCTCAGAGACCCCCCCGGACGGAAATAAGGAGGTGCAGCATCCAAACCTCACCACTTCAGACAGAGAAACCACAAGGACTGGTGCAGTGATGTCCCCTTTTTATTTAGGGGATTCTTCCCCATAACCCATCCCTATGCCATGGCGGTGCTGACCATTAACTGGCCGTGTCAGGGCCGAGCCGGTCACCCTTCACATACCCGCTCCCTGTCCCTCTGAACCATCACACCGGCCTAGGACGCGCCGACAGACCAGAGAGTCCGGGGTCTGGTTCGCTCTCGCTTATCTGGCGCCCGAACGCCCCGCGTTTGCCAAATAAAGAGTAACGCTGCCTCATACTTTCCTGTTTCCAGGGTGTTGCTATCGGCCTGTCCTATCATGTCCTCACTAATGTGCAACTCGACACGCGCTCCAGAAATAATATCACAGGAGGAGGCTCTGCCAGGACAAAAACCCCAAAAGACAGGGCCCCCGGGACGGCCTGCGAGCGCATTCCTCATCAGGGAGTGAGGGCTGCAGGCGTGCGTTACGGGAAAACACGGGCGAAGGACACGTGTGTGCGGACACATAGTAACCACAGCTCACCAGGAGCCCACCAATCCACATCAAGAAGCTTCACGGCTAAAAACCAAGGGGAAACCAAGCGAGCCCCTGCTCCTACGCCCCATGGGGGAAACCGAGCCCGCGCTCCTACACCCCATGGGGGAAACAGAGCCCGCGCTCCTACACCCCATGGGGGAAACAGAGCCCGCGCTCCTACGCCCCATGGGGGAAACAGAGCCCGCGCTCCTACGCCCAATGGGGGAAACAGAGCCCGCGCTCCTACGCCCCATGGGGGAAACAGAGCCCGCGCTCCTACACCCCATGGGGGAAACCAAGCGAGCCCCTACACCCCACGGGGGAAACCAAGCGAGCCCCTACACCCCACGGGGGAAACCAAGCGAGCCCCTACACCCCACGGGGGAAACCAAGCGAGCCCCTACACCCCACGGGGGAAACCAAGCGAGCCCCCGCTCCTACGCCCCACGGGGGAAACCAAGCGAGCCCCCGCTCCTACGCCCCACGGGGGAAACCAAGCGAGCCCCCGCTCCTACGCCCCACGGGGGAAACCAAGCGAGCCCCCGCTCCTACGCCCCACGGGGGAAACCAAGCGAGCCCCCGCTCCTACGCCCCACGGGGGAAACCAACCGAGCCCCCCGCTCCGTCGCCCCACGGGGGAAATTCAAGCCCCCCGCTCCGTCGCCCCACGGGGGAAATTCAAGCCCCCCGCTCCGTCGCCCCACGGGGGAAATTCAAGCCCCCCGCTCCGTCGCCCCACGGGGGAAATTCAAGCCCCCCGCTCCGTCGCCCCACGGGGGAAATTCAAGCCCCCCGCTCCGTCGCCCCACGGGGGAAATTCAAGCCTCCCGCTCCGTCGCCCCACGGGGGAAATTCAAGCCCCCGCTCCGTCGCCCCACGGGGGAATTCAAGCCCCCCGCTCCGTCGCCCCACGGGGGAATTCAAGCCCCCGCTCCGTCGCCCCACGGGGGAAATTCAAGCCCCCGCTCCGTCGCCCCACGGGGGAAATTCAAGCCCCCCGCTCCGTCGCCCCACGGGGGAAATTCAAGCCCCCGCTCCGTCGCCCCACGGGGGAAATTCAAGCCCCCGCTCCGTCGCCCCACGGGGGAAATTCAAGCCCCCCGCTCCGTCGCCCCACGGGGGAAATTCAAGCCCCCCGCTCCGCCGCCCCACGGGGGAAATTCAAGCCCCCGCTCCGTCGCCCCACGGGGGAAATTCAAGCCCCCGCTCCTACGCCCCACGGGGGAAATTCAAGCCCCCGCTCCTACGCCCCACGGGGGAAATTCAAGCCCCCGCTCCTACGCCCCACGGGGGAAATTCAAGCCCCCGCTCCTACGCCCCACGGGGGAAATTCAAGCCCCCGCTCCTACGCCCCACGGGGGAAAAAAACACTAACAAAATAACAAACGACGAGCGTGCGCCCATGGGGGATTGAGTACAAGCTCATACACCCCGGGGATCATGCGCGGCAGCATCTCAACCTGCTGTGAGCCAGTCACAGTGCAGGGTCTGAAGAAGAGATTCCAACCAATGAGAACTTAAAGATGGCGGCGCCTACAGGTGGACTGAAAAGAGGGAATCACTGATCGAGGACACAATACAGGGAGTCTGGGATCTCCAGGAATAATTTTGCGATGGCATCAGGCCTCCCATACAAAGTGATTTTCCTATGAAGATACGGGGCGGGCGTTTTACCCGTTTAGTTTTGTACACACACACATACATACACCCCGCTACCCGAGCTGACATTTTCTTCCCATGATGCTGCAGGTCTAAGAATGATTTTATGGAAGGGGTGCCCGGCGTGCCCGGGCACAGGGTGCAATAACCCAAGATGCAATAACTGTGTGAACGTCTTATGGGCATAGCGGAGGATGGAGTGACCAGGCGGGTTTCACGGGGAGCGTCCGGTTAGCCCATAAATCACACACAGTCACTGATTCCTACAGGGTATTGGGGAAGGACGCGTCTCCAGCGTCTCCCCATGAGGTGACCGCGATGCCCCGGCTTTAATTAGTGACCCGCTGTCCCGTGAACTCCACTTCACCTTCTGGAAACAATTGCTCGGCTTGTGCAGATTTTTTCAAGAGATTTTCCGGCGGCTTCAACCTCAAAGCCCCCTAATTAATATGCAAGCCACTGCAGACGCGCCACGCCCCCCCACATACCATGTCATGGCAGATAGGACACGCTGCCAACAACCAAAGGGTTAACGCCATGGCGAGGCACTTCTCAGAGACACGTACGCACACCACAGAAAGACATAAACACATATGTCTATGCACACCATACACAGGCAGATAAACACATACATGTACACACAGACACACGTATACAGGGAGATACTTACGTATACGCACATCACTGACCGAAACACATACACACCACATGTACAGACACTAGGAATGGCGGCTGAGGATGATGGGGCAGGTATTCCGCCTGGTGCTCTGAGGTAATGGGAGAAGCCGTTACACAATGCTCAGGACCTGCGCCAAGAAGCCACGCCACGGGGCGAGAGGACCTGAGCCAAGAAGCCACGCCACGGGGCGAGAGGACCTGCGCCAAGAAGCCACGCCGCGGGGCGAGAGGACCTGAGCCATGAAGCCACGCCGCGGGGCGAGAGGACCTGAGCCAAGAAGCCACGCCGCGGGGCGAGAGGACCTGCGCCAAGAAGCCACGGCGCGGGGCGAGAGGACCTGCGCCAAGAAGCCACGGCGCGGGGCGAGAGGACCTGAGCCAAGAAGCCACGCCGCGGGGCGAGAGGACCTGCGCCAAGAAGCCAAGCCGCGGGGCGAGGAGGACCTGCGCCAAGAAGCCAAGCCGCGGGGCGAGGAGGACCTGCGCCAAGAAGCCACGCCGCGGGGCGAGGAGGACCTGCGCCAAGAAGCCACGCCGCGGGGCGAGGAGGACCCGCGCCAAGAAGCCACGCCGCAGGGCGAGAGGACCTGCGCCAAGAAGCCACGCCGCGGGGCGAGAGGACCTGAGCCAAGAAGCCACGCCGCGGGGCGAGAGGACATGAGCCAAGAAGCCACGCCGCGGGGCGAGGAGGACCCGCGCCAAGAAGCCACGCCGCGGGGCGAGGAGGACCCGCGCCAAGAAGCCACGCCGCGGGGCGAGAGGACATGAGCCAAGAAGCCACGCCGCGGGACGAGAGGACATGAGCCAAGAAGCCACGCCGCGGGGCGAGGAGGACCCGCGCCAAGAAGCCACGCCGCGGGGCGAGGAGGACCCGCGCCAAGAAGCCACGCCGCGGGGCGAGAGGACATGAGCCAAGAAGCCACGCCGCGGGGGCGAGAGGACCTGAGCCAAGAAGCCACGCTGCGGGGCGAGAGGACATGAGCCAAGAAGCCACGCCGCGGGACGAGAGGACCTGCGCCAAGAAGCCACGCGACGAGAGGACCTGCGCCAAGAAGCCACGCCGCGGAGCGAGAGGACATGAGCCAAGAAGCCACGCCGCGGGGCGAGAGGACCTGCGCCAAGAAGCCACGCCGCGGGGCGAGGAGGACCTGCGCCAAGAAGCCACGCCGCGGGGCGAGGAGGACCCGCGCCAAGAAGCCACGCCGCGGGACGAGAGGACCTGCGCCAAGAAGCCACGCCGCGGAGCGAGAGGACATGAGCCAAGAAGCCACGCCGCGGAGCGAGAGGACATGAGCCAAGAAGCCACGCCGCGGGGCGAGAGGACCTGCGCCAAGAAGCCACGCCACGGGGCGAGAGGACCTGAGCCAAGAAGCCACGCCGCGGGGCGAGAGGACCTGAGCCAAGAAGCCACGCCGCGGGGCGAGAGGACCTGCGCCAAGAAGCCACGCCGCGGGGCGAGAGGACCTGAGCCAAGAAGCCACGCCGCGGGGCGAGAGGACCTGAGCCAAGAAGCCAAGCCGCGGGGCGAGAGGACCTGCGCCAAGAAGCCACGCCGCGGGGCGAGAGGACATGAGCCAAGAAGCCACGCCGCGGGACGAGAGGACCTGCGCCAAGAAGCCACGCCGCGGGACGAGAGGACCTGCGCCAAGAAGCCACCCCGCGGGACGAGAGGACCTGCGCCAAGAAGCCACGCCGCGGGGCGAGAGGGCAGCTGCCAGCAGTGAAAACTGGAGCGGGCGCTTCAGACCATTCACTGCCGGCGCATCACTGGAAAGACTATTATCCAACCAACAAGGGAAAAAGAAAAAAAAAGGACAACACTCACTTAGGGCAGATCCGCTTCACAGTGCACTCCATACTCTGGAAGCCAAAAAGTCCCTGCACTCGTCACGTATCTCTTTATTGTTAAATGCTTTACACACTAGTAGGATCCCAGCACAGACAGGACAGGCGCGCGCGCACAGACCGGACAGGCGCACAGACAGGACAGACAAACCCACACATGCACCAAAAGCCAGGATTTGGCACCACGTGACGATGCCCACAAGACGTGTTTGCCGGCCATTTGTCGCGTCGCCTGTAAGGAGAAACGATTGATTCCTTGGAATAAAAACCCCTAAAAAAAGATCAGAGTGCGCCGCGGTATCAGGGAGGCCGGCAGTCTGTGGGCGATTAGCGCAGCATCTGGATTTTATGGGATGAGAGAGAAGAAGAGAAAAAAAAGCCGATAAACAAACAAGATACTGTGAGCATATGGCGAGCGGCGACGGAAAAAAGACATCACTCTAAACACGGCAATTTAACAAAGATCAGCTTAAAACAAGCAAAAAAACAAACACATAAATAAAACGGTGTGTGCGCAGGGCTCGCGGGGAGAGGCCCGAGCGCAGAGAGAGGCCCGAGCGCAGGCAGCGCTGCGCAGAGAGAGGCCCGAGCGCAGGCAGCGCTGCGCAGAGAGAGGCCCGAGCGCAGGCAGCGCTGCGCAGAGAGAGGCCCGAGCGCAGGCAGCGCTGCGCAGAGAGAGGCCGAGCGCAGGCAGCGCTGCGCAGAGAGAGGCCCGAGCGCAGGCAGCGCTGCGCAGAGAGAGGCCCGAGCGCAGGCAGCGCTGCGCAGAGAGAGGCCCGAGCGCAGGCAGCGCTGCGCAGAGAGAGGCCCGAGCGCAGGCAGCGCTGCGCAGAGAGAGGCCCGAGCGCAGGCAGCGCTGCGCAGAGAGAGGCCCGAGCGCAGGCAGCGCTGCGCAGAGAGAGGCCCGAGCGCAGGCAGCGCTGCGCAGAGAGAGGCCCGAGCGCAGGCAGCGCTGCGCAGAGAGAGGCCCGAGCGCAGGCAGCGCTGCGCAGAGAGAGGCCCGAGCGCAGGCAGAGCTGCGCAGAGAGAGGCCCGAGCGCAGGCAGAGCTGCGCAGAGAGAGGCCCGAGCGCAGGCAGAGCTGCGCAGAGAGAGGCCCGAGCGCAGGCAGAGCTGCGCAGAGAGAGGCCCGAGCGCAGGCAGAGCTGCGCAGAGAGAGGCCCGAGCGCAGGCAGAGCTGCGCAGAGAGAGGCCCGAGCGCAGGCAGAGCTGCGCAGAGAGAGGCCCGAGCGCAAGCAGAGCTGCGCAGAGAGAGGCCCGAGCGCAAGCAGAGCTGCGCAGAGAGAGGCCCGAGCGCAGGCAGAGCTGCGCAGAGAGAGGCCCGAGCGCAGGCAGAGCTGCGCAGAGAGAGGCCAGAACGCAGGCAGAGCCGGCACAGTCAAACTGTGCAACGCACACACTGAGAGCAGCAAGATTTAGCGTGTTCTCCAGCGCAGGACTCGTCTGAGGGTAGTGAGATTAGGAGTGTTCGCCTGTGCAGGACTCTGCGGTAAAGCATTGGGGTTAAGAGTAGCGGGATTTAGTGTTCTCTCTTGAGCAGGACACGCTAAATACCGCTACCCGCAGCCGAGTCCCTGCGCGGAACACGCTAAATCCCGCTACCCTCAGCCGAGTCCTGCGCAGAAAACGCTGAGGGTAGCGGGATTTAGCGTGTTCTGCAGAGGACTCGGCTGAGGGTAGCGGGATTTAGCGAGTTCTGCGCAGGACTCTGCTGAGGGTAGCGGGATTTGGCGTGTTCTGCGCAGGACTCTAATGAGGGTAGCGGGATTTGGCGTGTTCTGCTCAGGACTCGGCTGAGGGTAGCGGGATTTTGCGTGTTCTGCGCAGGACTCGGCTGAGGGTAGCGGGATTTTGCGTGTTCTGCGCAGGACTCGGCTGAGGGTAGCGGGATTTAGCGTGTTCTGTGCAGGACTCGGCTGAGGGTAGCGGGATATATCGAATTCTGCGCAGGACTCGGCTGAGGGTAGCGGGATTTAGAGTGTTCTGCGCAGGACTCGGCAGAGGGTAGCGGGATTTAGCGTATTCTGCAGAGGACTCGGCTGAGGGTAGCGGGATTTAGAGTGTTCTGCGCAGGACTCGGCAGAGGGTAGCGGGATTTAGCGTATTCTGCGCAGGACTCGGCTGAGGGTCGCGGGATTTAACGTGTTCTTCTGTGCAGGCCGCATTCTGAGCGATGCAGAGCCTCATTCGTTCGCAGGACGCAGCTGTAAAGTATGTGCACGGCCCCTGCCAGCTCTGCTGTAAACAGGTAGGAGGACAGGAGCCAGATCCACATTCTGATGTTATCTGCTCAGACATCTTGTCACGGCGGCCGCTGGTTGTTCTTTCTTTTTAAACGAGTAATGCAGTGCCGGTCAAGAAAAACACAGGCAGTGCCAAGGTGCCAGGATCCAGCGCCGCAGACGCCCACGTGCGGAATCCAAGCAAAAAAACAGAGGGACACCCAACATGTTCCTACAGGGTGGAGAAAAGCCCGACATCAGGCCCCCCCCCCAACTCCCACACTGCACCCCTTTATACACAAACCTCTCACCATGAATATCCAAAGCTCCATTAACCGGCACATGGCATGAGAGAATGCCAAGGCGGCTACATAATGATACAGGATTCATCATGGTGAAAGGTGAGGAATATTCCAGAACACGTAACAGCGCACACAGTGGCCTCTGCTGACTTGGTCGTGAACAGGACTGTGCAAAACACAAATGTTCATCCATTGACAGATGTAAAAAAGATTTCACCTAAAGCAGAGAAAGTGGATCTTCACAGAAAGGAAAGAATATGAAAATTTCTGCCTGAAGAGCTTCTTCCACTCTTTAAACAAAGGTTGTTACAGTTACAAGTACTTAGAAAGCGCTAACAAGTTCCACAGCGCTGTACAACGCGTGAGACAGAATAACAAATATACAGAGAAGATAAACACACAGAAGAGTAAGGGTGCGGGGGGGGGGGGGGGTGTGGAGGAGATGGAGCAAGAAATGTACCGTGGCTGGAACCTTCTGGAAAAATGCAATATTCTATGGTACTGACAGAATATTCCGGATATAATAGTTACTATGGGATAACGGAATGTTCCGGATATAATAGTTACTATGGGATAACGGAATATTCCGGATATAATAGTTACTATGGGATAACAGAATATTCCGGATATAATAGTTACTATGGGATAACAGAATATTCCGGATATAATAGTTACTGCTTGATAACAGAATATTCCGGATATAATAGTTACTATGGGATAACAGAATATTCCAGATATAATAGTTACTATGGGATAACAGAATATTCCGGATATAATAGTTACTATGAGATAACAGAATATTCCGGATATAATAGTTACTATGGGATAACAGAATATTCCGGATAGAATAGTTACTATGGGATAACAGAATATTCCGGATATAATAGTTACTATGGGATAACAGAATATTCCGGATATAATAGTTACTATGGGATAAAAGAATATTCCGGATATAATAGTTACTATGGGATAACAGAATATTCAGGATATAATAGTTACTGCTTGATAACAGAATATTCCGGATATAATAGTTACTATGGGATAACGGAATGTTCCGGATATAATAGTTACTATGGGATAACGGAATATTCCGGATATAATAGTTACTATGGGATAACAGAATATTCCAGATATAATAGTTACTAGGAGATAACAGAATATTCCGGATATAATAGTTACTATGGGATAACAGAATATTCCGGATATAATAGTTACTATGGGATAACAGAATATTCCGGATATAATAGTTACTATGGGATAACAGAATATTCTGGATATAATAGTTACTATGGGATAACAGAATATTCTGGATATAATAGTTACTATGGGATAACAGAATATTCCGGATATAATAGTTACTATGGGATAAAAGAATATTCCGGATATAATAGTTACTATGGGATAACAGAATATTCTGGATATAATAGTTACTATGGGATAACAGAATATTCTGGATATAATAGTTACTATGAGATAACAGAATATTCCGGATATAATAGTTACTATGGGATAAAAGAATATTCCGGATATAATAGTTACTATGGGATAACAGAATATTCTGGATATAATAGTTACTATGAGATAACAGAATATTCCGGATATAATAGTTACTATGGGATAACAGAATATTCCGTATATAATAGTTACTATGAGATATCAGAATATTCTGGATATAATAGTTACTATGGGATAACAGAATATTCTGGATATAATAGTTACTATGGGGTAACAGAATATTCCGGATATAATAGTTACTATGGGATAACAGAATATTCCGGATAGATTAGTTACTATGGGATAACAGAATATTCCGGATATAATAGTAACTATGGGATAACAGAATGTTCCAGATATAATAGTTACTATGGGATAACAGAATATTCCGGATATATTAGTTACTATGGGATAACAGAATATTCTGGATATAATAGTTACTATGAGATAACAGAATATTCCGGATATAATAGTTACTATGGGATAACAGAATATTCTGGATATAATAGTTACTATGAGATAACAGAATATTCCGGATATAATAGTAACTATGGGATAACAGAATGTTCCAGATATAATAGTTACTATGAGATAACAGAATATTCCGGATATAATAGTTACTATGGGATAACAGAATATTCTGGATATAATAGTTACTATGAGATAACAGAATATTCCGGATATAATAGTAACTATGGGATAACAGAATGTTCCAGATATAATAGTTACTATGGGATAACAGAATATTCTGGATATAATAGTTACTATGGGATAACAGAATATTCCGGATATAATAGTTACTATGAGATAACACAATATTCCGGATATAATAGTTACTATGGGATAACAGAATATTCCGGATATAATAGTTACTATGAGATAACAGAATATTCCGGATATAATAGTTACTATGGGATAACAGAATATTCCGGATATAATAGTTACTATGGGGTAACAGAATATTCCGGATATAATAGTTACTATGAGATAACAGAATATTCCAGATATAAATCATTATACAGGCTGGGTGGAGTAGAGGTAACATCACTGCTCTGCGTGGAGACACAGGTTCGATCCCAGCAAGAGCACCTCTCCAATAAGTGTCCTTGGGCGAGACACCTAACGGTACAGACTCTCCACCCAGGACATACTGAAAACCAGAGAAATCTCCATGTATTCTTCCTGGTAAGTATTATATCTGGAATATTCTGTGAACACGGAATGAATGTTTGTTGGTCGGCAGTAATCGGGATGTTGTTAGGGGATCAGGGTGGATTATTTCAGCTTCTCCTCCGGTATCAGACCTGAAGGGGCTGGAGCTGATGGACCGGTCCTGTACCATAAAGTAACAGAGCGAGGGAAGGGGGAAGACGCCTGTAGAGGAGGAATGAGACCTGCACTCAGCTCTGTTTCGGTACCGCAGCCGGGATTTTGGGGTGAATATTGCACATATTGGGAACGCGCACATAAAAGTCACGCGCTCGCTGAGCATTTAGAGCCTGAAGGCTCAGGACGGGAACAGAGCGGACCCGACGTTCCGCTGAACATGTTCCCATCAGATCTGTGGGGGTTTAATAAGTTTGCTGGCAACGTCCACAATCCCTGATCCATCCCAGACACCGCACGTGTGTGATGGGGGTGAGGGTGCACCCCATTTCCAGATCCTGATGGCTGTGATGAAAGCATCGCTTCATCCGGAGATGAAACGGCCCATCTGCTGCGCGCGTTTATAATCTCAACATGACACGAAATGTATAACTCGACCCAAAAACACTAAAACCAGTCACGGGACAAACCAAACTGCGGGGGGGGGGGGTCCTGCCAGTCACCAAACACTGTGGGTTTTCTGGCAAAGATTATTATTATTATTATTATTCTTTATTTATAAAGCGCCAGCATATGCCGCAGCGCTGTACAATAAGCACAGTATAGACAGGGTTACAATACATTGAACAACATTTGACAAACAGTACAGGAGGAGATGAGGGCCCTATTCCCGTAGGAACTCACAATCTAGGAGGGTTGGGGTTGGAAACAGGAGGAGAGGACTGTAAGGTGAGAGTGATTGATGGTTGCGTCAGTGAGTTGGGTGGTAGGCTTCCCTAAATAGGAACGTTTTAAGGGAGCGTTTGAAGGAAGAGAAGTTAGGGGAAAGTCTGACAGTACAGGGATGAACTTCTAGTAGTTTTGGCTACAAAGTGTCACGGCCAGGAAAAACCTAAAACACCCAGAATTAGACACATTGTGCCCCAGACATGGATGCGGTTACGCCGGAGAGATCATAAAGGGATGCACCATTAAAATATACAGTTCCCTTTTGTTACCCTATAATAATTGCTGAGATCCTGCCGACAGCCTCTGCCCAATTATTTATTTTACCCACCTTTCCCCCTCACCGCGCGCTGCTCCTCCTCTTCGGCTCAGGGACTCCCGAACCTGGAAGTCCCAGAAGCTTTCCTGCGCAGTTTGTGCTCCTATACAACTTGTGTAGTGTAGGAACCGCACATCGCGCAGCGCTACGGGACTCGCACACTTTACATACACAAGTTCCATAGAGCGATGGGCCGGAGCTGCACGCGCATGCACAGGTCTGATCCATCGCTGCCTCTCTGAGAACGCTCGCTACAGCGATTGGTCTCGCAGGGTAACGTCGCCACTTTCTGCATGTGACATCACTAGTGACTGGCAGACGGGAAATTCAACATCCCGGCTACTGGTGATGCTGGGTGGGATGAAGGAAACTCCTCCACTTCATCCTGCAATGTCACCAGATATGGGGAGTGTCAGGATGAGTAGAGTCCGTTTAACCATGAGTATATGGATCTATGGGAGATTCCACACGGGGGCTCCGGGAGTCCATGACAAAGCAAGAGGACCAGGGGAGCGCACAGGAGATCACGTCCGCACAGGACCAGGGGGGGGGGGGGATTTATCGATAAACAATAATAAGGAAAGAATAAATATATATATATCACAGACATTTATTTGTGTTCGTGCCGCGCCCCGTCCAAGGTCAACAAAGGGCAAAAAAGGAAACCAATGCATCCGGCACCGCAACATCAGAAGCTACAATCCTACAGCCACAGGAACTGGCAGCTGCCGCGGCACAAACACGTGACCCCGGCTTTCATTGGACACCAACCTGTATGCATTGGCAGATCTGATCCTGGTATTTACAACCCCTGGGCAGCCCCCCCTCCCAAACGCCATAATCCTTTGCCAAACAAAGGGTTAACAATCCAACTGTATAAAGCATAAAAAAATTACCCATCTACCCCAAAATAGCAGACCGTGCAGTCGGCTGTCTGAATCCAGGCGCTGGTTCGGCGCGGCAGAGCACGGCAAGCAGTTCCAGCGAGGGTTTTATTGTTTCGATTTATATAATTTTTTTTCTGCCAGCAAATTCTCTGGTGTCGACTCGCGGCAGAACCTTTAAACAAGGCCAAAAAAAGGGAAAAAAATAATAAAAACGGCTCGTTTAGTGCTCTAGGAAATGGAAAATATATTCTTTGCCGAGGAGTACAATACTGCAGCACATTGGCATGCCGGCACAAAACTGCCCGCGCCGTGCCAAGCCCTATTTTCCATTTAATAAGTTTCATCGCACCTCCGACTGCTTCCTGCAGAAGGGAAATGTGCGAAGCCTGCTGGCCCGCGCCGGTTAACCCCTCACTGCCGAACCATTACCAGGAAAAACTCTGCGCACGGCCGTGCAACATGTGTAACTGTGAACACATCATGCACACAAAAAACAACAAGCACAACACGGAAATCCCTCCGCCCCGAGCACGGCCGTGCAACATGTGTAACTGTGAACACATCATGCACACAAACAACAAGCACAACACGGAAATCCCTCCGCCCCGAGCACGGCCGTGCAACATGTGTAACTGTGAACACATCATGCACACAAAAAACAACAAGCGCAACAAGAAAAATCCCTCCGCCCCGTGCACGGCCGTGCAACATGTGTAACTGTGAACACATCATGCACACAAACAACAAGCACAACACGGAAATCCTCCGCCCCGAGCACGGCCGTGCAACATGTGTAACTGTGAACACATCATGCACACAAAAAACAACAAGCGCAACAAGAAAAATCCCTCCGCCCCGTGCACGGCCGTGCAACATGTGTAACTGTGAACACATCATGCACACAAACAACAAGCACAACACGGAAATCCCTCCGCCCCGTGCACGGCCGTGCAACATGTGTAACACGGAAATCCCTCCGCCCCGTGCACGGCCGTGCAACATGTGTAACTGTGAATACATCATGCACACAAACAACAAAAACTGCAAAACAAAAAAAAAATAATAAAAACTAGCTAAAATTAAACCAACCAATCACAGGAGTCGGTAACCTGAGCCTCTAGATGTTTTGGAACTCCATTTCCCAAAAGACTCTGTTAGCATAATGAGTAGCTGAGCATTATGGGAGATGTAGTTCCAAAACATCCGGAGCCAAAGTTGCAGACCCCTGCATTACGGTGTCCTCTCAAAATGAGATGGGGGGGGGGGGGGTCGTCGATTCGCAGCCAAAGTGATCAAATGGGGCGCTAGAAGTTAAAAATATTTTGGCAAATCATAGCAGGGGTATGTGTGGAAAAGGCTTCAACATAACCGGAGGGTCTACAGCCAGTTTAGGCAATTTCACCGGCAAAGGAGGGCTTGGGGCATCAATACAATGACCGGCACAAGCAGATGCATCACCAGCACAGGGATTAATACAATGACCGGCAGGACCAGCAGCACAGGCAGATCCATTACTGGCTCGGGGCATCAATGCAAGACCGCAGGATCACCGGCACAAGCCGGTCCAACACCGGCTCGGGCATCAATACAATGGCCGGCATGACCACCAGATCACCGGCTCAGGCATCAATACAGTGACAGTCAGGACCATCGAAACAAGCAAATCCATCACCGGTGAATTTAAGCAAGACTTAAGAGTCCAGATGCCAACACAGTAACCGATTCAGACGTGGGTCCAGCTACCGAGAGACTAGCCGTATCGGCACCAGCGTTAGGTACAACGTTACCCGTATGAGGAAAAGCCAGCGCTGACGCCAACATGTTTGTGGAAAAGAAAGAGTCCTGGGCATCAATGAAAGTCCCAGTGATATTATAAAGGCCTGAAAAAGTTAAAATCAAGATTCATGATGGGCATTACGGCACGGAAAAATGTCCCTTTAAATCAGACAAGAGCAATCGGGCCCCTGCAGATTTTTGAAACTACAGTTCCCACAATGCTCAATAAACATAATGAATGGCTCAGCATCATGGGAGATGTAGTTCCAAAACATCTGGCAGGCCGAGGTTGAGCAGCCCTGGTTTAAATGGATAATGTCAGCTCTCGGGGGGGGGGGGGGGGTTAAGATCGAGGAGGACATTCACAGAGGCTTCAGAAATACAAGGACGGCGGGATAGTTTATCTGGACGATCTCCAGGAATGTAATCTCTAAATAAAACAGTCCATATAATTACAAATACCCCCCCGGCTCAGCAACACAAACAGAGCCGAGCCGGCACGCACAACCCCACGTACAAGCCATCCAACAGCTGCCACCAATGGTTTATCCCGCAGTCAGAACATCTGAGCGGGACGACGGCGTGACTTCAAAACCCGCGACCGGTGCGGAGGATACGATTCATAACGACACCGGGCTCAAACGCAGCTGGAAAGAGTCATAAAATTATTCATTGCATACATGTGTTCCTCTGACAGATCTCCTACATTCCCAGTTTGATACGTAAAGTTCTATGAATTCAGCACGTCGATGCAAACACTTCATTATTCCTACCGATTGGTCATATTAATGGAGGCGGGGCGTGAAGCTGCACGTGACGCAATGATGGAGCCTTTCCAGGAAGTCGCTAAAGTCAGGATAAAGCTTTATACGTTTGAATCCTATGAATTGCTTTATGAGACTGGTGAGAAAAAAATAAATAAATCCATTTAATATTCATTTTACTTGATTTCCTTTATTATAAACGAAGAATCGAGAGATCATTTCAGACAGGGGCGACCCTCTACCGAATCAAACCCGGGGCGAGGGTCCCTTATTAGAAATGACCCAAAAATCACACTGAGAGCCGGCATGATGTCACAAGCGTGAAATACCCCGAGGACATGTGACGGGGCAAAATGATTAAAATCCTGTATAAAACGTCCTTCAGGCTGTGTATAAGGTGTGTGTGAAACTATTTATCGAATGTCATGTTTATACCTGCAAAAAAAACACCAAACAAAAACACATTTTGCGCCTATTCCCTATCAGGGCGGCCGCGCGGACCAAAAGTATCCAGCCTACTACATGTATAAAACATAACAAGAAAAAAAGGTTGTCATTTGCGCTCACCCCTGTAGCTCCATGCGAAAAAAAAAAAGAGGTTTTGATTTACTTGAATGGCCATTAAAGTGTAAGCTCACCTGCCACGGCACCTCTGGGTCAGGTGACACGAGTCCTACATAATGAAACCAAGAGCTGCTCTCTAAGTAACCGCCTGCGGCTTGTCATTCATGAGACAGACTGGTGGGTTTATATTTATATCCTCACCAGGAACATTTCCACTTTAGAATTAAAAAGAAAAACACGGAAAGAGGCAGCAGCAGCAATGACCTGTCTGGGGATACAACAAAATATACAAACATGTGCAGATTATCGTGTTTAGACTCAGGTCCCCGAGATATCTCATTATTATATGTAAACGTCCCAAAATCCCCAAAAATCCCAAACCCACAGCACTCCTGCCCCCCCCCCCGCATCTCGGATAGGAGACGCTCACCCTAACATACACACATACGATTATTTGTATTTTTGTCAACACAATCCAACATTTCGGCGAGGATTCGCGTTTATTAAGCTATACCTTGATATAAAGGTGAATCCTCACCGAAACGTTGGGAAGCTGCCTCTGCATCTGGGAGTTGGTTTGTTCTGACCCAAATTATGATTTTAGCCGCTTCTATTTATTTATCACTTTGTTACCTGGTACTTTTTGCTGTTCGGTAATTTTTGTGCATGTGGTTTTGTGGCTACTTTTTGTGAGCCTAGAAGTGTAGAGCGTCGCTTCTAATATCAGTTTGGCCGCTCGGAGAGATATATTGATATTCTTTGTGTTGTTAAAACAATATCACAATGTACAGATGTTATTTACTTATTTTCTTTGCTCTGTTGTCATTGGACGCTTCATTTACCCACTGCAGACACACACACACAGACCTCATATAAAAAACACATACACCAGGGCTGGATATATTTACATTAAATGTAGGAGACAGGAAGAAAACATTGAAGCCGCTAGATGTTTTTAGAAGCCAAAGACGGCTTTTAGATTGGTGTAAAATAAACTGGAAATTTAGGAGCCAGGAGTAAAATTCTAGGAGCCAGTGGCTACCAGCCTCCTGGCTTTGTCAAGCCCTGATCTAGACCAACTAGCCGATTTGGAAAGTGAGATAAATGGGAGGATTTTTCTGGTTTGGTTACTTTGACCTAGAATTTTCACTTCTCCAGTCATTCTCCTGAGTTTTACCTTTCTCCGAATAGCCCTGAAAATGAGCATAAATATACCAAAAACGAAAGCTTTGTGAACAGACCAAGAGGTAGAAAGCGCTGTACAAAAAAGGTAAAATAAGTAACAAGACAAATCTTACAATACCCCAAACGGGCGAGTCAATATTTCAGCACCAGATACAGGAGGAATTGAGGGCCCTATTGCCATGGGAATTTACAATCTGGATGGGTGGAGGGCTGAGAAACAGGAGGGGGGCCTGCAATGATGGGAATATAGAGCGGAGGACAGTTATTGGGTTGCTTGGATGGTCGGCTTCCCGAAACATAAAGTGTCTTTACGGAGCATTTTAAAAGACGCCAGATTTGCGGAGAGTCTGATAATGCGAGGATGTGAGCACCATAGGTTTGGCGCCGCACGAGAAAAGCCCTGCAATCTGGCGCGTGACGAGGTAATGATGGAGGACGCCAGAAGTAGATAATGGCCGGATCTTAGGAGGCGAGTTGGGGGTATATTAATAGTATGTATGTACACACACCTACCTGCACATGCCTCCCACAAACGTTGCACTATGACGGTTTAGAAACGCACAGTGAGTTTCGATATTTTGGCGTTTCTCGATATACAGCCGCCGCCGCCACCATGTATTTTTTTAAATTTATTGTATGTTGAAATATTTGATGGATTAATCATCCTTTTCTGTGAATCCCGGCTCACATTTTCCAATCCACGCACAAGCGTCCCCCCCGCTGGGAAGTCTTCTCCTCCCCGTAACCCTTACAGCTGGGATTCACCTAAAGCAACGATGATAAAATCAGCACCCAGATTGCTCTAACTACATGTCCCATGATGCTCAGCCAACCAAGGTGTGACCAAGCATAAGACATACAGTTTACAAACAACTTGGTGCAAAGACTTTCCATCGGACCGGGGGGGGGGGGGGGGGGGGTATTCTGCAGCTGTGGGGAGGGGGGGGGCATGACAATAGTTCCCCTGGTGCCCATTGATTAAGCATGTCCAGGGCTGAGCATCGCGAGAATTTATAGTTTTGCAAGTGGAAACCAGTCGGATTGGGATTACTGGCCTGTCCCAGTGACGACCAACTGGTGCACCCTGAGGTGAGAGTTTGAAAACCACGTCCCATGATGCTCGGTAAGCTCCAGGCTGAGAAAGCATCATGGGACTTGTAGTTCCAGCACATCTGGACACCCAAGACATCAGGTTCTGATCTTGTGGAATTTAAAGACCGGGTCACAAATACACAGCAATAAAATGCGACGAGCAGCAATAGCTGACTCTAATGGGGGTCTTAGGCTGGTGTGGACTCATGTATTTCTATGCCTTGGGGGGGGGGGGATCCTATCGTATGTGACCAGGTTTCATAATTCTCAGCCAGCCCTAAACATTTATAGAAACCGCTAGATCATGAAATGTCAATTCTGGCAACTAAATCTATGGGGACATATACATAATAATATATATATATATATATATATATATATATATATATATATATATATATATATATATAAAATAAAAGATGTAGAATATAAGATGTATACAAAAAAAATATTATATAAAAAGTAGAATAAAACACACACATACACAGTTGTGGTCTACAGCTCACGGGTCACCCCTGGTTCCACACGGTGCTCAGCAATGGCCTTGGTTGAATGCAGTCACAGATTCGGCAGCACTCTGGGATTTCCATAAAATAAGAAAGTTTATTAATCCATGTTTATTTTATGGAAATGCCAGAGCGCTGCAGAATCTTTGCCTGATATATAAATATAAAAATTCTATTATAATCTTGATGCACAAAAATTCCCCGGGCTCCTAGATCGCGTGTGAATGGCTCCATATTTTTACACAAATCAGTCAAGACTCAAGCCCAATTCTCTGATCCAGAGACGGGGGTCAGTCGTCCCTTTATTTGGGGGGGGGGGGTCTCCAGCTGGTGGAGTCCATCAACATCTGCACATATTTTAAACAAGAAAAAGGGGGAGCAAAACCAGGATGACTGCAGCGACGTCTTGTGGGTTAAGGCAAACATTCCGGTGCTGGACAAACCAGCACACCGGGAGAGGTCAGCGAGGGGTGGAGCAGGTCCAAGTGAGGTCAGCGAGGGGTGGAGCAGGTCCAAGTGAGGGCAGCGAGGGGTGGAGCAGGTCCAAGTGAGGTCAGCGAGGGGTGGAGCAGGTCCAAGTGAGGGCAGCGAGGGGTGGAGCAGGTCCAAGTGAGGTCAGCGAGGGGTGGAGCAGGTCCAAGTGAGGGCAGCGAGGGGTGGAGCAGGTCCAAGTGAGGGCAGCGAGGGGTGGAGCAGGTCCAAGTGAGGGCAGCGAGGGGTGGAGCAGGTCCAAGTGAGGCAGCGAGGGGTGGAGCAGGTCCAAGTGAGGGCAGCGAGGGGTGGAGCAGGTCCAAGTGAGGGCAGCGAGGGGTGGAGCAGGTCCAAGTGAGGGCAGCGAGGGGTGGAGCAGGTCCAAGTGAGGGCAGCGAGGGGTGGAGCAGGTCCAAGTGAGGGCAGCGAGGGGTGGAGCAGGTCCAAGTGAGGCAGCGAGGGGTGGAGCAGGTCCAAGTGAGGGCAGCGAGGGGTGGAGCAGGTCCAAGTGAGGGCAGCGAGGGGTGGAGCAGGTCCAAGTGAGGGCAGCGAGGGGTGGAGCAGGTCCAAGTGAGGGCAGCGAGGGGTGGAGCAGGTCCAAGTGAGGGCAGCGAGGGGTGGAGCAGGTCCAAGTGAGGGCAGCGAGGGGTGGAGCAGGTCCAAGTGAGGGCAGCGAGGGGTGGACCAGGTCCAAGTGAGGGCAGCGAGGGGTGGAGCAGGTCCAAGTGAGGGCAGCGAGGGGTGGACCAGGTCCAAGTGAGGGCAGCGAGGGGTGGACCAGGTCCAAGTGAGGGCAGCGAGGGGTGGAGCAGGTCCAAGTGAGGGCAGCGAGGGGTGGAGCAGGTCCAAGTGAGGGCAGCGAGGGGTGGAGCAGGTCCAAGTGAGGGCAGCGAGGGGTGGAGCAGGTCCAAGTGAGGGCAGCGAGGGGTGGACCAGGTCCAAGTGACCTCCTGTAGTCCAGGAAATCATAATAAAAAGAGTTAGCAACAGCCTGCTAAAAAAACAACCAGCCCCGCGCCAAGTCACACAGAGGAAGCCGGAGGACTTATTACTTATTTACTTAATTTTACAAGGTGTCACAGCCCGAGCCTCGCTCCGTGCGACTCAAAGGGCGCGCGAGGGGTGCAGGTCAAAAAGTGCGCACAGCTTATTAAAAAAAAAAAAAATATCGCCAGTTCTGTCAAATTCCAGGCAGCTGTTTTTAACGGAATCCGCGCACAAAGAAAGGTCTTAATTCTGGCAAACGTCTCGGGGATTTTGTGATTTTTTTTCTTCCTCTTTCAAATGACTATTTATTTCCAAAAATAGTGAAGCAGATTTAATGAAGCCTCGGAAAATAAATTAGGACCTGGAAAGGCTACAAAGCCTGCGAGCCCCGTCCAAATTTTGTAATCTTCCCCGTTGAGGAACAAGACATTGGAAGGGGGGGGGGGTGTAGGGGGTGTATTAAATTAACCTTTTCACTGCCAGATAGGGACTACAGCTCCCACGATGCAATTCCAGGGCACAATTACAAGCATTTATAGAAGGCGCCAACAGATACCATAATGTTGTCCAATGGGTGGGATAAACTAAATTAACAAACAAGTAAGACACTACGAGAAGAGCTTACAATCTAAGAGGAGGGGGGCAGGTAAGACCCTCAAAGCATCATGGCATAGCTTTAAGACCTTTGGAAAGCCCCCCCCCCCCCACTATTACAGTTAGACCCCGTCCACACCTGGGCGTTTTACAGCGCGTTCCTACGCGCTGTAAAACGTCCAAACACGGAAATCCCATGATTTCCTATGGAGCCCGTTCACACCTGGGCGTTTTACAGCGCGTAGGTATGTGCTGTAAAAAACGCCATGCGCTAAAAGAAGTACAGGAGCTTCTTTGGGGCGTATTGCAGCGCGTTCAGCACCATAGACTGCAGCGTGAACGTGCTGCAATACGCGTTCTTCACGTTTGCGCAATACGCGCGCCAAAAACGCGCATATGTTGAGGTGTGAACCCAGCCTTACAGGTGATTATAAAGTGCCAACAAGCACCGTAGTGCTGTACAATGGGAGAGAATGAATAATAAATGTCCATAGAAGTTAAACACATAGAACAATAGGAGAGAGGACCCTGCCCAAGAGTTTACAATCCAAAAGTCACCACCACCCTGATTAATCCATCTATCTATATTTTATAAAGTGTTTCCCCAGGACGGATACATTGAGATTCTCTGGTTTCAGTTTGTTCTGGATTCAAGAAACATTGAAGTGTTACAGAAACACAAAGTAATAAAATGCAAGATATTAAAAACACAAATATACAGATTAACAGAAAATAAATATAGTCACGGTTACAGGTGCATTCTGTAATGAGGTATGTTAATAGGGAATTATATATATAAATATATATATATATAAATAAAAACACAAAAAAGTGAAACTTTCCTAAGCAGGCGCTCCCTTTCCTGGCATCTCTCAGTGAAGTCATCTTCAACCAGGAAGTGGCTGAGAAACTGCAGCCAATCCCTGCCTTCACATTCATCTCTGGGAACATATAAATAATAATCATCAAATACCACAATATTTCAGCTCCTGCTGGGTCTTTATTATCGCCATCATTTATATAGCGCCAGCAGTCTCTGCAGCGCTTTACAATAAAGCGCGTTCGAGAAAAGGGCTCCGGAGCCAAAATGTAGTTTAAACCATGTATTTATAAAACTTTTATTATGTTTTATTCTCGTGAATGCATCCCGTTTCTATGATTTTTTTTTTTTTAAATAAATAACCCCCCCTCCCCCAAATTCTGAAATGGTATGGTTTGGGCGCGCACACACACCATGCTGTGCTGGACGGCTCAGCATCATGGGAGACGCTTTTTCTCGTGGAGGCGGGGGTCCTCCTTTTGGTGCGCTCAGGTAAAGGTGTTGGCGGCGCTTCGCTTTGTCCCTCTAAACAGGTTCCGGTTAATCTGAGGTTAAACAGACGCCTCGCGGGACCCGAGGCCGAGCCGCTTTCCAGACGTTTGTTAGTAAATTAGTGTTATACACCAGCAGCGATTATTTTTAACTTGTCAACATTCAGCAGCTGTTTGGCACCCGCAGCCGAGAAATTAGATTTGGGTTTTTCTCCCCCCAGCACAAAATTACTGAAGAATGAGAACACACTGGAAGCCGACTCACCGGGGTCAAAGGTAACAGCGTTATTATTTTATTTATACGCAGACATTTATTATTTCCGTTTCTCGCTTCACATCAGGGTTTTATTCACAAAGCACCGAAACGTTGGCGCTTCGGCCAATTGTGCCAATTCCATTTCACAGAAAATAGAGAATTCAGTACTTCGTGAATGGTCATCGTATTTTGCCAAAATTGGAGTCGCCGAAGCCTCACAAAAAAGTTAGCGAACGTCACCGAAAAGCAGTCTCTGAAATTCACAGAACCGAGAAAAAAAAAATCTATTCAGCGTTTAAGCAATAAAAACGTTGCAAAATGGACCTTTAAAATAATTTAACAGGTTACAACAGAAAAAACAAATCCCTAAAAATATACAAAAAGGTGTTTTAAAGATTAATAAGGGTTTTTGCTGAAAATTATCAAAAATTCATGTTTTTTCTTTTAAAAATTAACGTTATTATGTAGAATTTATGGGATTTGCCCGTTTAAATCTGTCGAACTGCAACACCGAAAATCAGAGCATTTTGATGCAGTTCAGCTTTCTGTGAATAGAAGACACGATAGCCTATTGGGTGATTTCGGTGCCACTGAATTGCACCGTATTTTGCTGTCACTTCGCCTGAATTTGGAGTAATGACAGCTCTGTAAATAGACGTTTCGGCGCCGAGTGGTGAAAATCACCGTTCGGTGCAAAATGGAAGTTAGCGGATAACTATTGAAATTTCTAGCATCACACAGTGCGGCCCCAGAGGGCCACGAGCGTACAGACATTTTCCACCATATTGCAGAACATCAGGAGTGGCTGAAAAGCTCCTGCCACTTCCCGGTGAAGCAGAAGAAGTGCTGCTGTGACAGCGTTACCACTCATTTCAGGTTTGCATCAGATAAATGAGAAACGCTAACAAAGGCCACTGTGCAGCGATCACTCGATGTGATACCAACCCCCCAAATCAGTAATCTCAGGCCAAAAACGATTAAAACCTATAAACTCTGCAACATGAAGTCGTAACCCTTTCACTTCTAAGCGCTTCTTTGGAATAAATTTCAATTTAAACTTGCGATATATAGGCAACATGTAGTGCAGGGTGAAATACCAGTGTGTTTGAGATAGTTAAAAGGTGTAAAATAATGTATATCTGCTCATTTTTAATGTTACATTTATTGGGTTATGCGTTACAGACATGCTGCTGGGATGAAAGGTTCTGGATGCTAGATGGTATCCCTTGGCTTGCATATGGAAATTAGAGGAACACCTTGTATCTGTACTGTACAGGGATTTCACTCATTATAACCCCCTGAATCTTATCCCTGTACAGCAGCGACTGACCCCACAGCTCTCCCTGTATTCTGCCCAATCCCTGGCTGCTGGAAGGCAGCAGTAAAGTTTGTTGGGTGTTTAAAGTGAGGGAGGAGGCTGTGCCTTGTAGCTTCTTTACAGTAATACAGGGTAACAGGAGTGAGATCTCACTGAGTTTTCATTTCTCTTGGGGGGACGACTACAGACATTAATCTTACATTAAAAATATAAGAATGTTTTTAATGCAAATTCGTGTTTTTCCACTGTATTTCAATCAGGTAAACGTGTTTGCAGTAATGAAGGGGTTAACAATACGTGGCTCCGGCGTTCTTTTTGTGTCTTTAGAGCTGGGAAACTAAATGATGCAAGTTTTCACTGTTTATTAAGAAATGCCAAAAATGTTAAAGTAGTTAAAGAAAAAAAATGGAAACAGATGAGTCTCCGAGCGGCTGTACAGCACCATCTGGGGCCCTTTGATCTCCTCCCAGCATCCCGCCTGGTACCTAACACGGCATCCGCGGATGATTAGGGACACGTCGTGCGCAGATGATGTGACGTACGCGAGGAGGCTCTTTGCAAGCAGGAAACATTGCTAAAAAAGCAAATTTATGGGGTTTATGTTCTAAATCTGTGTTTATACCCCCGGGGATGTGTACAAAACTGTCAGGACAGAATCTAGCCCTCCAGATGTTTCACAACTACATCTCCCATCATGCCTAGTCCTAAACTAGGGGCCCTATACAGAAACAAATCCTGCCTGAGCCCCGCGGTACGAAAGCAAATAGTATAACAAATGCTTATGCCAGCTATTGAATACGGAGATTTAGTGTATGCAGCCGCCCCGCAAACACATCTTCATAAACTTACTACATTGTATAACTCATTCTGCCGCTTTGCGCTACAATGTAACTACATGACCCACCATTGTGACACTTTAAAAGAACTAAACTGGCCATCCTTCACCTTTCCAACCTGGTGTTTAAGAGCTTTTCTGGGAAGATGCCACCCTACCTGAATAGGCTGCTTCCCCCAGCAGTTCCTTCATCCTATAACCTCAGATCCAGGACCTGCACCTTACTTACAAAACCACAATACAAAAAGAAAGTGGCTCGATCCTCATTTTCCTACAGGGCACCGCAAATATGGAATAACCTCCCAGACGCCATCAAATCTTCCCCCAGTCTAAAGTCACTTAAGAGATCCCTGTTAATATACCTCAATACAGAATGTGCCTGTAAACACGTAACACAGTGACTATATACAGAATGCACCTGTAAACATGTAACATAGTGACTATATACAGAATGCGACTGTAAACATGTAACACAGTGACTATTAGGGATAGACCGATAGGTCTTTTTTCCAGGCCGATACCGATTATCGTCCGTCTCTCAGGCAGATAATCGATATCAGGGGCCGAAATTCTGTGCGCTTAAATTTTTGAAATCCAGCTCATGTATAGAATATTGCCCAGCTCATTATGGATATTATTTTGCCCGAGCGGCGGCCGCCTGCTTATCCTCCTCTGCCCTGGCTGTAATTGCAACAGGAACAGGCATCCAGCACATTTCAGGGGGCGGTGACCGGGTCTTCCCCTGCTCTCTACGAGATCCGCATGCAGGGTTTCCGGATATGCCGAGTGCTGACGCGAGGAGGACCATGCGGTGGGCGGCACAGCTCCTCATTGGTAGACTTTTCCTGCAAAGGAATGAGAGCATCGCATGCTCTTCGCAGTGACCGGCGCGTGCTGTGGAGCGGCAAGTACAAATCGGCAATATCGGGGACTTTAACACAGATACCGATAAGTTAAAAATAATAATAATAAAAAAAATATATCGGTAGAACCGATAATCGGTCGACTCCTAGTGACTATATACAGAATGCGCCTGTAAACATGTAACACAGTGACTATATACAGAATGTGCCTGTAAACATGTAACACAGTGACTATATACAGAATGCGCCTGTAAACATGTAACACAGTGACTATATACAGAATGCGCCTGTAAACATGTAACACAGTGACTATATACAGAATGCACCTGTAAACATGTAACACAGTGACTATATACAGAATGCACCTGTAAACATGTAACATAGTGACTATTTCCTACATATTTATTTTCTGGGTAAATCTGTATATTTGTGTTTTTAATATCTTGCATTTTATTACTTTGTGTTTCTGTAACACTTCAATGTTTCTTGAATCCAGAACAAACTGAAACCAGAGAATCTCAATGTATCCGTCCTGGGGAAACACTTTCTAAATAAATATTGAAGCAGCATGGAATCCCAGGGTCACCAGTAACTGGTCCTGGAGCTTCTCTACAAACTCATAAAAAGGTATCCAATAGGGGAGAAGAAAAGCTGATCTAAACCTCAAGAAAAAAAAAAAATAATTACAAAACACAAAGAAAAAAAAGAGAACAGTCGTGTCAGTCACTGAAGCAAAACATACGCGTCAAATTCTCTACAAATAAATGGGGGTTAAACTTAATCCATCCATTTAGGAGTCCGAGGAAAGATTCTAGGAGCCTGTGGCTACCTTGCCTGGGCCGCAGTTAAGCTAATGCATTATGGGATGTGGCCGGCAGAATCAGCCGACGCCTCCGTCAAGTAAACGCTGGACATTATGAGAGGGAAACGAAAACTTGGGACGAGGGATCAATGTTATGTTTAACGCAGCACCAGTCCTCGTCCGGCGTGTCGCAGGGTGCTCAGAGACAGGAAGATGCCAGCACTATCATCAGTTCCAGAGTTGGTCCCCGGCAAGCGGGTTTCACGTTTTTTTCCCCTTGTTCGGCAGCTGGTTGGCTTTTTTCAGGGGCGTTTGTCAGCTTATCGGCAGATTCATTTGGCGCACACACGGTGAATGCTGAATTCACCATGGGGTCGGCAAATTGAACTCTCCAAACCGCGTCAAATGAAAGCACAGAAATTTCGGTTCTTTGAATAACCCCTTAGGCTGGGGGTCAGACGAGCGCAGCGTTAACGTCCGTGTTGCCCGCACATAAGTACGTCCGTGATAGCATACAATTGTGTTAAATGGAGCCCCACACACAAAGTACCTCCGCACAGAAGTGCGGGGGCTGACGGACGCTGCAAACGGACGCAGGTTAGGCAAGAACGTAATACTGCTAGAACGGACGTGCAGAGTGCGCCACGTCCATAACGTCTGCATAGCTTTGTGTGTGAGTGATGCAACAAGGTCAGACGGACTGCATTTATACGTCCAGCATTTTTGACGGACAGAATGTTCTTTCATTGTAATTTATCTTCCCTGCTACATCAGTCAAAAAATACGTCAGTGAAAAAAACCGACTGTGTGGCCACTACCTTGTCGTCAGTCAGTAAGTACATCCGTACAAAATGCGCTCATCTGACCCTAGCCTCAAATACACGATTGGGTAGAGGCTGTCAGCAGACGTTCACATGTAGCACCGGTAGGGATTCTCCTGGACTGATAACACGCCAGTTATACCAGGCATGCGGTTATAGCACTGCGGTACGATAAGCCTCCGTTTATGGGAATCATCTGAACGGACCTAAAGCGAGGCCCTGTGCGCAGCAAATTCAGAAGAATTGATCCATTGGTGAATCAGACATGTCGCTTCAGCTCATTCGACCTCGTTCCTGAGCTGATCATACACTACACCAGCCAGGACACACCATACAGCACGTTCCCGCCAGGATCCCTCAGCAAGAGACCCAGACCCTTCAACGGACTCCGGTCGGTCACCACATTTAGGCATTAGCTCAAATATGTAAATCTGCAAAAAGCGCACCACGGACAACTCTACATCCATCCTCATTTAAAAACACCAGGGATGTCCCAAACAGATCCCTGGGATCTCGGCTTATCAAACTGGTGTGACCCAGAGTCAGAGGAATGCAGGGGCAGCGAGGCTCCCAGCCCGAATCCCAGAGTCATTGTAGACACGGCGAGTCAAAGCAGAGACTCCGGGATTGTGTTTCACTTGGAGCACGGGTGTCAAAGACAAGGCCCGCGGGCCAAATCCAGCCCGCCAGACCTCGTCATGTGGCCCGCCAGCCTTAAACTGGCCCGGGGGTTGAGGGGGCCCAGATGCCGGGCAGCGGGAGTGCCTGCCCGGTCCTGAACAGTCCGTCCTGTTAAAGGGGAGGCGGCTGTGTGCAGGTGCAGCCGGTCACGTGGTCCGGCTAAATCAGGTGGTACTGAGTCTCTGTACCACCTGACTGGCCGGACCGTGTGACCTGCGCGCACACACACGCAGCCGCATCCCCTTCAACAGGACGGACTGTTCAGGACCGGGCAGGCACTCCCGCTGCCCGGCATCTGGGCCCCCTCAACCCCTCCCGGAGCTGGGGGCAAATCCATGAGAGAGCTGGGGGCAAATCCATGAGAGAGCTGGGGGCAAATCCATGTGAGAGCTGGGGGCAAATCCATGAGAGAGCTGGGGGCAAATCCATGAGAGAGCTGGGGGCAAATCCATGTGAGAGCTGGGGGCAAATCCATGTGAGAGCTGGGGGCAAATCCATGTGAGAGCTGGGGGCAAATCCATGTGAGAGCTGGGGGCAAATCCATGTGAGAGCTGGGGGCAAATCCATGTGAGAGCTGGGGGCAAATCCATGTGAGAGCTGGGGGCAAATCCATGTGAGAGCTGGGGGCAAATCCATGTGAGAGCTGGGGGCAAATCCATGTGAGAGCTGGGGGCAAATCCATGTGAGAGCTGGGGCAAATCCATGAGGTGGGGCAAATCCATGTGAGAGCTGGGGCAAATCCATGAGGTGGGGCAAATCCATGAGAGGTGGGGCAAATCCATGAGGTGGGGCAAATCCATGAGGTGGGGCAAATCCATGAGGTGGGGCAAATCCATGAGGTGGGGCAAATCCATGAGGTGGGGCAAATCCATGAGGTGGGGCAAATCCATGAGGTGGGGCAAATCCATGTGATAGCTGGGGCAAATCCAGGTGAGAGCTGGGGCAAATCCAGGTGAGAGCTGGGGCAAATCCAGGTGAGAGCTGGGGGCAAATCCATGTGAGAGCTGGGGGCAAATCCATGTGAGAGCTGGGGGCAAATCCATGTGAGAGCTGGGGCAAATCCATGTGAGAGCTGGGGGCAAATCCATGTGAGAGCTGGGGGCAAATCCATGTGAGAGCTGGGGGCAAATCCATGTGAGAGCTGGGGGCAAATCCATGTGAGAGCTGGGGGCAAATCCATGTGAGAGCTGGGGGCAAATCCATGTGAGAGCTGGGGGCAAATCCATGTGAGAGCTGGGGCAAATCCATGTGAGAGCTGGGGCAAATCCATGTGAGAGCTGGGGGCAAATCCATGTGAGAGCTGGGGCAAATCCATGTGAGAGCTGGGGCAAATCCATGTGAGAGCTGGGGCAAATCCATGTGAGAGCTGGGGCAAATCCATGTGAGAGCTGGGGGCAAATCCATGAGGTGGGGCAAATCCATGTGAGAGCTGGGGCAAATCCATGAGGTGGGGCAAATCCATGTGAGAGCTGGGGAAAATCCATGTGAGAGCTGGGGCAAATCCATGTGAGAGCTGGGGCAAATCCATGTGAGAGCTGGGGCAAATCCATGTGAGAGCTGGGGCAAATCCATGTGAGAGCTGGGGCAAATCCATGTGAGAGCTGGGGCAAATCCATGTGATAGCTGGGGCCAAATCCATGTGATAGCTGGGGCCAAATCCATGTGATAGCTGGGGCCAAATCCATGTGATAGCTGGGGCCAAATCCATGTGATAGCTGGGGCCAAATCCATGTGAGAGCTGGGGGCAATATCCATGTGAGAGCTGGGGCAATATCCATGTGTGAGCTGGGGCAATATCCATGTGTGAGCTGGGGCAATATCCATGTGTGAGCTGGGGCAATATCCATGTGTGAGCTGGGGCAATATCCATGTGTGAGCTGGGGCAATATCCATGTGTGAGCTGGGGCAATATCCATGTGTGAGCTGGGGCAAATCCATGTGTGAGCTGGGGCAAATCCATGTGTGAGCTGGGGCAAATCCATGTGTGAGCTGGGGCAAATCCATGTGTGAGCTGGGGCAAATCCATGTGTGAGCGGGGGCATATCCATGTGAGAGCTGGGGCATATCCATGTGTGAGCTGGGGCATATCCATGTGTGAGCTGGGGCAAATCCATGTGTGAGCTGGGGCAAATCCATGTGTGAGCGGGGGCATATCCATGTGAGAGCTGGGGCATATCCATGTGTGAGCTGGGGCATATCCATGTGTGAGCTGGGGGCAAATCCATGTGAGAGCTGGGGCAATATCGAAAACTAATTTTTCAATAAATTGTACATTTGAATATCTACTTGCCATTATTCTGACTAGGTTTCTGCTTTCAGAGCTAGTTATTACTTACATTATTACAAAAAACAGTAATAATTGAATGCAGTGACAATAATTTATGATAATAAAGAGTGGACACATAGTCCTACAGATACAACTGGCCCTTTGAGGGTGACCAAACTGCTGATGCGGCCCCGATGACATTTGAGTTTGACACCCCTGTCTTGGAGGATCTAATCCGATCCTGGGCATACAGTACTGGATTGAGACTCCATATAAAAACACTGACCTTGAATTGCTCCTGAATTCACTCATAGGTTTCTATTCGGCTCATGCGACGGCAGAAGCAGCCGCCAGGCATTAAAATGCACCTTGTGACGGCAGGAGACCCCCTACTAAACCTCACACCATGTTGTACATGGCCGTAGAGCTTGTTCCACCAGACTAACGCTGTCACACGACATGTACTGAACCTTCCCAGCTTCAGTAGGGAGTTCTACCCAGACCAGGAAGTGGCTCAGCCAATCAGAATCGTTACATGGGAGCTCAGCACACACATTCAGTCACTGATTCGGACCCACCATCATGTTTCAGTTTAAGCTCATGTCCTGTAAATACAACTAACAATTATTTTCATGAAAATCGATTAGTTGGCCATTTAACCTCCCTGGCGGTATGCCCGAGTGTGGCTCAGGGTTAAATTTCAGTGCCGAAAACGGTAACCCCGAGTCACACTCTGGCTGATACATACCTGTCTCTGCGTTCCCTCGTTGTCCTCCCGCGGTCACCTACATCTGATCGCGGCGTCCTGCTTAGTGTACGCAGGTTTTGTACGTACATACACAAATTATGTATCTTGGGTAACTTGCGTATATTTTACACACAAGGTGCGCGAGCGCCCGGTCAGAGTGACGGATTGATGCTGCGTGCGCAACTCAAGCTCGGGGCTGCTTTTTCCATGAACAAACGCTGCTACAAGCGCTCAGATAGACATGTCAGCAAAAAGCGGATTGAGAAGGTGGGGACACTGCGTGCAGCCAGACCCGGTTAATATGCTAAAGTGGTCAGGGTGCGTATTGTCCCTTTAAAATGGCTTCAGGAACAAACTGAGTGGGGGGTGGAAGATGAGAGGGAGGGAGTTTGGGCAAGAGACTGGACCTGAGTTTGGGAGGAAGTTTGTGGGGAAGGGACCAGGACCAAAGGGTGTGATGGCAGCTCTAGACTGGAGAGATGGAGGGTGGGGTGGTGGCACAGGACTCCAGCTCCAAGTAAGGCTATAGAACACTGGCGATTAAGCTCCAGCCACCCAGTGTCAGCACCACGGTCTGTGTGATTGTGTTTATTTAGTTTACAACAGAAGCAGAACTAATTGATGTTGTCCAACATAACCCCACAACTAAATCAGGGTTTGACAAATTTCCTTTGAATCTAGGAACCAGCTACAAAAGTTAGGAGCCAACGTTTCGGCGGGGATTCGCTTTTATCGGGGTATACCTAGATAAAGGTGAATCCTCACCGAAACGTTGGGAAGCTGCCTCTGGGAGTTGGTTTGTTCTGACCCAAATTATGATTTTAGCCGCTTCTATTTATTTATCACTTTGTTACCGGCTGCTTTTTGCTGTTCGGTAATTTTTGTGCATGTGGTTTTGTGGCTACTTTTTGTGAGCCTAGAAGTGTAGAGCGTCGCTTCTAATATCAGTTTGGCCGCTCGGAGAGATATATTGATATTCTTTGTGTTGTTAAAACAATATCACAATGTACAGATGTTATTTACTTATTTTCTTTGCTCTGTTGTCATTGGACGCTTCATTTACCCACTGCAGACACACACACACAGACCTCATATAAAAAACACATACACCAGGGCTGGATATATTTACATTAAATGTAGGAGACAGGAAGAAAACATGGAAGCCGCTAGATGTTTTTAGAAGCCAAAGACGGCTTTTAGATTGGTATAAAATAAACTGCAAATTTAGGAGCCAGGAGTAAAATTCTAGGAGCCAGTGGCTACCAGGCTCCTGGCTTTGTCAAGCCCTGAACTAAATCATACAGAGAAAGGCTGGCCGTCCACTGGGCCGTAATCTGATGACCAACTTGGACGTCTGACTATGGATTTTTTTTTTTTTTTTTTCAAATCGACCCTGAATGATCTGGGCCGTCCACTGGAAGCGAATATATGGACGACCCAGATCGACCAATGGGAAGACTGCTGAACGGGAAAAAACAAACCTGCAGCCAAACTGAAACCACGCCCCCCCAAAAAACAACCCCACAGCCGAAGATGCAGGGAACGTCTCCAATCAGTTCCAAAAGCAGAATTTGAGGTTAATTATGTTTAACGCAGTTTGACTCTAACAGTGTGAGCTACGAACACACCGACTAAACGATAACGAGGATAACTGACAACTATTATCGACTAATCAATTATTTTCAGCCGTAGTGTATACCGCCCTCTCCGGCCCGGCCCTCTGCGTACATCCCCCCCCTCCCCAGCCCGTCCCTCTGCGTACATGCCCCCCTCTCCGACCCGTCCCTCTGCGTACATCCCCCCTCTCCGGCCCGTCCCTCTGCGTACATCCCCCCTCTCCGGCCCGTCCCTCTGCGTACATCCCCCCCTCTCCGGCCCGTCCCTCTGCGTACATCCCCCCTCTCCGGCCCGTCCCTCTGCGTACATCCCCCCCCTCTCCGGCCCGTCCCTCTGCGTACATCCCCCCCCTCTCCGGCCCGTCCCTCTGCGTACATCCCCCCTCTCCGGCCCGTCCCTCTGCGTACATCCCCCCCTCTCCGGCCCGTCCCTCTGCGTACACCCCCCCTCTCCGGCCCGTCCCTCTGCGTACACCCCCCCCTCTCCGGCCCGTCCCTCTGCGTACACCCCCCCCTCTCCGGCCCGTCCCTCTGCGTACACCCCCCCCTCTCCGGCCCGTCCCTCTGCGTACATCCCCCCTCTCCGGCCCGTCCCTCTGCGTACATCCCCCCCTTCCGGCCCGTCCCTCTGCGTACACCCCCCCTCTCCGGCCCGTCCCTCTGCGTACATCCCCCACCTCTCCGCCCGTCCCTCTGCGTACATCCCCCCCTCTCCGGCCCGTCCCTCTGCGTACATCCCCCCCTCTCCGGCCCGTCCCTCTGCGTACATCCCCCCCCTCCGGCCCGTCCCTCTGCGTACATCCCCCCCCTCTCCGGCCCGTCCCTCTGCGTACATCCCCCCTCTCCGGCCCGTCCCTCTGCGTACACCCCCCCCTCTCCGGCCCGTCCCTCTGCGTACATCCCCCCCCTCTCCGGCCCGTCCCTCTGCGTACATCCCCCCCTCTCCGGCCCGTCCCTCTGCGTACATCCCCCCCCTCTCCGGCCCGTCCCTCTGCGTACATCCCCCCTCTCCGGCCCGTCCCTCTGCGTACATCCCCCCTCTCCGGCCGTCCTCTGCGTACACCCCCCCTCTCCGGCCCGTCCCTCTGCGTACACCCCCCCTCTCCGGCCCGTCCCTCTGCGTACATCCCCCCCTCTCCGGCCCGTCCCTCTGCGTACATCCCCCCCTCTCCGGCCCGTCCCTCTGCGTACATCCCCCCCTCTCCGGCCCGTCCCTCTGCGTACATCCCCCCCTCTCCGGCCCGTCCCTCTGCGTACACCCCCCCTCTCCGGCCCGTCCCTCTGCGTACATCCCCCCCTCTCCGGCCCGTCCCTCTGCGTACATCCCCCCTCTCCGGCCCGTCCCTCTGCGTACATCCCCCCCTCTCCGGCCCGTCCCTCTGCGTACATCCCCCCCCTCTCCGGCCCGTCCCTCTGCGTACATCCCCCCTCTCCGGCCCGTCCCTCTGCGTACACCCCCCCCTCTCCGGCCCGTCCCTCTGCGTACACCCCCCCCTCTCCGGCCCGTCCCTCTGCGTACATCCCCCCCTCTCCGGCCCGTCCCTCTGCGTACATCCCCCCCCTCTCCGGCCCGTCCCTCTGCGTACATCCCCCCCTCTCCGGCCCGTCCCTTGCGTACACCCCCCCTCTCCGTATACCCCCGCCTCTGGTCTGTCACTCTGTATCCCCCCCTGCCTGTCTTCTGTATCCCCCCTGCCTGTCTCTCTGTATCCCCCCCTGCCTGTCTCTCTGTATCCCCCCCTGCCTGTCTCTCTGTATCCCCCCCTGCCTGTCTCTCTGTATCCCCCCTGCCTGTCTCTCTGTATCCCCCCTGCCTGTCTCTCTGTATCCCCCCTGCCTGTCTCTCTGTATCCCCCCTGCCTGTCTCTCTGTATCCCCCCCCTGCCTGTCTCTCTGTATCCCCCCCTGCCTGTCTCTCTGTATCCCCGCCTGTCTCTCTGTATCCCCCCCTGCCTGTCTCTCTGTATCCCCCCTGCCTGTCTCTCTGTATCCCCCTGCCTGTCTCTCTGTATCCCCCCTGCCTGTCTCTCTGTATCCCCCCCTGCTGTCTCTCTGTATCCCTGCCTGTCTCTCTGTATCCCCCCCTGCCTGTCTCTCTGTATCCCCCCTGCCTGTCTCTCTGTATCCCCCCCCTGCCTGTCTCTCTGTATCCCCCCTGCCTGTCTCTCTGTATCCCCCCTGCCTGTCTCTGTATCCCCCCCTGCCTGTCTCTCTGTATCCCCCCCTGCCTGTCTCTCTGTATCCCCCCTGCCTGTCTCTCTGTATCCCCCCCTGCTGTCTCTCTGTATCCCCCCTGCCTGTCTCTCTGTATCCCCCCCTGCCTGTCTCTCTGTATCCCCCTGCCTGTCTCTCTGTATCCCCCCCTGCCTGTCTCTCTGTATCCCCCCCTGCCTGTCTCTCTGTATCCCCCCCTGCCTGTCTCTCTGTATCCCCCCCTGCCTGTCTCTCTGTATCCCCCCTGCCTGTCTCTCTGTATCCCCCCTGCCTGTCTCTCTGTATCCCCCCTGCCTGTCTCTCTGTATCCCCCCCCCCGGCCTGTCTCTCTGTATCCCCCCCGGCCTGTCTCTCTCTGTATCCCCCCCGGCCTGTCTCTCTGTCTCCCCCCCCCGGCCTGTCTCTCTGTATCCCCCCCCCAGCCTGTCACTGTGTCCCCCCGCTTGTCACTCGGTGTATAACCCCCCCCCCCCGGGGTGTGTGTGTCCTCGTCCTCAGACCCCGGGCTGCTGCCTGCAGGCGGCTCTAAAGGGGAGATTGCTCCCGCCCCCTCACGTTTCATTACCGAGCTTCACAGCGGAATCCGCCAGACACCGGTCCCACTTCCTGCCGTGTTCCGTCTCCGACATCTTGTCCTAACGCTTCTACACAGGAGGTCGGGCAGTTCTCGCGAGATGACTGGGCTGTAGCTGTCTTAGACGGCGTAGATCTCGCGATGGGCGGCAGCTTCTCTGTGGTAGCCAAGGTTACCACTACCACGTGGTCCTGACCTTGCTGAGACGAGGAGGCAGCGACATCAACAACTTTATTGACAGTTATAAAGTGACAGCAGCGTGAAGGTCCTTCTGCTCCATCTATTCAGGGTGTGTGGGTGTCTTTTTAGGGGCTCCTCCATATATTCAGGGCGTGTGAGTGTATTTTTAGGGGTTCCTCCATATATTCAGGGTGTGTGGGGGTGTTTTTAGGGGTTCCTCCATATATTCAGGGTGTGTGGGTGTATTTTTAGGGGTTCCTCCATATATTCAGGGTGTGCGGGTGTCTTTTTAGGGGTTCCTCCATATATTCAGGGTGTGTGGGTGTTTTTAGGGGTTCCTCCATATATTCAGGGTGTGTGGGTGTATTTTTAGGGGTTCCTCCATATATTCAGGGTGTGCGGGTGTCTTTTTAGGGGTTCCTCCATATATTCAGGGTGTGCGGGTGTCTTTTTAGGGGCTCCTCCATATTTTCAGGGTGTGTGGGTGTCTTTTAGGGGCTCCTCCATATATTCAGGGTGTGTGGGTGTCTTTTAGGGGTTCCTCCATATATTCAGGGTGTGTGGGTGTCTTTTTAGGGGTTCCTCCATATATTCAGGGTGTGCGGGTGTCTTTTTAGGGGCTCCTCCATATATTCAGGGTGTGTGGGTGTATTTTTAGGGGTTCCTCCATATATTCAGGGTGTGAGGGTGTCTTTTCAGGGTTTCCTCCATATATTCAGGGTGTGTGGGTGTCTTTTTAGGGGCTCCTCCATATATTCAGGGTGTGTGGGTGTGTTTTTAGGGGCTCCTCCATATATTCGGGGTGTGTGTGTCTTTTTAGGGGTTCCTCCATATATTCAGGGTGTGCGTGTGTCTTTTTAGGGGTTCCTCCATATATTCAGGGTGTGTGGGTGCCATTTTAGGGGCTCCTCCATATTTTCAGGGTGTGCGGGTGTATTTTATGGGGTTCCTCCATATATTCAGGGTGTGCGGGTGTATTTTATGGGGTTCCTCCATATATTCAGGGTGTGTGGGTGTGTTTTTAGGGGTTCCTCCATATATTCAGGGTGTGTGGGTGTATTTTTAGGGGTATATTTGTAAAAATGAATTGCCAAATGGTTCTGTGGATACACTCAGGGTCTTAGATACAACAATACAGGGGTTATTCAAAGAGAGCCCATATGGTGCAATTTCGTGTCAATTCACCAAATATTGTTGAATTGCCAGTTAAATACGGTGCTGTTCGGCGGCAGTGAAATCCCCCATAGAGAAGCAATGGTTAACCTATTCACATTGAACAGCAGAGAAATGTCAGTGAAATGCCCTGATGTTCAGTGGTTTCATTCGACCGGTTTAATCAGGAGAATCCCTTAGGTTTCAATGATAAAAATCTTCTTGTTTTATTCCAATATCTAATAAACCATTTATTATTTTATTCTGCAGCAAAAAGTCTCTTTATGAAATTTTTTAGGCATTATTCTGTATTTTTTTGGTGACATTTTTGATTCCAATTTTTTTAAAAGGTTTTTCTTTCAATCCTGTAACAAACCTTATTGTTATTCATAGGACCGTCCGCTTCTATATTATTTCCAGGCATTTTCATGCATTATTTTTGTTCAAAATGCCTTTTAAATTTTTTTTCTTTTTTACTCCTATTCGACGGCTGGTCAGCTTTTTTCAGTAGCGTTTGGCAGCTGATCAGCAGATCATTGGCTGCGCTCAGCGGCTGATCGGAGACATTCAGCAGCTGATTGAAGGCATTAGGCAGATCGTCGGCTGACTTCAACGACCGATCAGAGGTGTTCGGCGGATCGTCGGCTGCGTTCAGCATTTTGTGGCTGCGTTCGGCAGTTTATAGGATGCATTCAGTGGCTTATCGGACGCATTCTGTGATTTTTCGGTGGCTTATCGTATGCGTTCGAACACCTTTGAACAACCCCTTGTTAGATCCAGTTGTTAAAACGCTTCTTTTACCATGTAGCTTCTATTAATGTGAACTTTAAGAATCATCGAATGACCTTTCAAGGTCGGCCGAGCATCGTCATGGAGTATGTTGCTTCCAAATGTCTGGAGGTCGATGCCGGCCTCGGCGCGTTGTGCCAGGGTAGGAATTACAGCAGCTGCGTGCCTTTTGCAGATAAATATAAAAAAATGCATTTTTTTTGCAGAAAAACTCTTGTTTCCTGTTAGCGTCTCATCAGAGACATGGAAAGGTGAGATAACCGGAAGCGTGCCGGGGTGGGATTCCCAGAAACCCATTTTCTCTGGCTCCTGATAGAAAGCAGTGACAGGCCGCACGCACGGAGCCAGACCTTGCATTTTCTTTTATAATCGCTGAAAAAAGTCAAAATATATGAAAACCATATGAGCAGGTTCTGGAAATCGCCGGCATGTGGAGCTGATCTACCGATCAGAATCCCTCCATCGGCTGATTAGTGGGGGTCTGGAAATCATCCCAGTTATTATCCTTTATATATAGCGCCACATATTCCACAGCGCTTTACAAGATCAGTGTACAAGGGGTTAATACATTGGATATCACACATGGATGATACGGCCTGATACAGGGAGTCCTTGTTCCCAAGAACTTACACTCTATGAGATGTACAAGTATTTTGTGAGGTGGCGCATCCATATCGTTAGGTGTCTTGCTCAAGGACACTCGCTGGTGGCGTCTTCTGAGTGGGATCGAGTCGTCTTTCCAGTTGAACCCGCTTCTCGTAAAGTCGAGACTTGCTCCTCCACAGTTGAAGGGTAGAGACGTTACCACTGGACTCCACAGCCCATATTGTGTGGTGGCGAGTATGTACCGTTTGGAGAGGTGCTCTGGCTGGGATCGAACCCGTGTCTCCACGATTATAGAGCAGTGATGTTACCTCTACTCCATCCAGACAGTTTTTTTTTTTTTTTTAAGAAAGGATTTTACCAGGAAGGATACATTGAGATTTCTCTGGTTGCCGGGATCGAACCTGTGTCTCCACAGTCTCTCTCCACGCAGAGCAGTGACGTTACCTCTACTCCACCCAGCCGGTAGAAGTTACCCCAAGATCATGGCTATTCACCCTGAGACCCTGAGAATCTGTCCACTCACCCCGAGACCCTGAGAATCTGCCCGTTCACCCCGAGACCCTGAGAATCTGCCCGTTCACCCCGAGACCCTGAGAATCTGCCCATTCACCCCGAGACCCTGAGAATCTGCCCACTCACCCTGAGACCCTGAGAATCTGCCCACTCACCCCGAGAATCTGCCCACTCACCCCGAGACCCTGAGAATCTGCCCACTCACCCTGAGACCCTGAGAATCTGCCCATTCACCCCGAGACCCTGAGAATCTGCCTATTCACCCCGAGACCCTGAGAATCTGCCCGTTCACCCCGAGACCCTGAGAATCTGCCCGTTCACCCCGAGACCCTGAGAATCTGCCCACTCACCCGAGACCCTGAGAATCTGCCCACTCACCCTGAGAATCTGCCCACTCACCGGAGACCCTGAGAATCTGCCTATTCACCCGAGACCCTGAGAATCTGCCTATTCACCCGAGACCCTGAGAATCTGCCTATTCACCCGAGACCCTGAGAATCTGCCCACTCACCGGAGACCCTGAGAATCTGCCTATCACCGGAGACCCTGAGAATCTGCCCATTCACCCCGAGACCCTGAGAATCTGCCCACTCACCCGAGACCCTGAGAATCTGCCCATTCACCCCGAGACCCTGAGAATCTGCCCGTTCACCCCGAGACCCTGAGAATCTGCCCATTCACCCCGAGACCCTGAGAATCTGCCCGTTCACCCCGAGACCCTGAGAATCTGCCTATTCACCCGAGACCCTGAGAATCTGCCCACTCACCCCGAGACTGCAGTGGGTTAGTAGAATATATTTGAGTAGGAAATAATTTTTTTCGACTCCGCACGCAGGAAATATACATATTTATTTTTCTTATTTTCCATTGTGTAAGGCCCATACTTAGCCCTCCATGAGGCTGGCGGCCCCTCCCCCATGATATAATGTAGAGATATATAAATCATTCGATAAGTTTTCCTTTATTATATGACCCCCCCCTCCCTCCCCATACTGCGCGGCCTCTGTCTACCAGTCATATGGAGGGTTTTGATTTTATTTCGGGCCAATCTCTAGTTTATGAATTCCAGGAAAAAGGAGGAAACGGTAAACACGTAAAAACAAAGATACAAAGCAAAACCAAAGTATGGCTAGAGGAAGAGAAGTGCAATAAATGTCCGGGCTGGGTGCGTGAAAAGTCACAGGGGAATATGAGGAAGTTCCACGGCTTCATTTCAGGAACTTATTCCCAGCACACAAATCCAAAAAAGTGTCTGGTGTCTGGGTGTTGCCGCACGGTTTGGCACGGCGGCTCTGATCCCCAATCTTACTGTAAAGTGTGGGTAATCAATCCTAGACATTTCAGGATATCCCGACTACAATTCATATTCAGTCACAACGGAAAAAGCTGCTTTCACAGAACGACCAGATATATAACAACACGCAGATATAGATATATAATATCTGTATCCACATATACCCTGCGTGTTGTTATATATGTGGATACAGATATTATATATCTATATCTGTGTGTTATTACATATCTGTATCCACATATAGAATAACACGCGGGGTATATCTGTGTGTTATTACATAACACACGGGGACATGTGGATACAGATATCATATATCTATATCTGCGTGTTATATAACACACGGGGTATTTGCGGATACAGATATATAATAACACACGGGTATATGCAGATACAGATATACAGTATAATAACACGCAGATATAGATATATAATAACACGCGGGGTATTTGCAGATATAGATATAATAACACGGGTATATGCGGATACAGATATATAATAACACACGGGGTGTATACGGATACAGATATATAATAACACGCAGATACAGATATATATCTGTATCCGCATATACCCGTGTTATTATATATCTATATCTGCAAATACCCCGCGTGTTATTATATATCTATATCTGCGTGTTATTATACTGTATATCTGTATCTGCATATACCCGTGTGTTATTATATATCTGTATCCGCAAATACCCCGTGTGTTATCATATATCTGTATCTGCGTGTTATTATATAACACACGGGGTATATGTGGATACAGATATATAATAGCATGCAAACAATCCAAATGGATCCACTCCAGGGCTTAATTGTCTTTTATTCAAAATTGCATTAAAAACAGACAGTCATTTTTTTAATGCAATTTTGAATAAAATATGCTTTTAATTAAGCCCTGGAGTGCATCCATTTTGATTGTTCACATATATACATATTGAATTTTTGCACCCAGGCAGTGAATTCAACCAACATTGATGTCAAAGAGAGTGCTGGTTTAAATTTAATGGTCTTCTAATAGCATGCAGATATAGATATAAAATAACACACGGGGTGTATACGGATACATATATATAATAACACACGAGGTGTATACGGATACAGATATATAATAACACACGGGGTGTATACGGATACAGATATATAATAACACACGGGGTGTATACGGATACAGATATAAAATAACACACGAGGTGTATACGGATACAGATATATAATAACACACGAGGTGTATACGGATACAGATATATAATAACACACGAGGTGTATACGGATACAGATATATAATAACACACGAGGTGTATACGGATACAGATATATAATAACACACGGGGTGTATACGGATACAGATATATAATAACACACGGAGTGTATACGGATATAGATATAAAATAACACACGGGGTGTATACGGATATAGATATAAAATAACACACGAGGTGTATACGGATACAGATATATAATAACACACGGAGTGTATACGGATATAGATATATAAAATAACACACGGTGTGTATACGGATACAGATATATAATAACACACGGAGTGTATACGGATACAGATATATAATAACACACGAGGTGTATACGGATACAGATATATAAAATAACACACGGGGTGTATACGGATACAGATATATAATAACACACGGAGTGTATACGGATATAGATATAAAATAACACACGAGGTGTATACGGATACAGATATATAATAACACACGGGGTGTATACGGATACAGATATATAATAACACACGGAGTGTATACGGATATAGATATAAAATAACACACGGGGTGTATACGGATACAGATATATAATAACACACGGGGTGTATACAGATATATAATAACACACGGGGTGTATACGGATACAGATATAATAACACACGGGGTGTATACAGATATATAATAACACACGGGGTGTATACGGATACAGATATATAATAACACACGGGGTGTATACGGATACAGATATATAATAACACACGGGGTGTATACGGATACAGATATATAATAACACACGGGGTGTATACGGATACAGATATATAATAACACACGGGGGGTGTATACAGAGATATAATAACACACAGGGGGGTGTATACAGAGATATAATAACACACAGGGGTGTATACAGAGATATAATAACACACGGGGGGTTATACAGAGATATAATAACACACGGGGGTGTATAGAGATATAATAACACACGGGGGGTGTATACAGAGATATAATAACACACGGGGGTGTATACAGAGATATAATAACACAGGGGGGTATACAGAGATATAATAACACACAGGGGGTGTATACAGAGATATAATAACACACAGGGGGTGTATACAGAGATATAATAACACACAGGGGTGTATACAGAGATATAATAACACAGGGGGTGTTATACAGAGATATAATAACACAGGGGGGTATACAGAGATATAATAACACACAGGGGGGGTATACAGAGATATAATAACACAGGGGGGTATACAGAGATATAATAACACAGGGGGGTATACAGAGATATAATAACACACAGGGGGGTATACAGAGATTATATAACACACAGGGGGTGTATACAGCGATATAATAACACACGGGGGTGTATACAGATATAATAACACACGGGGCGTGTATACAGAGATATAATAACAGGGGGGTATACAGAGATATAATAACACACAGGGGGTGTATACAGAGATATAATAACACACAGGGGTGTATACAGAGATATAATAACACACGGGGGTGTATACAGAGATATAATAACACACGGGGGGTGTATACAGAGATATAATAACACACGGGGTGTATACAGAGATATAATAACACACAGGGGGTGTATACAGAGATATAATAACACACGGGGGGTGTATACAGAGATATAATAACACACGGGGTGTATACAGAGATATAATAACACAGGGGGGTGTATACAGAGATATAATAACACACGGGGGGTGTATACAGAGATATAATAACACACAGGGGGGTGTATACAGAGATATAATAACACACAGGGGGGTGTATACAGAGATATAATAACACACGGGGGTGTATACAGAGATATAATAACACACAGGGGGGGTATACAGAGATATAATAAACACCATTAATACACGAATAATACACACGGGGGTGTATACAGAGATATAATAACACACGGGGGTGTATACAGAGATATAATAACACACGGGGGTGTATACAGAGATATAATAACACACGGGGGGTGTACAGAGATATAATAACACACGGGGGTGTATACAGAGATATAATAACACACGGGGGGTGTATACAGAGATAATAACACACGGGGGGGTGTACACAGAGATATAATAACACACGGGGGGGTGTATACAGAGATATAATAACACACGGGGGTGTATACAGAGATATAATAACACACAGGGGGTGTATACAGAGATATAATAACACACGGGGGGGTGTATACAGAGATATAATAACACACGGGGGGTGTATACAGAGATATAATAACACACGGGGGGTGTATACAGAGATATAATAACACACGGGGGGTGTATAGAGATATAATAACACACGGGGGGGGTATGTATACATATAATATAGGTCACGGGGGTATACAAACATTATAATTAAGCACGAGGTGTATATACAGAGATATAACAAATACACAAAGGGTGATAAAACAGGATATAACGGGGGGTGTATACAGAGAATATAATAACACACGGGGGGTGTATACAGAGATATAATAACACACGGGGGTGTATATACAGATATATAATACACAACACGGGGGTATACAGAGATATAATAATAAACACACACGGGGGGTGTATACAGAGATATAATAACACACGGTTATACAGAGATATAAACACACGGGGGTGTATATACAGAGATATAATACACACGGGGGGTATACAGAGATATAATAACACACGGGGGGTGTATACAGAGATATAATAACACACGGGGGGTGTATACAGAGATAAATACACGGGGGGGTGTATACAGAGATATAATAACACACGGGGGGTGTATACAGAGATATAATAACACACAGGGGGGTGTATACAGAGATATAATAACACACGGGGGGTGTATACAGAGATATAATAACACACGGGGGGTGTATACAGAGATATAATAACACACGGGGGTGTATACAGAGATATAATAACACAGGGGGGTGTATACAGAGATATAATAACACACAGGGGTGTATACAGAGATATAATAAACACGGGGGTGTATACAGAGATATAATAAACACAGGGGGGTGTATACAGAATATATAATAACACCAGGGGGTGTATACAGAGATATAATAACACACGGGGGTGGTATACAGAGATATAATAACACACGGGGGGTGTATACAGAGATATAATAACACACAGGGGGGTGTATACAGAGATATAATAACACACGGGGGTGTATACAGATATAATAACACACGGGGGGTGTATACAGATATATAATAACACACGGGGGGTGTATACAGAGATATAATAACACACGGGGGGTGTATACAGAGATATAATAACACACGGGGGGTGTATACAGATATAATAACACACGGGGGGTGTATACAGAGATATAATAACACACGGGGGGGTGTATACAGAGATATAAAACCACAGGGGGGGTGTATACAGATATAATAACACACGGGGGGGTGTATACAGAGATATAATAACACACGGGGGTGTATACAGAATATATAATAACACACAGGGGGGTGTATACAGAGATATTAATAACACACGGGGGTGTATACAGAGATATAATAAACACGGGGGTGTGATACAGAGATATAATAACACACAGGGGGTGTATACAGAGATATAAATAACACACGGGGGTGTGTATACAAGAGATATAAACCACACGGGGGGTGTATACAGAGATATAATAACCACACAGGGGGTGTATACAGAAAGATATAATAACACACGGGGGGTGTATACAGAGAATATAATAACACACGGGGGGGTGTAACAGATATAATAACACACGGGGGTGTATACAGAGATATAATAACACACACGGGGTGTATACAGAGATATAATAACACAGGGGGTGTATACAGAGATAATAATAACACACGGGGGGTGTATACAGAGATATAATATACACACGGGGGGTGTATATACAGATATATAATAACACACGGGGGGTGTATACAGAGATATAATAACACACGGGGGTGTATACAGAGATATAATAACACACGGGGGGTGTATACAGAGATATAATAACACACGGGGGTGTATACAGAGATATAATAACACACGGGGGGTGTATACAGAGATATAATAACACGGGGGGTGTATACAGAGATATAATAACACACGGGGGTGTATACAGAGATATAATAACACACGGGGGGGTATACAGAGATATAATAACACACGGGGGTGTATACAGAGATATAATAACACACAGGGGGTGTATACAGAGATATATAATAACACGGGGGTGTATACAGAGATATAATAACACACGGGGGTGTATACAGAGATATATAACACACGGGGGTGTATACAGAGATAATAACACGGGGGGTGTATACAGAGATATAAACACAGGGGTGTACAGAGATAATAACACACGGGGGGTGTATACAGAGATATAATAACACACGGTGTATACAGAGATATAATAACACCGGGGGGTGTATACAGAGATATAATAACACACGGGGGTGTATACAGAGATATAATAACACACGGGGTGTATACAGAGATTAATAACACGGGGGGTGTATATTAGATATAATAACACAGGGGTGTATACAGAGATATAATAACACCACGGGTGTATACAGAGATATAATAACACACGGGGGTGTATACAGAGATTAATAACACACGGGGTGTATACAGAGATATAATAACACACGTGTATACAGAGATATAAACAACACGGGTGGGTGTATTACAGATATTTAGTGTATACAGAGATATATACACACGTAGGTGTTATACAGAGATATTATACACACGGGGGTGTATACAGAGATATAATAACAACACGGGGGGGTGTATACAGAGATATATAACACACGGGGGGTTTAACAGAAGATATAATAAACACGGGGTTGTATACAGAGATATAATAACACAGGGGGGTGTATACAGAGATATAATACACACGGGGGTTATACAGAGATATAATAACACACAGGGGGTGTATACAGAGATATAATAACACACGGGGGGTGTATACACTGCTATAGATATATAATAACATACAGTATAATAACACATTGATCTCCTGTCAGTCATTCCGCCGGCCCCGCCCATTTTGGCCCCGTCCCTCGCTGCAGCGTCACACCTTCCATACTTGGTGATGGCTGAGAAGCCGTGCGCTGATTGGTGGCTGGGCGGACGGTTGGGCGTGTCTTTGCGCCGTTTGCTCCTGACCCGGATGTTCACTCCTAGGTCCTGAGGAAGTGGAGGAGCCGCCGGGCCTGCGGGGCAAAGCGACACCGAACCGGAGCACAACCGGAACGCGGCCCTCACCCACCGCAGCCATGGTAACCGAGGAATGGGCAGCGCGCTGCAGGGGGCCCTCCGCGGGGAGGGTCTGTCACGCCGAACGTGACGTCACGGTTTCTTCCTGGTGACGTTACACGAGCGCCTCACGCTCTCTGCAAGTCTTCAAACGTCCAGTGGCGGTCACTGCGCCCGATTAACCCCCTCCCCGCCATACATAACGCCCGCTCACACCCCGTGTGTGCAATGCAGCCTCCCCTCCCCCACCCAATGTGCCACCCAGCCCCCCCACCCAGTGTGTACCATGCAGCCCCCCACCCAGTGCCATGCAGCCCCCCCCCCAGTGTGTACATGCAGCCCCCCCCACCCAGTGTGTGCATGCAGCCCCCCCACCCAGTGTGTGCCATGCAGCCCCCCCACCCAGTGTGTGCCATGCACCCCCACCCAGTGTGTGCCATGCACCCCCCCAGTGTGTGCCATGCACCCCCCCCCACCCAGTGTGTGCCATGCAGCCCCCCCACCCAGTGTGTGCCATGCAGCCCCCCCCACCCAGTGTGTACCATGCAGCCCCCCCCACCCAGTGTGTACCATGCAGCCCCCCCACCCAGTGTGTGCCATGCAGCCCCCCCCACCCAGTGTGTGCCATGCAGCCCCCCCCACCCAGTGTGTACCATGCAGCCCCCCCCACCCAGTGTGTGCCATGCAGCCCCCCACCCAGTGTGTGCCATGCACCCCCCACCCAGTGTGTGCCATGCAGGGCCCCCCACCCAGTGTGTACCATGCACCCCCCACCCAGTGTGTGCCATGCAGCCCCCCCACCCAGTGTGTGCCATGCAGCCCCCCACCCAGTGTGTGCCATGCAGGGCCCCCCACCCAGTGTGTGCCATGCAGCCCCCCCCACCCAGTGTGTGCCATGCAGCCCCCCCACCCAGTGTGTGCCATGCAGCCCCCCACCCAGTGTGTGCCATGCAGGGCCCCCCACCCAGTGTGCCATGCAGGGCCCCACCCAGTGTGTGCCATGCAGGGCCCCCCACCCAGTGTTGTGCCATGCACCCCCCCACCAGTGTGTGCCATGCAGGCCCCCCACCCAGTGTGTGCCATGCAGGCCCCACCCAGTGTGTGCCATGCAGGCCCCCCACCCAGTGTGTGCCATGCAGCCCCCCCCACCCAGTGTGTGCCATGCAGCCCCCCCCACCCAGTGTGTGCCATGCATCCCCCCACCCAGTGTGTGCACCAGCCCCCCCACCCGTGTGCCATGCAGCCCTCCCCACCCAGTGTGCGCGCCATGCAGCCCCCCCCACCCAGTGTGCGCGCCATGCAGGGGGGGCGTCACACACCCATTGTGTGCCATGCAGGGGGGGCCCCCCTCACACACCCAGTGTGTGCGCCATGCAGCCCCCCACCCATTGTGTGCCATGCAGGGGGGCCCCCCTCACACACCCAGTGTGTGCGCCATGCAGCCCCCCACCCAGTGTGTGCCATGCAGGGGGCCCCCCTCGCCCACCCAGTGTGTGCCATGCAGCCCCCCCCCACCTTGTGTGTGCCATGCAGGGGGAGGTGCCCTCACCCGTTGTGCCATGCAGACCCCCCTCATACTGATTTTGCCATGATTGCAATGGGGGGGGGGGTCATGCTCCATTGTACGGTGTGTGTGTGTAAATTCAGAGTGTTTTTATGGTGTGTGTCATGTGACGCATCAATGTGAATAAATGATGTAAGCGCGCGCCGCTCTCCATGTCACTTCTTGTAATGAGTTGTAGGTGCAGTTTGGACCAATCGGACGGCAGGATAAGCCCCTGCCTTGCTCTATATATAGATTTAATGGATTTTTTTATGGCTTCGATGCTGCACCCTGGGGACAGTGCCATGCGTTGGCATGATTAAGGTTTGGGGTATATCCAGTGTCTTCTCATGTCCTGGTTGTACATGGTGTAGGGGGGGGGGCGCGTTACATGGGGTGATGTGGCGTCAGGGCATGTTTTGGTTACGTTGGATGCGGCAGCAATGTGAGGGGCATGAATATGCACGTTATACAGTATTTTTAATGATTTTGACCAGTCACATGATGTCAGCGCAGGAAGCTCCGCCTTAGATTTCATGTCATCATTGTTACAAAAGTAGTAAAGATTATGATCTATGAACATGCGCTTTAATGGAGACTTTAAGCAGCGCCGTCAGCTACCAGGAAGTGCCTCAGCCAATCAGAATGTCACACTCTTTTCCTTACTTAGAACCCCCCCTCCCCCCAGCTATTCAGAGGCATGCTGGGATTTGTATTGTAGTTCAGCACTGGGCTTTTTTTGGGCAGATCCATCGGCTTTGCTTAACCTGGCGGTGTGAGCCGTGTACATGACTTTACTCTGAGGCTGCATGTGCCCAGAGTCAGGCTCTCTGTGCAGCACCAGCGGGCAAACTGGGCAATGAGGTGCCAACTGCATTAAGGCAAAACTCCAGTGCAAGGCCTCCTGGAATTCTGCCCCTGGCTCCTAAATTTCTGCATTATTACAAACAAACCTAGAACGCTGCCTGGCTCCTAAAAGTTAGTCTATGAAGTTAATTTGTATTATTTGCCTGGCTCCTCCCGGTCTTATTGTCGCTGTCGTCTGCCCGGCTCCTCCCGGTCTTATTGTCGCTGTCGTCTGCCTGGCTCCTCCCGGTTTTATTGTCGCTGTCGTCTGCCCGGCTCCTCCCGGTTTTATTGTCGCTGTCGTCTGCCCGGCTCCTCCCGGTTTTATTGTCGCTGTCGTCTGCCCGGCTCCTCCCGGTTTTATTGTCGCTGTCGTCTGCCCGGCTCCTCCCGGTTTTATTGTCGCTGTCGTCTGCCCGGCTCCTCCCGGTTTTATTGTCGCTGTCGTCTGCCCGGCTCCTCCCGGTTTTATTGTCGCTGTCGTCTGCCCGGCTCCTCCCGGTTTTATTGTCGCTGTCGTCTGCCCGGCTCCTCCCGGTTTTATTGTCGCTGTCGTCTGCCCGGCTCCTCCCGGTTTTATTGTCGCTGTCGTCTGCCGGCTCCTCCCGGTTTTATTGTCGCTGTCGTCTGCCCGGCTCCTCCCGGTTTTATTGTCGCTGTCGTCTGCCCGGCTCCTCCCGGTTTTATTGTCGCTGTCGTCTGCCCGGCTCCTCCCGGTTTTATTGTCGCTGTCGTCTGCCCGGCTCCTCCCGGTTTTATTGTCGCTGTCGTCTGCCCGGCTCCTCCCGGTTTTATTGTCGCTGTCGTCTGCCCGGCTCCTCCCGGTTTTATTGTCGCTGTCGTCTGCCCGGCTCCTCCCGGTTTTATTGTCGCTGTCGTCTGCCCGGCTCCTCCCGGTTTTATTGTCGCTGTCGTCTGCCCGGCTCCTCCCGGTTTTATTGTCGCTGTCGTCTGCCCGGCTCCTCCCGGTTTTATTGTCGCTGTCGTCTGCCCGGCTCCTCCCGGTTTTATTGTCGCTGTCGTCTGCCCGGCTCCTCCCGGTTTTATTGTCGCTGTCGTCTGCCCGGCTCCTCCCGGTTTTATTGTCGCTGTCGTCTGCCCGGCTCCTCCCGGTTTTATTGTCGCTGTCGTCTGCCCGGCTCCTCCCGGTTTTATTGTCGCTGTCGTCTGCCCGGCTCCTCCCGGTTTTATTGTCGCTGTCGTCTGCCCGGCTCCTCCCGGTTTTATTGTCGCTGTCGTCTGCCCGGCTCCTCCCGGTTTTATTGTCGCTGTCGTCTGCCCGGCTCCTCCCGGGTCTGTGCTGCTGGGTTCGGGCCTCGGCGCACACAGATACCTACCCGATGGGTTCCGCATGAAAACAACTAATACAGGGATATCAAGCTCTGGCCTCCTATATGTGCATTGCCTACAAATCCCAGAATCCTTTGAATGCAATAGCTGGGCAGAGGATGATGGGAGCTGTATTTCAGAGACCTCTTGGTATGAGATCCCTGATGTGATTTCTAGCAATTCCTGCTGGACAAATCCAAGGACCCGGCGGCCTCGGGCTCCTAAATCCCTGTCCTGTTCTGCACATACAAACGTTCACCCTCACAGCGCTGCCTGGCTCCTAAATCATGTCAAGCGGACTCTTTACTTGAATGCCGTTTTTTTCCCCCCTTTCACTCCCCGTTTTTGGGTTTTATTAAAGCAATCGGGTCCTGTTTGGGTTAATTTTCTGGTGATGGATCGATCAGATCACATGATAAATTGCCGGCCGCTGATTAGCCGGTCACAGCGTCGGGCGCTGTCGTTTTCCTCCTCAGTGGGCAGTGCATATTTGGCCCCAGCTGTGATGTCACTGCTCTGAGTGATGAGCCTATTGGCTGCCCGGAGTGAGTGAAGGATTGCTCCGCTGTCACTCAGCCCGTCGGCATGCCGCGCTAAGTGAGCCACGCTGAGGTTTATTCAGTGTTTTTTTTATAGGCAGGTACACACCTGCCTATTATATGCTGTTAGTGAATTTCCCCTGCGCAGGGCGTGTGTGGGTTGTAATGCCGTGTCATGGTGGGTATTACAGGGTTGCCGTCATGTGACCCGCCGAGCTCTCTGAATACGTTGTATCTGGAATGTTCCCACATTCATCCTAACCAGAGTGTATCCAGGCCCGAGCCTGTGGTGTATCCGTGTCGTATTGTCACATCGCAGGAAGTGTGCCGGGCCCGGCTTCCCCCATTGCCCAACTCACTGGCACCGCCTTCACAAACAGTGCGGCAAGCCGTGCCGACTTCCTCATAGTGTCACTGCGCTGCCGCCTTCGTGTCCTTGAGTCGTGAAACGGCTTCAGAAAAAGGCAGCTTTTCCTTATTCCTCGTTTATAGCGGCTCAGCACGCCCCGGGGCCGGTCATACCGCTCTGTGCCGGACCCGGTAATACAGGTTTCATGGTGCCGTGGCACACGAATAAGCAGGAATATCACATGACTCAGAATATCAGCCATCCTGTGCGGCAAATGTTAATCACGCCAGGCAGCGTGGTGCTCGGTATTACTATATAGAGCCATGACTGCTGACCTCAACAAACAAGAGGTGTTGTGACTAAATGTCCTATCATGCTTACCCGGCCCAAAAGGACGTTTGGCACCACATTTAAAAATACATGTGTCAGGTCATTAAACTGGAGCGGTGGGCATGGTGTGTGTGTGTGTGTGCGTGGTGTGACATGGAAGCGAGAGGTGGGAGCTGTGCGTGTGTGGTGCGACACGGAAGCGAGAGGTGGGAGCTGTGCGTGCGTGGTGCGACACGGAAGCGAGAGGCGGGCGTGGTGCGACACGGAAGCGAGAGGTGGGAGCTGTGCGTGGTGCGACACGGAAGCGAGAGGTGGGAGCTGTGCGTGGTGCGACACGGAAGCGAGAGGTGGGAGCTGTGCGTGGTGCGACACGGAAGCGAGAGGTGGGAGCTGTGCGTGCGTGGTGCGACACGGAAGCGAGAGGTGGGAGCTGTGCGTGCGTGGTGCGACACAGAAGCGAGAGGTGGGAGCTGTGCGTGCGTGGTGCGACACGGAAGCGAGAGGTGGGAGCTGTGCGTGCGTGGTGCGACACGGAAGCCAGAGGCCGGCGCTGTGCGTGCGTGGTGCGACGCGGAAGCGAGAGGCGGGCGCTGTGCGTGTGTGGTGCGACGCGGAAGCGAGAGGCGGGCGCTGTGCGTGCGTGGTGCGACGCGGAAGCGAGAGGCGGGCGCTGTGCGTGCGTGGTGCGACGCGGAAGCGAGAGGCGGGCGCTGTGCGTGCGTGGTGCGACGCGGAAGCGAGAGGCGGGCGCTGTGCGTGGTGCGACGCGGAAGCGAGAGGCGGGCGCTGTGCGTGCGTGGTGCGACGCGGAAGCGAGAGGCGGGAGCTGTGCGTGCGTGGTGCGACGCGGAAGCGAGAGGCGGGAGCTGTGCGTGGTGCGACGCGCAAGCGAGAGGCGGGAGCTGTGCGTGCGTGGTGCGACGCGCAAGCGAGAGGCGGGAGCTGTGCGTGCGTGGTGCGACGCGCAAGCGAGAGGCGGGAGCTGTGCGTGCGTGGTGCGACGCGCAAGCGAGAGGCGGGAGCTGTGCGTGCGTGGTGCGACGCGCAAGCGAGAGGCGGGAGCTGTGCGTGCGTGGTGCGACGCGCAAGCGAGAGGCGGGAGCTGTGCGTGCGTGGTGCGACGCGCAAGCGAGAGGCGGGAGCTGTGCGTGCGTGGTGCGACGCGCAAGCGAGAGGCGGGCGCTGTGCGTGCCTTGTTGCGCGTCAGAGTTGGGCTGTGCGTGGTGCGACGTGGAGGTAAAGTTGTGGTGGTGAGGTTATAAAGCTGCGCAGTGAGGTAAGGTGTGCGTTACAGATGGACGCTCTACTGGTGCCACGTGGTTTGTAAATCCTGACACACAATGCCAGCGCCTAAATTCTAATTGCTTTTGTCGGTTACAGGTGCCGTATAATTACACGGTGTATTAATATCAGACCCCGCGCCTGCAGGACCTGCTGCTCTCTGGACTCGGCGTCCGGCTAATTTTAACGTTCTCGCTGCGCTGGTGTCGTGCGCGGTGCCACCGTGGGTTAATACCACTTCCACTTTCAACCTTAGATTTCCATATTTCACTTTTTCTTGTTTTCCGTTTCTTCCCGGATCCAGGAAGCGGCTCAGACTCCGCAGCCGATCCCGGCCACATTATCAGGGTTATTCACAGAGCGGTGAAAATCTGGAGAATGACTGGAGAATGGAAAGTTCTAGGTCAAAATAGCCAAACCAGAAAAATTCTCCCATTTCTCACTTTCCAAATCGGCTATTTTGACCTAGAATTTTCCATTCTCCAGTCATTCTCCTGCTTTTCACCGCTCTCTGAATAACCCGGTAAGTTTCAGTGGGAGAGCTGTGGATGTGAGTGAATGGAAGCGGCGATTTCAGGGTCTCCGTGTGTCATCTTTTAGGCTGGGGTCAGACGAGCGTGATTTCTACGGACTGTACGTCTGTGCAGTACGGACATCGTCAGTACGGATGACGCAGTAGTGGTCACACAGTCCGTTTTTTCACTGAAGTTATTTTTTGACGGATGTAGGAGGGAAAAATAAATTACAATGAAAAAACATTCTGTCCGTCAAAAATGCTGGCCGTATAAATGCAGTCCGTCTGACCTCGCTCCATCACTCACACACAAAGCTATGCAGACGTTGTGGACGTGGCGCACTCCGCACGTCCGTTCTAGCAGTATTACGTTCTTGCCTAACCTGCGTCCGTTTGCCGCGGCCGTTGTGCGTCCGCAGTTCAGTGCGGACGTACTTCATGTGTCAGGCTCCAATGGACTTACTTTCATGCTATCACGGACGTACTTTTAGGCGCAATCACGGACGTGAACACTACGCTCGTCTGACACCAGCCTTAGTCTTTGGGTTTTAATGGAATTTAGCTTTTTATTTTTTTCATGTTTAATTTTCTGCAAAATGACAGGAAGCGGCAACGTCACGATCCCAGCACTAAATCCCCCCCCCCCTCCTCGTTACAATGTGACCAGCCCGATCCATTCACATTAAATGATGATTATCTATTCCCATTGTTAATCGTTCCTTGAGACGTTACAGACACCCCATGTTTCGGGTTCGTGAGATCCGCGTCAGACTCATCCCTGCACCTCGAGTGCTAAATGCACAAACGCCCACATTTTTTCTTCCTCACCCCGTCCTCCTGTTTCCTATCGCACATCATTTATTTACAAGCTGCACGCACTGACCTGTGACGGCAACTTGTCTGCGAGCGCTCACTCAACGTGCGCCCACCCGGGTATTTAACGTGCGCCCACCCGGGTATTTAACGTGCGCCGAGCAAAAACTAAACCATTCAGAATAAATCGGGTTGTTTTGCTTTGATTTAGAGAATTTGCTGACGCTCGGCTCCTGTTAATGTGAGGGGCCGTCCTGGTCCATGGTGCAGGCGATCACTCGCAGGTTACACTGGGGGAGATTAGGGATGCACCGATACCCACTTTAAGAACGAGTACGAGTACCGATACTTCTCTTTAATGTCATGTGACGCTTTCCAATAAGAACAGACCATATAAAAATGCCCCCAGCTCACATGTTTATACCCCCCCGAGAGATATATATATATATATATAGATATATAGATATTCATACTGCCCCAGCACGTGGATATGCTCCAGCTTGCTCATGGATTTGCCCCCCTTCGGCACTCTCCGCGATGATACTTACCTTCCTGGGCGACGCCGGGAAAGCCTTCGCGCGTGCGCTTGTTGGAAGGCCCCCAGCCGCGACCACGTGGGACCAGGTGATCGCGGCTGGGGGCCTTCCAACGAGCGCACGCGCGGAAACTTTCCCGGCGTCGCCCAGCAAGGTAAGTATCATCACGGAGAGCTCCAGGTGCCTGTCCGAATGCTCTGACAGGCCCTGCAGCTGCTCACCGCGTTCATACTTGCCTTCCTGAGCAATGCCGGGAAAGTTTCTGCGCGTGCGCTCGTTGGAAGGCCCCCAGCCGCGATCACGTGGTCGCGGCTGGGGTCCTTCCAACAAGCGCACGCGCGAAGACTTTCCCGGCATCGCTCAGGAAGGTAAGTATCATCGCGGAGAGCAGCTGCAGGGCCTGTCTGAATGCCGATAGAGCATTCGGACAGCCGCCCCAGCCCCTCGGATGCCGGCTCAATGCCGGCTTCCGGTATCGGGAAAAATATCAGGGGCTACTGCACGAGTACCAAGTACTCCTGCAGTATCCGGTATCGGCACCGATACCGATACTAGTATCGGTGCAACCCTAGGGGAGATTATTCTCATTTATTTTGTTTTCATAATTGGAGTTATAAAACAACAACAAACAAGACAAAAAATCCCCAGATCTGCTTTACCTGGTGCGGAAGGACTCTGAGCCACGTGATGGGACCGGGATATATCTGTGTGAATTGTGTCAGGGAGGGGTCGGGTTATATCTGTGTGATTTGTGTCGGGGGGGGTCGTGTTATATCTGTGTGATTTGTGTCGGGGGGGGGTCGTGTTATATCTGTGTGATTTGTGTCAGGGAGATTTATTATATTGTGTCCAGGCTTTACATACCAGCTTGGGAATGCGTTACATTTGTGATATTAAGCCGTGCTCGGTACGTTTTTTTCCGTTCATGTTCTCTCGGTTTTGCTGGAAGGCCGTCTGCAGGAATCTTATGTATTTTGTTGTGGATATTTGCTGTCTCGCCGGTCCTGTCATTGCTCTGGGTTTGGATGAGTCGGTGCGCTGTATTTTTGCCGCTGCTTTGTATTATTCTGTGCGGTGTCATGTGATGTGGTGGATTGTGGTGTTTTTTATGTTCTTGGACTTTTCTCTCCCTCGCGGGTTGTGAGTACGTTTTTCTGTGTGATCGTGACGGGCAGAATAAGTTCAGTTTACAATGTGTCGGTCACACTGATTTAACCCCCCCGTCCCGTCACTCTCAGACGTCGCTGTTCGTTGCTGCAATTTAAAAGGCAATTTATAGGAAAAATAAAATACATTTCAAAGACTTAAACATGTGCGTTTTCCACGGTGATTGTCCTCTGCTCCCGGGGTGATCCAGCCTCTAGTTTTTAACATGGGGAGTGATGGATTAAATGAGTGCTTGACGGCCTACGTTTCCCTTAATTCTTTGAATGTAACAGATGGACTGAGGGTCATGGGAGTTGTAATTTCAAAACATTTTCGGGACCATATTTTGACGGCCTTGATCTAGAGGGTTAAAGCTGGAGCGGTTTGGGTCAGGAGGGGTAAATGTGTAACACCCCTGCCCCCTATTTACTGTTACCCCAATATGTGCCTTTTTTAAGTAAAACCTCCCGCAACATTAACCCCTTAAGGGTTTAGAAAGGAAATGCGTTTATGACGGATCAGTTACTTCATTGGTCTTTAAGGGGTTAATGGCAACAGCTCCCCCCCCCCCCATTCCTGCTTTACTTTAATGCTTCCTATACTTCATATACTTTGGCTGCCCACACATTAAGGCTAGGGTCAGGCGAACGCATTTTCGCGTTGTCTGTGAAAAAGTGCGTTCGAACGAATGGACGCATTTTTTCACGGAATACGCGATAGCGGTCATACGATGCGCATTTGCGTCCGTGATTTTGTACGGATCATCAATAAAACAGTTTTGCGTCTGGACGTTATGTTGGCCGGACATTAGCAGCGTCTGACATCTCCAAATCACGCACACACGCCGCTAGCGGACGCAGCGCACTCTGTACGTCAGTACTAGCGGTTTCACGTTCTCGACAAAATGCGTTCGTTGGCCACTTGCGTTGCACGGACGAACTTTCGTGCGGCCGTTCGTCGTATGCTGCCCGGCATTGGACGTCATTTGCTGCTAGCACGGCCGTGATTTCGTGCGTCTAAACGCACGTTAAAACTGCTTTCGTCTGACCCTAGCCTAAAACACAGAGAATAATGAGGAATGTCACAGTTTATTCTTCTCTCCAGCTGTTGTGGAAAAAAAATCTGTAACATGTTTTAAGTGATTTTTGCAAAATAAAAGCTAAATTTAAGATGAAAGGTTTGCAGAGGCCGGCGTGATCCTGCGCCTCATATAGATATTACATTAAAACATAAGCGCCCCCCCCCCACCTTAAATACACAGCAAAGTGCTGGGAACGCAGAGACCAGGAAGTGCCTCGGCCAATCAGGAGCTCCACATTCTAATGCATGGAGGCTGGGCACATCTTATTAACCCATTCAGTAGCGCAGCATGTGTGTCCTGTGCAGCTCCACACAGATGTTGTGTATATGGGGTGTCTGGACATGCTGGCGCAGAAACACACTGTCCTGTGATGGGTTTTTATGCCCCAACATGAGATAAACTTCCTAAAGTTGTGGTTTTTTTTTGATTTTTGATTGAAGTTAATTTTGAGCCGCTCAGTGAACCGGTCCTGTAGCCGTGACCACCGGTGGTGATTTATGAAGGGTCGGTTGTTCCCCTAGTTATTTCTTTAGCTTATTGGTAATAAGGATTGCTAATGATTGTTGCTCGTCGACTGCCGGTGTGTGTTCGCTGTGGTTGCCAGTGTGTGTTCGCTGTGGTTGCCGGTGTGTGTTCGCTGTGGTTGCCAGTGTGTGTTCGCTGTGGTTGCCGGTGTGTGTTCGCTGTGGTTGCCGGTGTGTGTTCGCTGTGGTTGCCGGTGTGTGTTCGCTGTGGTTGCCGGTGTGTGTTCGCTGTGGTTGCCGGTGGGGGTTCGCCGTGGTTGCCGGTGGGGGTTCGCCGTGGTTGCCGGTGGGTGTTCGCCGTGGTTGCCGGTGGGTGTTCGCCGTGGTTGCCGGTGGGGGTTCGCCGTGGTTGCCGGTGGGGGTTCGCCGTGGTTTCCGGTGGGGGTTCGCCGTGGTTGCCGGTGACGTTTTTGGCTGTGGCTGCCGGTGACGTTTTTGGGATGGTGGACGTTGTGGCTGTTGGGGGATGCTACAGCATCTGTTAAGGAGCTCAGTGGGATCTGAGCCGCCGGATGAAGCCATCCCAGGAATCTGTCGCCTTGGCTGTCTCTGCTGACCGGAGCTGGACCTTAAGCTGACACCGACCTATGTGTGGTATGATTTGTGTCAGCTATTTCCAGGCTCAGACCTCCCGGGGCCGAGGAGGAGAACCTCCTGCAGGACCAGCTTTAACCTCCTCCTGCCCTGACTCCTCTGACATTACCCCGTGTGCCCGCGTTACCAGGGCCACCACCAGGACAAAACCTATAACCCCCCCCCCCTGTAAATCCTCTATTAATGGCTCCTCTCGTTCCTTCCTACATCGCAGCTCTGCCGTCTGATCCCCACATCTCGTCCCTCTCCTAATCTCCCGTTTATTGCCGACTTTTCTTTGCCGTCATCCAGCCAGATATCAAACCAGTTTAGTCCATTCCAGAGGCCGGGGGGGGGGGGGGTTATTGTGATGGATCCCTCCTCCATGCTGCGCCCTGATCGTTAGGAAAATCAGTTCCATTAATTAAGATAAAAGCCGTCATTAAAAATCGAATTCTGTGTTCTGGATATCCACGAGGTCAGGATAATCCTGTGCGTGCGCCCCTCATCATTCAGGGGGCTTACGTCTCAATGACACGGACACAAGCCCCCATGACGGAGGTTGGGGGGCTGATGGGACGTTTGGAGCCCGGCAGCCACGAGCTCTGAGGATTTTATTTTGCATTTCCTTTATTTTAAACGTATCTGTAGAGAATCTCTTCCTGGCTCCTAAAAACCGGTGTGCTTTTTTTTTTTCAGGCTCCTCAGAGTGATGTGTTTTATTGGGATTTTGGGTCATTCTTGCGTCACAATGGGTGTGCGACTTCCAATCACCCTCAGGCAGACTGTTACAGTGCGCAGTGGCGGGAACCTGCTAACCCCAGCCGTGGCAATTTCACACCAAAATTAGGAGCCAGCCCCTGCGCCTTTTTGCTGCTGCGTTTTCTTTGGGTGGATTTGGGTAACATAATCCATATGTTTGGGAGACGGCAGTAAATCTCCAGAGGTCCCCCGGGGCAGTTGGAATGGCTCAGTTGCCCCTAAACTACCCCTGCTCTAAGTCTCTTATTCCGGATATTGGGGGTGATTGGGGAGACCTGATGTGGGGGGGGGGTGATGCGTCAAAATTCCAGATTTTTCCTTGTGTTGAGGAATGTATTTTAATTTCTGGGTAACAGAACCCGAGGCCGGCCTGTGCGGTGATGCCACGTTCACACTCTCTGTATAATGTGGGCTTGCTGAGGTTAACCTTCGGTGCAGCAGTGTTAAGGGTTAAGCTGGATCGCTGCACATTTGGGGCCTTCTCATTGTCGTTGAGGGGAATATTCTTTATTTTGGCATCGCCGGCCGAGTCCTGGATCTCCCAGAATAAATATTGAGGCTCGGGCGGCGCGCTCTTACTCCTTAATGCCTGTGCACTTCTCCACGCGTGTGTATATATATATATATATATATATATATTAGTGGTGGAGGGCAAATAAGTGAGATTAAAAGCCTCCACACACCAAACAATATAGTCTTCTAATTGCAGAAGACATTTACACAGATCCCAGCAATTCAGAGAATCTCTTCACGGAGCTCATGTGCATTCCCCATATGCAGCAAGGAACTCTGGGTAGGACATGCAAATGAGGTCCCCAACGTCTCACTTTTTTCCCATCCTGGGTCTGTAATAACACAGAGCCCTCTTTGCCAGCGCCGCGACATACTGCAGGGCAAAGCTCAGGATATGCCACCCGTCACAGCCGCTCCTGGACAGCTGATTTGGGTTAAAGCATCAATAGCAACCGGTTACATTGTATCTCCTGCTGATGAGGGCAAATGCGCCGAAACAGCTGTTCAGGAGCGGCTGTGTCTGGTGGCATAACCTGAGCTTTGCTAAAAAGCCCTGCAGTATGTCGCGGCGCTGGCGAGGAGGGCTCCGTGTTATTACAGACCCAGGATGCAAAAGAAGTGAGACGTTGGGGACTTTATTTGCATATCCTACCCAGAGTTCCTTGCTGCATATGGGGAATGTAGCACGTGAGCTCAGTGAAGCGATTCTCTGAATTGCTGGGATCTGTGTAAATGTCTTCTGCAATTATAGAATATGGATGGATGTGGTTTTTTTTCTTTCTCGTCTCCTCTCCCGGCACCTGCCCCGCTTTCCGGGAAAGGTAGGAGGCCGGGGAGGCCGCGCCGGATTCCTGTTAGCGTTTTTTATGGGGCCGTTTTGTGCCAGAAGAGGCTTGTCATCCTTCCAAGACTTAAACAGGAACCAGCTGAGCTCCGCAGCCGCGAGGTGAGACCCGCACTCGCTATGGTGGTTTTTTTTTCCCCTCGATCTTTTTTTTTTATCCTTTTTTATTTTTTTCCCCTTTTTCTATAAATCCAAGTGATTTTTTTTTCATGCAGCAAGAAAAACAAACAACATACCCGAACGTTTCAACATACCCGAACGCCCCCCCCCCAATCCTCGTCCTCGCTGACCTTTCTGCTGCGCACATTAGGCTCTGGCTTTGGGGTCTCCTGTAAAGTCAGATTTAGAGGGGCCACCCCCCCCCAACTCAAATTCCTCACAATGTCCGCGCCAGAATCATTAAAGCATAAAATGCTGGATTTTATGTTTATTTTTTTGCTTTGTGCGTCGGAGCCGTAAAGTTGGAATTGTCCCATTCTGCATTTTTTAAATTTACTTTAGATCAATTTTTTCCCCTCTCTCCGTGCGGTGCCGTTCGCCGCAGACTTTCATTTTTTTTTTTTTTTTTTCGGTCTGTTTGATCGTTTGAAAGTGACAGCGACCGTTTTCAAAACCTGGAGCCGGCACGTTACAAAGGGACCATGTAAATGAGTAGGTTAATGGGGCGCAAGGGCTGGCATGGAGTGGGTTTTGGGATGGACAAAGGGAGCCCCCCAACATGGCATCCTGTTACATTGATTTCTGTCTCCATTCGTTACTCGTCGCCCCCATTCTGCACCTCGGTGCGTGCGTAACACTGCAATGGTTGGACGCCACCGGCGAATGGTTCCCAGCTGCTGACAATGAGCAGAGGAGAGAGCGGCCAGCGCGCAGCCTACGTCCAGCTCGCCTTCCAAGACTCACATCGCTTGCGGCGAGGCGTCCGGCCGAGCTCCTCGCGGGAGGGGAGACCTGGCATCAGATAAAAGCCGAGCGCACATTTCCTCCGCGTCTGTAACAACAGGAGAGAAGCGATGCTTTGGAGACGTAAACATCCCGGTGACGTCAGCCACACCGTGCGCGGTAATAGCTTCAGGATGTGCACGTGGACACAGCACGCGGGAGATGCTCTCCTGTCCCCCCCCCCCCACGTGACAGGCGCTTCACTCATCTGGCGCTCAAACATCTGCATTTACCCACTCTGCGAAACGGCTTTTGTGTTTTATCCTCTTAAAGCTGTACTTTTTCAAAGTTTAAACTCCTTATAATCCCCCTCGTGCTCTCGATCGCTCCCGATAGCCCCCTCGTGCTCTCGATCGCTCCCGATAGCCCCCTCGTGCTCTCGATCGCTCCCGATAGCCCCCTCGTGCTCTCGATCGCTCCCGATAGCCCCCTCTCGATCGCTCCCGATAGCCCCCTCGTGCTCTCGATCGCTCCCGATAGCCCCCTCGTGCTCTCGATCACTCCCGATAGCCCCCTCTCGATCGCTCCCGATAGCCCCCTCTCGATCGCTCCCGATAGCCCCCTCGCGCTCTCGATCGCTCCCGATAGCCCCCTCGCGCTCTCGATCGCTCCCGATAGCCCCCTCTCGATCGCCCCCGATAGCCCCCTCGCGCTCTCGATCGCCCCCGATAGCCTCCTCGTTCTCTCGATCGCTCTGTCCCCCCCATTTGGGCTTGCCCGCTCTCTTTCCTGTGTTCTCTGTGCCCCTTGTGCTCACTCGCTCTTTCCCATGTTCTCTGTCCCCCCCCCTTGGGTTTGCTCTGTGTCCTCAGGCTTGCTCGTGCTCTCTTCCACGATTTTCATCTTATTTCCATGCCCCCATAACCCCTCCTCTCTTGGCCTTCCCCTCCTTTGTTTGACACTTGACTTGTAGCAGCCGTGACTGCGGTGTATGTGAAATCTCACTGTGTGCACTTGTCAGGCCGTGTTAGCAGTGAGCCGCGGCCGGGCAGGTCCTCCTATTAAACAGAGAATGTTTCCTGCTCGTAGCTCAGGGCGAAACATACCTCCAGAGTGAGTCATTTATTCTTTTCCTACAGGAAGGACAATCCAGCGCAAAACAGCCGCCGCAGCCGTGCCGGTCCTGTCATGCGACCCCCGGTGACAGCCATGCACCCCACCGCCTGCTAGCATGGTCAGGGTCCCCGCGGGGCGCCCAGCAGTCTACACAGTCCTGCGTTTGTTGTTTTTGCTTCACCTCGTTCGCAATCTCTTCTCTTATCGGCCAATGGAACCTCAGCTCTGCATTGTCGGGGTGTCTGTAACCCCCCCCCCCCCGATTTTGGTAGTTTACACCTGGGGGTGCAGCTCGCCCTCTTTACTGGGTCACGGGATATTTTTTGGGAGGGGGTCGCCCTCTTTACTGGGTCACGGTATATTTTTTTGGGCGTCTCTACACCTGGATTCCTCGGGTCTCTCAGGAAATGACGCGAGTCGGGAATACGATGTGAGAGACGTCCTCCCAGATGGCCGTTGCGTCCAGGTGCCTCGCTCGTTAAGCGCCAGCCACTGCTCCCCCAAAGGTGCCCTTAATTTCTGCAGCTGCAAGGGATTTGCTTTGGGAGTCCCGGCCATGAAGAGAGCATTGTTACGCTGCTGCTACATGGTGTTTGGGGCCCGATTCTGTTAGCAGCGTCTGGAAACTCAGATTAAATGCGCAGCCCTGTCTGATCCAAGATGTCGTCTCACTCTGTGCTGGCCTGAGGGGCTGCCCTGCGGAGCCGGTGGGCGGGTGCCGGGGGGCTGCCCTGCGGAAGCCGGTGGATGGGTGCCGGGGGGCTGCCCTGCGCAGCCGGTGGACGGGCGCCGGGGGCGCTGCCTTGCGCAGCCGGTGGGCGGCGCCGGGGAGGCTGCCTTGCGCAGCCGGTGAGCGGGCGCCGGGGGGCTGCCTTGCGCAGCCGGTGAGCGGGCGCCGGGGGGCTGCCTTGCGCAGCCGGTGAGCGGGCGCCGGGGGGCTGCCTTGCGCAGCCGGTGAGCGGGCGCCGGGGGGCTGCCTTGCGCAGCCGGTGAGCGGGCGCCGGGGGGCTGCCTTGCGCAGCCGGTGAGCGGGCGCCGGGGGGCTGCCTTGCGCAGCCGGTGGGCGGCGCCGGGGGGGGCCTGCCTTGCAGAGCCGGTGGGCGGCGCCGGGGGGGGGCTGCCTTGCAGAGCCGGTGGGCGGCGCCGGGGGGCTGCCTTGCGGAGCCGGTGGGCGGGCCTTTGTAGCTAGCTATTACATTGTAAATAGTCACCGGGAAAATCTACACAATCCAAACCCACTAAACATGGCAAGAACGGAATAAGCGTTTTGGGTAAATTTCCAGGCTTTACCGCTCCGGCCAGGATCAGGAAGTGGCTCAGCCAAACCTGTTGCCTCCATGTGATGTGCTTGGTGTCCTTCCTGCTTTTCCCCTGGTGTCCTTCCTGCTTTTCCTCTGGTGTCCTTCCTGCTTTTCCTCTGGTGTCCTTCCTGCTTTTCCTCTGGTGTCGGTGAATAATGACTGTAGCGGGTCACCTTGCGTTGGGACGTCGCTGCGCACGCAGGCTGCCATTGCGACACTCCGGCGCCGCGAGACGCAACTCTCCAGATCACACAAATTAAATGGGTACACGGGTTAATGCGGCCCGCTCCCCTCCGAGGAGGAGGGGGATTCTTTCCTCTGAGCTTTCTTGTTTCTGGGAAGAAGCAGCAGTATTTTCCTTAATTCAGACCCCATGCGTTTGGCCACGTTCCCCTCCGGCGTGGATACCCCTCAACTACAGACACCCGCCCCCCCCCCCCCATGGCTTCACATGACCTCTCATGGCTGCCGGGAGCTCGAGGGACAACACGGGAATCTGTTTCCCATTGCAAATGCAAAATCAGAAGGGCCGGCGCCCCTGAGACGGCGAAACCAGCACCTGGCCTGTGTGAGATACACCGGTGCCCCCGGGGGCCGCACTCCTTCCACCACTGCTATCCCTGGGGGCTGGAGGGGGGAGGGTGTGTCGGGTGTCCTGGAGACAGAAAGCGCCAAAACAAGTTTCCGTTAACGGCTTCTAAACAGATTGTCTGATATATATATTTTTACTTAAATGAGGGTATTGGTTGAGATGCTATCATGGGGTGGATGTGTGTATCAATAGATATTGATTTAATCTGTGAATTGGTGGATATTTGCACATTTTAGGACAAAACCCGCTTTTCCCGGCGCCTCGGAGCCATGCAGGTGCTTTAATAATGCACCACTTAGTGGTAGATGGCGGTACTGCAGCCTCCCGCCTGATCCCCGGCTTCCTCCATACTGATTCCGTTTCGGGGTCTATTCAGTTAAATTTCAGTGCTTTTCATTTCGGCTCACTGCAGCAGATTCCATTTCATCAAAAATTCTGTGAATTCACCATTTATCTCAAATGTTCACAATGTTTTGCCGAAACCATTATCTGCCGTCAGCAGAAAGTGGCGAATTCCACCAAACCGAAATAAAAATAGGAAGTCGCTTATTCTCCTATGAGGTTAAATCCATAAAAATGTGTCCTTAATAATATAAAATTATTATTTATTTTTAAAAATGCAAAAATGTCATTAAACAAATTTATGTAAAAAAATATATATTAAAAGAGCTGTTAATGTAATTAAAAAAGACAGGTTTCATTGAAAGAAATGGAATGTATTCGATTCTCCTGTTTAAACGTGTCGAACTGAAACTACAAACTCTGGTCGTTTTGCTGCATTTTCGGATATCTGTGAATAGACAAATTCCTCTCTGGGCGCTTTCGCCGCTGCCGAATTGCCTTGTAATGCACCGTATTTCACTGTCAGTTCGTCTGTATTTGGTGAAAATATAGCTTTGTGAATAGACGACAAAATGCCCCAAAATTCATCATTGGGTGCGAGAGCGAGTCGGTGGCAGACTTGGACGTTGGTGAATAATTGTTCTGTGAGTGGATGTTTCCGGCAGAGCTTTATAAATTGTCCCGAAATCAGGATTTTTATTGCAGATTTTCCTGCGTTTTTGCACTTTAATCCTGAGCGCACATAAATCCCGGCGGATCTAGAGGAAAGCGAGTGTGTTCCTCCGTCACAGGGAGCGTTGCTGAACACTCGATCGCCGAGTGACATGTGTCCTGATCCGTGTTCACATGTTCTTTCTGTAATCTTAACGTGTGATGTCATGACACGCTTCTGTATTCATCTGATGATGTCATACTCTTGCCTTGCAGAGTGACCAACAGCTGGACTGTGCCTTGGATCTGATGAGGCGTCTTCCTCCGCAGCAGATCGAGAAGAACCTTAGTGACCTCATTGACTTGGTAAGAGTGACTTCTCGTGCTGCCCCCCCCCCCCAATGCGGCTGCCATGTTGGTTCCACTCCCCCGTCAGACAGCGCTTCCTGGGATCCGGCACGGCGAGTAATTAGTGAAGCTCTGTGCCCATTAGATCTCCTAATCCCTGGAGACTTCTCCTCATTAGCGGAGCAGCAACCCTGGCAGCGCTGAGCCGCTAATTAGGACACATTAAGAGTTCTGTCAGTCACCGTTAGTCCGAGCCCCCAGAACCATTCCACACCAACGCACCGATTCACAAAACTGGCCATAGGAATCGCATCCCTAGACGTCCTGGCAATCGGCCCCGGATCCAATCGGCCACTTCCCCAGATCTTTTCAGCTAAAAGCACGGCTCCTTCTGTCAAATCAGGGCCGGGGCGGGTTGGGGCTCTGTTCGGGGCGGTGTGTGGCGGGGCGGGTTGGGGCTCTGTTCGGGGCGGTGTGTGCCGGGGCGGGTTGGGGCTCTGTTCGGGGCGGTGTGTGGCGGGTCGGGTTGGGGGTGTGGGGCGGGTTGGGGCTCTGTTCGGGGCGGTGTGTGGCGCGGGTTGGGGCTCTGTTCGGGGTGGTGTGTGGCGGTTCGGGTTAGGTGTGGGGCGGGGCGGGTTTGGGCTCTGGGGCAGTGCGGGGCGGGTTGGGGCTCTGGGGCGGGTTGGGGCTCTGGGGCACTGCGGGGCGGGTTGGGGCTCTGTTTGGGGCTCTGTTTGGGGCGGGTTGGGGCTCTGGGGCAGTGCGGGGCGGGTTGGGGCTGCGGGGCTCTGTTTGGGGCAGGGCGCGGCGGGTTGGGGCTCTGTTTGGGGCGGGTTGGGGCTCTGGGGCAGGGCGCGGCGGGTTGGGGCTCTGTTTGGGGCAGGGCGCGGTGGGTTGGGGCGGGTTGGGGCTCTGGTTGGGGCGGGGCGGGTTGGGGCTCTGTTTGGGGCAGGGCGCGGTGGGTTGGGGCGGGTTGGGGCTCTGGTTGGGGCGGGGCGGGTTGGGGCTCTGTTTGGGGCGGGTTGGGGCTCTGTTTGGGGCGGGTGGGGCTCTGTTTGGGGCGGGTTGGGGCTCTGTTTGGGGCGGGTTGGGGCTCTGTTTGGGGCGGGTTGGGGCTCTGTTTGGGGCTCTGTTTGGGGCGGGTTGGGGCTCTGTTTGGGGCAGGGCGCGGTGGGTTGGGGGCGGGTTGGGGCTCTGGTTGGGGCGGGGCGGGTTGGGGCTCTGTTTGGGGCGGGTTGGGGCTCTGTGTTGCTTGCTATGGTGTGTATATATATCTTATATGTGTACACAGGTATTTCGGCATTATCCTGCAGCTGGTGTAAGCCCTCGGTGAGTCTCAGCGGGTGGTTTGCGCTCGGTAGTCACGCCAGCGGGTTTTGGGGTTGGGTTACAGTCCTTGCTAAGTGGGCTCCTAATCGCCGCAGGAGCCCTGAATAACCAAGAATGAAAGGAATTACTGCGAGCGCGTCGCAACCCGATCCCCAGGCCCGCTCTCCACTTCCCACCTGTCGGCCCGTGACCTGCTTGTCGAGCCCGTTTCCCTCTTGGTTTGTAGCCGAGCCGGCCACCTCTGCAGGTATTGGGTTTCCAGGCAGACAAAGGGATCCAGTCTTGTATCTGCGGCTTTGGATGTGGTTATGTTTAATTAACTTTGTGCAGGTACCGGTCAGATTGCAGGCGGGGGAGCCGGAGCTCGGTGCTCGACAACAGCCGCCTTGTTCTGCCGACGGCTATCAGAATCTCATTAAATGCTTTCAATTTGTCTTCTTTCGGTGTTCTCCCTCCTCCGATGCCCCCCCCCCCAATGACATTAAGCTTCCATTATGTGCCCCCTTCCTGAAGGCTCAATCTCCATTCATTTATCACTGTGTACATGATCACCTGCGCGCCGGAGCGTGAGCTGCATCCGGAGCTGGTATACCCACACGATCAGCATCACCATGCAGTAACATAAGCTGCATCCGGAGCTGGTATACCCACACGATCAGCGTCGCCGTGCATTATCCTGAGCTGCATCCGGAGCTGGTATACCCACACGATCAGCGTCGCCGTGCATTATCCTGAGCTGCATCCGGAGCTGGTATACCCACACGATCAGCATCACCATGCAGTAACATAAGCTGCATCCGGAGCTGGTATACCCACACGATCAGCGTCGCCGTGCATTATCCTGAGCTGCATCCGGAGTGTTTTTAAATAAAAGTGGGGCCGCGAGGAAGTCACCGCGCATGCGCCAGCTCATTAATCACTCGTTCTTCAGGCCGTCAGGTTTGCAGCGCGCTCACTGCAATTCCTGCTCAGGGGCGAGAGCGAAGCTAACGGCCGACTAGTAGAGCAATGCCCCCTCCTCCAAAAAAAGCGCAGAGAGCCACGACGTGTCTGTATTGACGGGGAGGGGGGGTGTTGTTTCTCACCTGCTCAGGTGCCGAGTTTATGTGAAGATCTCCTGTCCTCCGTGGATCAGCCACTGAAAATCGCTCGGGACAAAGTGGTGGGAAAGGACTATCTGCTGTGCGACTACAACCGAGATGGAGACTCTTACAGGTGAGCGTGGCGGCACCGAAACTCACGGGGTAACCTGTTCATGACGGGCTCCGGTAATATCCCACACACTTGGCGGTTTCCCGGTGAAGCTTTTACATTGATATAAAGTGCGCCTGTCCTGCAGAAAGGGGGTTTTGGTGTAAAATCGGCAGTGTACGCGGTGCTCAGCGAGCCGCCAGGGTGCTTCTCATCATGTGGGGTGCAAGGATGTACCCCAATGTGTAAGCGAGCCCCGGCGCGCTCTGCATTGTAACCAGCAGGGAGCTCTGCGTGCCGTCATGCTTAGCTCAAGAGCAGGAAGTCATGTCAAGGGTTGACAGTGACGCAGTACAGCCAAATCCTGGTGACACCAAGCCGTGAGGTTTCCTCGTCTATATCTCGGCGGGTGCACTGGGTGCCGCGGGAAGCTCTTGATCAGTTTGCATAAAAATGAAACAATAACCGCGGCCGCACTGTGAACTTTAACCCTTAGAATGCCAAATGCATTTTGCTACACAATGGAAAACCCAATCCTGCTCATAATCTCAATTTGCAAATCATTTGTAATGCAGGGTTAGTGCCCCCCACGCCCCTTCAATACTGTAAAGAAGCTGCAAGGGGAAGCCCCACACTCACTGACAACCTTTACTGCAGCATTCTAGCAGCCAGGGATTGGGCAGAATACAGGGAGAGCTGTATCTGCAGCACATTTACTGCACCTGCCTGCATGCTGTCAATGCAGACCTCGTGCGACATTGTGCGGATAAGGGACGCCATCTAGAGGTTACAACCTTTCATCCCAGGGATATTTCTGAAAAGGATAAACCGATACATGAAAAACATCCGCAGATTTTACTCTTAACTCTCAGATCTTTAAATTCCATTTTATCCAATATTTAATTATTAATGGTGTGTACAAAAAAAAGCATATGTTCAATGTAACCCTTTCACTACCATGTATTTTTCATGATGCATTAATAAAAGGGGGGGGGGGGTCCAGCCTTGATCGCTTTAGGCCGGAGTTAGGCGTGGGGTTTTCAAAGCGGAAGGAACGTGTGTGTGTTTTTCTTCCACTCTGACACGCGTCTGGCCGCCTCGCTGAGCGCAGTTACTGCCTCCTATGGAGGATCGCGCTTTGCAGCTCCGTAAACGCGCGTCGTAGCGCTTCGACATGGAGGCTTGCAGCATGTCCGCTGTAGTGCATGCAATTCATGCGCGCGCTACAGCGTGTGGCCGGCCGGCCCCATAGAAGTGTCCCGATGCTGCGATGGACGATGGGAGGCACGTCATTACAGGAGCTCGTCTGGCCTTATCTCTATTTTATTTTCCTCTGCTTTCCAGGTCACCATGGAGTAATAAGTACGACCCTCCCCTGGATGACGGTGCCATGCCGTCTGCGCGTCTGCGCAAGCTGGAAGTGGAAGCCAACAATGCCTTCGACCAGTACCGAGACCTGTGAGTGATCGCCGCGTGCCTGTAACGTGCGCGGGGGGGGGGGGGTGCTGCATGCACATTATATCTGTTACTGGTAATGAGTAAAACAGCCTGTGATGGAGCATTCTCAGTGTTACATCACCATGAGGTCATCAAGCATCCTGGCACCAGCCTTGGATACAGTCATGGCCTCCGGCTAAGGTTACTGTGCGTGCGTGTTTATGCGTTATCCCGTCTCATGGAGTGATTGTGTCTGTTGTGAAGGAGCGGCTGGCATTTTGGTAGTCCGTGGCGTTTTGGTAGTCCGTGGCGTTTTGGTAGTCCGTGGCGTTTTGGTAGTCCGTGGCGTTTCGGTAGTCCGTGGCGTTTCGGTAGTCCGTGGCGTTTCCGTGCGGATTAATCCGTTTAAAGGCCGGAATAAATAGTAAATGGATTTTTGATCTAATAAAATTCCTGCATCGTTCGTCGCCACAAACTCCGGCGATGGAGGCAGCACTGATCTGTCATCGCGCAGAGACGCGCAAACATTGTCTCTCTCGCTGCGGTTTGCGCTGGATGATCTCGGTGCTCCGCGTCGGCTCTGCGTGGAACCCGCTCATGTTTCGCCTGTCCCGCTCGGCAGATGTTTGTTGACGTTCGAGCAGCTGCAGGACACGTTCAAACATGGGAATTTGGCGTCCGGCTTCGGAGCATCTGCACCAGCCGGGTGGGATTTCTCCTCCGCTACCTGGCCCCCGTCCGCTGGGGTGATTTTTGGGGCGAGCTAAGGATCCCATGGTCAGACACAGCTGTGCGGTGCAGAGGCGGACATGAGGCTTGGCGGCGGTGGCGGAGTGGAAAGGATGAGCAGCACGTGGGACGGGCCCCCCCCCCCCGTGCGTTATTTGTTCTCATGATGGGATATTTATTGTCTGTGAGACGCCGGTGTTGACGCAGTCTTTCCTCTCGTGTGGTTTTGGGCTGAGCCGCCATTTTTTCCCTCTATTAGTCATATTTTACTGTTTTGGGAAGGTTTTCGGCCCCCAATTCCAGGGAAACGAGACCCTCGTAACGCACCTGGGTGGATCCTCTCCCATGTTCTCTCTGTATTAGATGTGTTATGCTGCAATACAGAGTCCCGGTGCTCCAAGTGACATGAGTGACCCCATGTGGCGCGCGTTGGGCGATCAGAGACCCCCGAAGCACGGCCAGGAGCCACATCTAATCTGTTACAGCATGGAGTGACAGGCGTCCGTCCGTCTGTGCTCTGGTCTGTGCTCTGGTCTGTGCTCTGGTCTGTGCTCTGGTCTGTGCTCTCCTCTGTGTTTCCACGTGCAGTGTCTGTAAATTAACCCTCAAGATGCAGTATTTTATTCACTGTACAAATGAATCACAACCGCCCCCCCCCCCGTGTTAGAGGTGACGAGGGGGGGCTGTGTCTGTAGACCCTGATCAGAGCGAGACCTGGGAGCAGATAGAACCACGGCATGAAGTCATTACTGGACGACTGTAAAACCACAAGCACTTTGTGTCGGCAACGTTTAATGTCGCCCGGTGAGCCCCGACAACCAAAAAATGCTGTGCCCTTATTTCGATTCAAATGCTGCATGAAAGAGTAGCTCTCTAGTAGCCTGGCTCCTCCGGGGCCTCTCTGTGCACCCTCTGGCGGCCTGGCTCCTCTGGGGCCTTTCTCTGCATCCTGGCTCCTCCGGGGCCTCTCACTGTGCATCCTCTTGCAGCCTGGCTCCTCCGGGGCCTCTCTCTGTGCATCCTCTGGCGGCCTGGCTCCTCCGGGGCGCCTCTCTGTGCATCCTCTTGCAACCTGGCTCCTCCGGGGCCTCTCTCTGTGCATCCTCTTGTGGCCTGGCTCCTCCGGGGCCTCTCTCTGTGCATCCTCTTGCGGCCTGGCTCCTCCGGGGCCTCTCTCTGTGCATTCTCTTGCGGCCTGGCTCCTCCGGTGCCTCTCTCTGTGCATCCTCTTGCGGCCTGGCTCCTCCGGGGCCTCTCTCTGTGCATTCTCTTGCGACCTGGCTCCTCCGGTGCCTCTCTCTGTGCATCCTCTTGCAACCTGGCTCCTCCGGGGCCTCTCTCTGTGCATCTTCTTGCAACCTGGCTCCTCCGGGGCCTCTCTCTGTGCATCTTCTTGCAACCTGGCTCCTCCGGGGCCTCTCTCTGTGCATCTTCTTGCAACCTGGCTCCTCCGGGGCCTCTCTCTGCATCTTCTTGCAACCTGGCTCCTCCGGGGCCTCTCTCTGTGCATCTTCTTGCAACCTGGCTCCTCCGGGGCCTCTCTCTGTGCATCCTCTTGCGGCCTGGCTCCTCCGGGGCGCCTCTCTGTGCATCCTCTTGCGGCCTGGCTCCTCCGGGGCCTCTCTCTGTGCATCTTCTTGCAACCTGGCTCCTCCGGGGCCTCTCTCTGTGCATCCTCTTGCGGCGTGGCTCCTCCGGGGCGCCTCTCTGTGCATCCTCTTGCGGCCTGGCTCCTCCGGGGCCTCTCTCTGTGCATCTTCTTGCAACATGGCTCCTCCGGGGCCTCTCTCTGTGCATCCTCTTGCCTGGCTCCTCCGGGGCACCTCTCTGTGCATCCTCTTGCGGCCTGGCTCTCCGGGGCACCTCTCTGTGCATCCTCTTGCGGCCTGGCTCTCCGGGGCGCCTCTCTGTGCGGCCTCTTGCGGCCTGGCTCTCCGGGGCACCTCTCTGTGCATCCTCTTGCGGCCTGGCTCTCCGGGGCGCCTCTCTGTGCATCCACTTGCGGCCTGGCTCCTCCGGGGCCTCTCTCTGTGCATCCCACGCCAGTCTATACTCCAGGAAGAATCCCCCCTTTCTGGGGATCGGGGTCTCCGCGTTGTCTCCGCGTTGTCTCCGTGATCAGTATTTGCCGTTTCCAGTTCTGTCCATAAACTTAACCCTTTCATTGCCAGGATCGTCAGCGCTAAACACCATAGCTCAGAAGCTGAAAGGGTTAAAACACGCTGGACCCGCGTCTTTGGTTCATAAAACCTTGACTTGCTCAGATACCAGTGAATAAGTGCCTGTTAACCCTTTATTGTGCGGGGCTGGGAGGAGGGTGCCATGTGTTTGCTGTTAGAGCTGGCAGCGTCCTCCTCTCCGGTCTCTCTCTGCGCTTTCAGACATGAGTTTAGCACATTCTTTAAATACCCACAAAAGCAGTTATGTAAAAACTCATCAGGCTCGACCACATCAAACCGAAAACGCCGCCTCGCTGCCCCCCTGGCCGCCCCCTCCCCTCCTCTCTGCGGGTTCTGCTCGTTTCAAGTTCTTTTTGATGATGAGAAAAGCCGTGATTATAGGTAGGACGCTTTGTGCCCGCTCCGCCCGCATGTAATGCCTCCTGCGACGGGCAGGGGGAGACGCCGAGCGCACCGTGCCTTATGCAGAGGTACCTTTCCCCCCCACCCCTTAAAATATAGGGTGGTGAGTCGTCCAGTGTAACCCATCGCCTTTTACTCATTTTATTCCAAATGGCACGTTAGAAAATAATAAACTACAAATTCTTGTTTTTGATTGGTCACGGCATTTCACGCCAGTTACCCTACAGGGGGCGGGGCTGTGGCCTGGTAATTAGCCAATCAGCTTGTGAGTTACTGAGCGCAGTCGGTGTCGGTACAGCAATGTTTTAACCCGTTTGCGAATGGGGCTAAAACGCACAAATTCACGGCAAACGTAGCGTTAAAATGTTACGCTGCAACAGAACGTGTTACTTGACCAGCAAGACGCCTCCTCGGCCGGCGAGCGGCTGGAGATACGGAGCGCGCTGCGGTCAGGGGCGCACGAGGATATTCACCAACATCCGCTGCGGCACCGTAGTTGTAACAACTCTCATCAGCAGGAGATGGGCCGGGACTCGCTGCGGCGTAAAAATATATATATATAAGGCTAGGGTCAGACAACGCATTTTTCACGTTGTCCGTGAAAAAGTGCGTTCGAACGAATGGACGTATTTTTTCACGGAGTACGCGATAGCGGTCATACGATGCGCCGTCTCGTACGTGATTTTGTACGGATCATCAATAAAAACCCTTTTTGCATCTGGACGTTATGTTGGCCGGACATTAGCAGCGTCTGACGTCTCCTAATCACGCAAATACGCCGCTATGCGGACGCAGCGCACTCTGTACGTCAGTACTAGCGGTTTGACGTTCTCGAAAAAATGCGTTCGTTTGCCACTTGCGTTACACGGACGAACTTTCGTGCGGCCGTTCTTCGTATGTTACCCGGCATTGGACGTCATTTGCTGCTAGCACGGCCGTGATTTCGTGCGGTTAAACGCACGTTAAAAATGCTTTCGTCTGACCTTAGCCTAATAGCAGTGCGTGGTGTTACTTTTTTTTTATTATTGCCTAACATTACACGCTCAAAAGCTTGTGTCTGTCTGTGTGTCTGTCTGTGTGTCTGTCTGTGTGTCTGTGTGTTTACAGGGTACTTATTGTATTTCGGATCAGGACGTCTGTTAACCTGTTCGTTACAGTTGTTGTATCTGTAATCGTGGATCACATAGAAATTGTACACAGCTGTGTGTCCCCCCCCCTCTCTAAATCTCGTATCTTTCAGAAGTGCTGCACAGAAGAAAAGACTCAGAAAGGGAGACATTCTCCCCAAAATCGTTTAATAAAGCCCCGTAATGCAGAATTCTGTGATTCTCGGGTCTTTTCACTCTTGATGCTCTTCGCAGTAATCACGTCTTTATTTTGGTATATACTATGTGTGGGTTTAACGTGTCCCGTCCCGCAGGTACTTTGAGGGAGGCGTGTCTTCTGTTTACCTCTGGGACTTGGACCACGGCTTTGCCGGAGTGATCCTCATCAAGAAAGCTGGAGACGGGTCCAAGAAGATCAAAGGATGCTGGGACTCCATCCATGTTGTTGAAGTCCAGGTAAAACACTGTGACCCCCCCCCCCTCTCCTATCTGTGACTGTGCTCTGTCCCCAGGGGTGGATGTGGCTCACCGGGAAGCTTTGGGCTCATTTTCAGGCTCCACGGGGATGCGGTGACTCTGGTGCTGGTCCAGGGGTCGGTAAAACATTCCTCTGCTTCTTTTTAGGAGAAGTCAAGCGGCCGCACCGCGCATTATAAACTGACCTCCACCGTCATGCTGTGGCTGCAGACGAACAAGACTGGATCCGGTACCATGAATCTGGGGGGCAGCCTGACCCGACAGGTACGTCCCGGCCGTGCCCCTAACCCGCGGAAATGCATCGTCACCAACACGCACCTATAGCTGTATTTCCAGCCTCTTGGCATCTCTACAGGGTGTTTAACCAGCGCGGGGTGCGAGGCTGAGCGGGTAAATACCCCAAATCACCGTTACACCGCATTTTATAACCGATAATATCACGCTCTGACTTGGTGCACCAAAACCCTCAGGCAGATCTCGCCGCGCAGCTAACGCGGTATCTTGATTTTCAGATGGAGAAGGACGAGACTGTGAGCGACTCCTCCCCGCACATAGCGAATATCGGACGGCTCGTAGAGGTGAGGTTTGCGTCCCATGATCTCCTTGAAGCAGGCGCCCTCTGCTGTCCTGTCACGCTAACTGCCCCAATCTGCAGCGTCGTCACCGCAGCCTCGTGTGTTCTGCAAAGCTGTCTGCTGTATGCCGTGTATCGCGTCATGGGGCTGCTGTTTGTTTGTTTTGTTTTTTTGTACTCGAAGCACAAATGGTATTATTGGTATGTCAGGGACGGGGGGCAGAGGGGGCGTCCTCTGCTCCCCGGGGGCGTCCTCTGCTCCCCGGGGGCGTCCTCTGCTCCCCGGGGGCGTCCTGCGCACCTTGCAACATCTCCCCGGGGGCGTCCTGCGCACCTTGCAGCATCTCCCCGGGGGCGTCCTGCGCACCTTGCAGCATCTCCCCGGGGGCGTCCTGCGCACCTTGCAGCATCTCCCCGGGGGCGTCCTGCGCACCTTGCAGCATCTCCCCGGGGGCGTCCTGCGCACCTTGCAGCATCTCCCCGGGGGCGTCCTGCGCACCTTGCAGCATCTCCCCGGGGGCGTCCTGCGCACCTTGCAGCATCTCCCCGGGGGCGTCCTGCGCACCTTGCAGCATCTCCCCGGGGGCGTCCTGCGCACCTTGCAGCATCTCCCCGGGGGCGTCCTGCGCACCTTGCAGCATCTCCCCGGGGGCGTCCTGCGCACCTTGCAGCATCTCCCCGGGGGCGTCCTGCGCACCTTGCAGCATCTCCCCGGGGGCGTCCTGCGCACCTTGCAGCATCTCCCCGGGGGCGTCCTGCGCACCTTGCAGCATCTCCCCGGGGGCGTCCTGCGCACCTTGCAGCATCTCCCCGGGGGCGTCCTGCGCACCTTGCAGCGTCTCCCCGGGGGCGTCCTGCGCACCTTGCAGCGTCTCCCCGGGGGCGTCCTGCGCACCTTGCAGCGTCTCCTCGGCGGCGCGGCCCCTCCTCACTGTCGTCTTGTGTTTATGTTTCAGGACATGGAGAATAAAATTCGTAGCACCCTCAATGAGATCTACTTCGGAAAAACCAAGGACATAGTGAATGGACTAAGGTAACGAGCGCAGGGCGGCTCCTCAGCGGGTTCCGGCTCCTCAGCGGGTTCCGGGTCCAGCCTCCATGTTCCCATGCGGGGAATGTCTGACGTGGCGCAGTACACAGGGGTGATTTTTCCTGTCGCCCGCCTGCCCCGCTGTAACACACAGACTCTTATTCTGACACCTGACTCCTCTTCTTCTTCTTTTCCTTCGCTTCCAACCCCCCCCTCCCCCCATAGATCAATAGACGCAATCCCCGACAACCTAAAGTTTAGGCAGCTGCAGAGAGAGCTCTCTCAGGTCCTGACCCAACGCCAGATCCTGCAGCCCGATAACTAGTCCAGGTATCCAGTGCCCGTGCGTGCCAAGCTCTCTCCACGGGTGCCAACGCATGGTTTGCGTGTGCGGACACCTACACACAGTGTGCATTCTGCATGACTCGCCAGCGCTGTGACCGGAATCCCGGCTGTGCCGGTGCATGCAAATATGGAGACTTTATTTTCACCGAATCCAGCTGCAATCCACGGGGGGGGGGGGGGGTTTGCTGGCACGCAGGGATGAATGCACAATGTTTGTTTGCTGCGTTTGCCGGCCCGGTGCTGTGAGAGCAGGTCAGCGGTGGCCGCCGCGTTCTGGTCCCGCTCCGGGTTACACAGGGTCTCGGTGCTGCGGCGCAGTCGCTTGTGTTCACGTTTCTGCATTCAGGGAATCCTGGGGAGGGGCAGCGGTTGGGGAGGGGGTTGCGGCGCAGGGTTGTTTGTCGCATGGTGTGACTAACCCAGCACTTTGCTTTTGTCGTTGGTAACTGAGTGGTTTGGGGGGTGTAGACATTCTATGGTGTGTTTTGGGGGGGGCTTGTTGGACTGACCCCTCCAGACAGGTGGTTGTCATGGCAACCCTGCCCCCCCCCCAGATGATTTGAAACTGCATCTCCCATGAGCCTCTGCTCAGCTAATGAGCATCATGGGAAATAGAGTTCCAAAACATCGGGGGGGGGGGGTTGCTGCCCCTGTTTTGTTTTTTTTGGGTGGATTTCAAGCTGCAGGTTTTGGGGTGCAGACACGGCAGGAGCCCCTCTGTGTGGATGGACATCCCGGTCGTTGTGGGATACATTTGTCGCATGTGTAAAACACACACCATTATACAGTGACTCGAACACCGTTTCTCCCGGGTTCCAGTGCTGAACCTCCTCAGTTAACCCCTTCACTACCACGATCAAGCGAACGCGATTTCCAAAATCTCCTTCAGAAGCTCGAAATCAGGTTAACTCGATCTGCGGAGATTGTGGAGCAAAGGGATGTCTCGTCACAACGTGCCCCTAAAGGCTCAGCACCCCGAGCTCGGACATGTCGGCCGAGGTGCTGCGACTGGTTTGAGCAGCTTGGACGTCCGTGCGTCTGTCTGTAGAAACACACAGGGCCCTCGCCGTGTTATTATACATGCTGCAGGGCTTTGTGTCGGGCGGAGGGCGCCCCCTGCCTGTCACACAATCTTACTGCCTATATAACACCGTGTGGACGCTACGTACAACCTTACAGTCTGGGTGATGGATTGTCCATAGTGAGCGTTTAAACCAGAGACCCTAAACTCCAGCCGAGTGTTTCTGAACTACAACTCCCATGATTCCCTGGACATGTATTGCAGTCAAAGAATTCTGGGAATTGTAGACCTCAACATCTGAAGGGGGCGGAGCTTGATCTTTGGGTAAAAGTCTCGCACTCGTACAATCCTCCGTGATAACCGGCAATAACCGCGCTTTTCCTATATAATCTTATTTTCTCAAACCTGTAACCAGGTGCATTAACCGCCTAATGCCAGCGGCCGCGGTAATATCAGGCAGCGGGGCCTGGCTCGTCACCGTAATGGGCGGGGCCTGGCTCGTCACCGTAATGGGCGGGGCCTGGCTCGTCACCGTAATGGGCGGGGCCTGGCTCGTCACCGTAATGGGCGGGGGTTTTACTTCTCTTGACCTGGACGGAGTTTGCCGCAGCATCAGGATGGGTTTGTCTGGCTGCGCGTGTGAGGGTTGGCGACCCGGCTGCGCGTGTGAGGGTTGGCGACCCGGCTGCGCGTGTGAGGGTTGGCGACCCGGCTGCGCTCCCATCTGGTGGGTTTTACTTTGCACAAAAATCCAAGAAAAACTGAACAGCGCCAGGAATAACCGGACCTCGCCGCGCCTCTGTGCCCCTCGACGAATAAACATCGACTTGAAGCCGTCCATGTTTGCTGCGCCGTGGCAGCGGGTCCTGGTGCAACACCCGGCTCACTTGCCCTGATTCCCCCTCCCCCTGCACGACTCGCCGTGACCCGCTTCTGTTTGTTCTGTTCCAGGTCCGTTCAGACGTTCGCCGAGAAATCGAAACAGGAAGTTCTGAGGATCAACTTAGTGGAGGATCTGAAGAGAAAGCAGCAAAGTTAAACGACTCGCCCGCTCGCCCCAAAAAATAAACCATGCACTCATTTACATTTCTTTACCAGATTTTTTTCTCCCCTCCCCCCACACTTATTTTTTTTCCCGTCATTAAGTCTGTCTGCATCACAAGCGCAGCCATTAAAAAAAGCGTTTACTCCTGTGAAATAAACCTGTAAAAACACCCGAACGCTCTGGGTCCCCCCCCCCCTCTTGTGCTGATCTTCCCGGAGCGCCCCCACCCCCCCCCCCACCCCTCTCTATGTACTGCACATACATTACATCCCCAGCAGCAGGATCCATCCCTCCGCCAGCGGGGGGCGCCGCTCTGCTCGCAGGCTTAATGAGCAGCTCCTTTTTATTTGGAGGACAGGACCCCCCCCCTCCCCTCGCCCCCCCCTCGCCCCTTATCCTGGTGTCTGTCTGGGGAATGCTTAGGGTTTAGTTCTTTTTGTTCATTTTTTTTTGTTATAAATATATATATATATATTTGTAAAGCTTTGTCTTCAATAAGAGCCTCTTCCTGTACTAACAATAAAATGATTCTAAATACCTGGACCGCGCCGTCTGCAGTGTCTGGCCTGGATCGCAGGACGTGCGGTGCGACCCGCGCTTTAACTCAAGCATTTTCCTCTTGTGTGACGGAAAGTTAGACTCGGAGGCGAGTATTTCCCCATGAATACTGAAAGAGATGCAAATACTCGCCTCCGAGTCACTGTATTAGGGGGACGCATTTCCTCCGCTCCTCCGGCTACATACAGCACGAGGTGAGACGAGCTGCATGGTCATCACGTCGTCCCACCTGTGTCATCGCTACGGGGCCAAAAGAACAATTAACGATTTTGACCCAGAAGAACCTTGTCCTGCTGCTCCTTGTGAAACCGAGTGGGAGGGGGGGGGGGAAGAAAGCTGTGATGTGGGAAACTGCTGGACGTAGACAGCAGCGCTATTAAGTATCTGGGGTGTCAGGGTTCACCGTCACCGTCCTGCAACACTCTGCAGGTACTGGAAGAGCCCAAACTACACCAGGCCATTAACCCCTTACAGACCAAAGATTTCTAGCCCCATTCATACTCTTTACATCAGTGTTTTCCAAACCCGTCCTCGGGACCTGCTGACAGGCCAGGTTTGCAGGATATGCGCAGCATAGGGGATCTAATTTGCTGCTCAGTGATTGCAGGATTCAGTCTGTATTTCTCCAAGGTGATCCTTAAAACCTGTCCTGTTAGAGGGACCAGAGAAGAGGACTGGGAAACGCTGCTGTACGTGTTCCCCTGTAGTGCACCCCCACATGTTATATACCGCTCTGTGAAGGACACTGCTTTCTATATACGGTCAGTGTATGTTTATCTGAAGAATGTTACAAGTAAATCATTTTCTCCTGGTTTTAATGTAAGAATTGGTGAAAACGGTAAAAAGTCACTTTGGGGGGTTTGCGCTGGGGAGGGGGGGGGTCAGAGACCCTCACCTATTCCAATGGGTGATACAGGACGTATAAAGTAAAACAGTATTTGCAGAGGTTTACTCATCCAAGCTCTTAATATCTCCTGCCTTGACTACTGTAACCTCCTCCTCTCCGGCCATAAAGGGATACTCCAGGCAATATGACCACCTCAGCTTTTTAAGGTGGTCATATTGCCTGAAGTATCCCATTTTTTTTCCCCAGCCTTCTACCTTTTCCCGATCGGCTGATGTTGCTGAGAGAAGCGGTGGACTTTACTCCGCCCTCCCAGCTGTCAATCAGCCGATCAGGTTTCAAGGTCCCCGCATTTTGGAACTCTCGGCAAAGCTGGGATGTAATTGCGCTAGAAGCGCGATGACGTCCCACCACTCTGGCAGAGTCGCGGGAACGCGCAGGAGAAGGAGCCGGAGCCGCTGCCTCCTCCTCCTTCTCCTCCGCCTAAAGTTTTTAGACGAGCAGGCGGGGTGAACTTCAGCTCACCTCGCCGCTCGTGAACGTGTGCTGCTCCGCGCATGTGCGGTTGAATGAGCTGATTGGCTGGTTTACGTGATAGGCGCGCTTTGCACGTAAACCTTAAGCCAAGTTCCAACTTTAACACGACGGGAGCGGAAGAGGAGGGAGGTGAGTAAAAAAAAAAAAAACGCCGTTGCAAAAGTGTAATTTTTAGGGTAAGTATAACATTAAAAAATATATATATTTGTACTGAATGACTAAAGTAAAAAAAAGGGGGGTGATTTTCAGCTTGGAGTGTTCCTTTAAGAGAAACATAGAAAATGTCAGCAGATAAGAACCTTTCGGCCCATCTAGTCGCCCAATTAAAGAGATCCCAGATTATCCCTCTGCTGTCTGTAATTAACATCTGTGCCAGACTCCTACCTCTCCCGCACCTCTCCTGCCCCGCCCCGCCCCCGCACCTCTCCTCCCCGCCCCGCACGCCTCCTGCCCCCGCGCACTCTCCTGCCCCGCCCCCGCACCTCTCCTGCCCCGCCCCCGCACCTCTCCCTGCCCGCCCCCCGCACCTCTCCTGCCCCGCCCCCGCACCTCTCCTGCCCCGCCCCCGCACCTCTCCTGCCCCGCCCCCGCACCTCTCCTGCCCCGCCCCCGCACCTCTCCTGCCCACCCCTCCGCACCGCTCCTGCCCCACCCTCCCGCACCTCTTGCCCCTCCCCTCCCCCTCCCCTCCCGCTCCCCATCCGCACCTCTCCTGCCCCTCCCCATCCGCACCTCTCCTGCCCTCCCCATCCGCACCTCTCCTGCCCCTCCCCATCCGCACCTTCCTGCCCCTCCCCATCCGCACCTCTCCTGCCCCTCCCCACCCGCACCTCTCCTGCCCCTCCCCACCCGCACTCTCTCCTGCCCCTCCCCACCCGCACCTCTCCTGCCCCTCCCCACCCGCACCTCTCCTGCCCCTCCCCACCGCACACCCTCTCCTGCCCCTCCCCACCCGCACCTCTCCTGCTCCTCCCCTCTACTGCTCCTCCCCAACCCGCACCTCTCTTGCCTCCTCCCCTCACCGCACCTCTCCTGCTCCTCCCGCACTTCTCCTGCTCCTCCCCTCCTGCACCTCCTGCCCCGCCCCTCTCTTGCCCCTCCCCACCCGCACCTCTCCTGCCCCTCCCCACCCGCACCTCTCCTGCCCCCCGCACCTCTCCTGCCCCACCGCAACCTCTCCTGCCCCTCCCGCACCTCTCCTGCCCCTCCCGCACCTCTCCTGCCCCTCCCGCACCTCTACTGCTCCTCCCGCACCTCCCCTGCTCCTCCCTCCCGCACCTTCTCCCCTCCCGCAACTCTCCTGCCCTGCCCCACTCGCCCTCTCCTACCCCTCCCCCACTGCACCTCTCCTGCCCCGCCCCACCCGCACCTCTCCTGCCCCCCCTCCCGCACCTCTCCTGCCCCTCCCCTCCCGCACCTCTCCTGCCCCTCCCCTCCCGCACCTCTCCCCTCCCGCAACTCTCCTGCCCCGCCCCACCCGCCCTCTCCTACCCCGCCCACCGCCCCTCTCCTACCCGCCCCTGCACCTCTCCTGCCCCCCCCACCTGCACCTCTCCTGCCCCGCCCCACCCGCACCTCTCCTGCTCCTCCCCTCTACTGCTCCCGCCCACCCGCACTCTCTTGCTCCTCCCCTCTACTGCTCCTCCCCACCTCCGCACCTCTCTTGCTCCTCCCCTCCGCACCTCTCCCCTCCCGCAACTCTCCTGCCCCGCCCCACCCGCCCTCTCCTACCTCCGCCCCACCGCCCCTCTCCTACCGCCCCACCTGCACCTCTCCTGCCCCGCCCCACCCGCACCTCTCTCTGCTCCTCCCCTCTACTGCTCCTCCCGCACCTCTCGTCTCCTCTCCCCTCCCGCACTCTCCCCTCCCGCACCTCTCCCCTCCCGCACCTCTCCTGCTCCTCCCCGCCCCGGCCTTCTCCTGCTCCTCCCCTCCTGCACCTCTCCTGCCCCGCCCTCCTTGCCCCTCCCCAGCCACCCCTCTCCTGCCCTCCCCCCCGCACCTCTCCTCCCTCCCCACCGCACCTCTCCTGCCCCACCCGCCCTCTCCTGCCCCTCCCGCACCTCTCCTGCCCCTCCCGCACCTCTCCTGCCCTCCGCACCTCTCCTGCTCCTCTCCCCTCCCGCACCTGCTTCCTCTCCCCCGCACCTCTCCTCCCTCCCGCACCTGCTCCTCCCTCCCGCACCTGCTCCCCCCTCCCGCACCTGCTCCTCCCTCCCGCACCTGCTCCTCCCTCCCGCACCTCTCCTGCCCCGCCCCACCCGCCCTCTCTCTACCTCCCCCCACCTGCACTCTCCTGCCTGCCGCGCCCACCCGCACCTCTCCTGCCCCTCCCCTCCCGCACCTCCCTGCCCCTCCCCTCCCACAATCTCCTGCCCCTCTCCCCTCCCGCACCTCTCCTGCCCCTCCCCTCCGCACCTCTTCCTGCCCCCCCCTCTCCACCTCTCCTGCCCCTCCCCTCCCGCACCTCTCCTGCCCCTCCCCTCCCGCACCTCTCCTGCCCCTCCCCTCCCGCACCCCTCCTCCCGCACCCCTCCCTCCCGCACCTCTCCCCTCCCCTCCCTCCCGCACCTCTCCCCCCTCCCCTCCCGCACCTCTCCCCTCCCTCCTCCCGCACCTCTCCCTCCCTCCCTCCCGCACCTCTCCCCTCCTCCCTCCCCGCACTCTTCCCCTCCCTCCCTCCGCACCTCTCCCTCCCTCCCTCCCGCACCTCTCCCCTCCCTCCCTCCCGCACCTCTCCCCTCCCCTCCCTCCCTCCCGCACCTCTCCCCTCCCCTCCCTCCTCCCGCACCTCTCCCCTCCTCCCTCCCCCCGCCCTCTCTCCCTCTCCCCTCCCTCCCTCCCGCACCTCTCCCCTCCCCTCCCTCCCTCCCGCACCTCTCCCCTCCCTCTCCCCTCCTCCCGCACCTCTCCCCTCCCTCCTCCCTCCCACCTCTCCCCTCCCCCTCCCCTCCCTCGCACCTCTCCCCTCCCTCCCTCCCGCACTCTCTCCCTCCGGCACCTCTCCCGCCCCTCCCCTCCCGCCGCACCTCTTCTTCGCTCAATTTCTACACTGGCTCCTGTTTTTTTCAGAATCAAATTCATTATACTGTATTCGTCACATACAAAGCTCTCCATACTGCGCCGCTGCCTCTATATCCTCCCTTATTAACAGGTACATCCTCTCCTGACCACTTAGCATCAAATCATTGGCCGAGCGATCGGTTCCTTGTACCCGCAACCCCAACTCTCACCTTCAGGACTTCTCCCGAGCTGCCCATTTATCTATAGAACTCCCCACAACATCAGACTCTCCCCGTCTCCCCAGTCTTTCAAGAAGTCTCTGAAAACATTACTTTAGAGAAGCCTGACTCCATGATCCCCCTGTTCATTTTCTGCTGCATTTTCCCACACAGCCCACATGCACCCAAATACTTCCAATGGCCAGGTATTTACCCTCACCTATTGTGTCACCCCTCTCCTCTTAGACTGTGAGCTCTTGAGCAGGGTCCCCTTTCTTCCCGGTGTGTGTGTGTGTGTAACGTACAGTGGGAGACTGACCACATATACATCACTACAGAACTTGTTAGCGCTTTATGAAATCTTTTAACGGGTAATATTTCTCATTCGGTGGCTTCTCATGACGATGCCCCCCCGTAACACCGCAATGCAACAGCGAAACCGTGATTTTCAAACTTTCTGTAGCTCAGAATAGGATTGCAGTGCATGATGGTCTATGTTGGGGGTGTGATTCTTCCCCCCCCCCCGATGTTGATGGCCTAATATTCCCGGAATCCTTTTGAATGCAATAGATGGCCAGGAGGAATCCATGGGAGGTGTAGCTTACAAACATCCGAGGGGCTTGAGTGTGAGCTCTTTGGTCCATGCTGTCGCTGGCCATTAAGTTAATGCCCTGGATGATGTCACAGGTCACTTAAACAGCAGGAAATACCTGTGTCTCCCAATAAGCTGCTGCTGAAGGCACTGGGCGGCTTCGTGATGGGAAATGTGATCTGCAATATGTTAGAGTGTAAGCTTATCTGCCAACAAGAAGCCAATGTCATGTCGCCCCCCCCCCCTGAGGTATAGAAGCTACAGCAATCCGTCCCATGGAAGCACACGGCCCCCTCCTATTTATAACAGGGTCTGGTGAAGTTTATGGATACATTTTGGGGAGGTGTGGCCCCCAGAGCCGGGGGTCTCCCCTGCAGGAATGTGAAATCTCAGGTCTGGTGCCCCCCCCCCCCCTTCTTATTCCTGCTCGAGTGTCAGCGCCGTTGTGAGAACTTCAAAGAACGCTTCCACGCTGCGTCCTGCAAGTATAATGTCATATCCATTGTACGGGGTTTACGGGAGTCAAGCTTAATGCGCAGTAACACAAAGGGGAATATAGGGTTAATTTACAGTCACAAGAGGGAATTAAAGTAATACTGATTGAAATGAATAAGCAGAAAGATGAGGCAAAGAAATTACAGAACAAAAGCAGGAGAGTTGGAGGCAGAGGGAAACTACAGGAAAAGATACTAAGGGGAGAAAGACTGATAAACATAGGGTTTAGAGGCGAAGCAGTAATATAACTGGGTATGGTGGGAATTCAGGGGGTATTGGGAGTTGCAATCCAGAGGTATTTGGGAGCGATAACCCAAGGAATAAGGAGTGCAGTCCAGCAACATACAGTCAGGTGCAGAAATATTGGGACATGGACACAATTGTAACATCTTTGGCTCTATACACCACCACAATGGAGTTGGAATGAAACAAACACAATGTGCTTTAACTGCAGACTGTCAGCTTTAATTTGAGGCTATGTACATCCAACTCAGGTGAACGGTGTAGGTGAAGCATGGTGGTGGTAGTGTCATGGCGTGGGCATGTATGGCTGACAATGGAACTGGTTCTCTTGTATTTATTGATGATGTAACGGCTGACAAAAGCAGCAGGATGAATTCTGAAGTGTTTGGGGCAATATTATCTGCTCACATTCAGCCAAATGCTGCAGAACTCATTGGACGGCGCTTCACAGTGCAGATGGACAATGACCCAAAGCATACTGCAAAAGCAAGCAAAGAGTTTTTGGCGGGACAGAAGTGGAATGTTATGCAATGGCCAAGTCAATCACCTGACCTGAATCCCATTGAGCAGCATTTCACTTGCTGAAGACAAAACTAAAGGGAAAATGCCCCAAGAACAAGCAGGAACTGGAGACAGTTGCAGTAGAGGCCTGGCAGAGCATCACCAGGGATGAAACCCAGCGTCTGGTGATGTCTATGCGTTCCAGACTTCAGGCTGTGATTGACTGCAAAGGTTTTGCAACCAAGTATTAAGAAGGGAAAGTGTGATTTATGATTATTATTCTGTCCCATTACCTTTGGTCCCTTAACAAGTGGGGGCACATCTGCAAACTGCTGTAAGTCCTACACCGTTCACCTGAGTTGGATGTACATACCCTCAAATTAAAGCTGACAGTCTGCAGTTAAAGCACATTGTGTTTGTTTCATTCCAACTCCATTGTGGTGGTGTATAGAGACAAAGATGTTACAATTGTGTCCATGTCCCAAGATTTCTGCACCTGACTGCTTTTCCTCCCATACGTTTATTATACAAAGTACTATACGTGGTATCCAAGGGGTTATTCCATAAGAGTCCAGGTCCATATCCATAGGTCAAGGGGTTTTAGATCAGGTAGAATCTGTATATTCAGGTCCAAAGGTTCAGGCTTACACTGAAATGTGCAGGAGGATGCAGAAGCACTGCATTATGGGTCCTTAGCAGAATGCATGGAAAGACTTGGGTTACATAGGATGGAACAGGTAAGTATTGCGAGGGTTAACATTAATGCTTTTTGCCCTCGTTGCGCGCACAGCACCGCGGGGTATGACATAGAAACACGAGACAATAAGAAACGAGGGAAAAGACGACTTTTCAGGTTTATTCAAGAAAAAACACAAACACCGGCTTCCCGGGTGAATCCAAACGCGGCGCCGGCACGGCTGGAATCTGAGTGCAGTGTTTGCGGCGTCGCAGCAAGACGCTTCCCTTCTGCGTTAATTGTGCGCGGAGGAACAAACCATCACAAGATACAGAAAATTCCAAGAGATACAGGGAGAAGCGGAAAGTCCACGGGGGGGGTCTCTGGAGGAAAAAACGGTCATAGAGCGGCGCGGTCTGAATCCCTGGCGGGTCGGTCATAGAGCGGCGCAGTCTGAATCCCTGGCGGGTCGGTCATAGAGCGGCGCGGTCTGAATCCCTGGCGGGTCGGTCATAGAGCGGCGCGGTCTGAATCCCTGGCGGGTCGGTCATAGAGCGGCGCGGTCTGAATCCCTGGCGGGTCGGTCATAGAGCGGCGCGGTCTGAATCCCTGGCGGGTCGGTCATAGAGCGGCGCGGTCTGAATCCCTGGCGGGTCGGTCATAGAGCGGCGCGGTCTGAATCCCTGGCGGGTCGGTCATAGAGCGGCGCGGTCTGAATCCCTGGCCGGTCGGTCATAGAGCGGCGCGGTCTGAATCCCTGGCAGGTCGGTCATAGAGCGGCGCGGTCTGAATACCTGGCGGGTCGGTCATAGAGCGGCGCGGTCTGAATCCCTGGCAGGTCGGTCATAGAGCGGCACGGTCTGAATCCCTGGCGGGTCGGTCATAGAGCGGCGCGGTCTGAATCCCTGGCCGGTCGGTCATAGAGCGGCGCGGTCTGAATCCCTGGCGGGTCGGTCATAGAGCGGCGCGGTCTGAATCCCTGGCGGGTCGGTCATAGAGCGGCGCGGTCTGAATCCCTGGCGGGTCGGTCATAGAGCGGCGCGGTCTGAATCCCTGGCGGGTCGGTCATAGAGCGGCGCGGTCTGAATCCCTGGCGGGTCGGTCATAGAGCGGCGCGGTCTGAATCCCTGGCGGGTCGGTCATAGAGCGGCGCGGTCTGAATCCCTGGTGGCTAGGACATGTCAGGTTCCCTGCCCAGTGAGGGTGCGATTGTTGCACAGGCTGCATGCGGGGGGGGTGCAGATCAGGCGGGGGGGAGGGCAGATCACGCAGCCCTGGCACCGGCACAGCAGGAAACCGGCATTTTAGTATTACAGGGGCCCAGGAACCCACGGGCAGCTCCTCTACGCATTGATAGGTCTGGGGGCCCCGGCTCGATTGCACAGGTGATGGTGCGGCGCCCCCTCCTGGCCGCTGTGTATAAATAATCCCTTCCTTCCTGTAATGAGGCAGGTTCCGTCTAACGGCAAAAAATCCTTCGTGTCAGAGTTTGGTCAAATCAGTGAAATAAATGTCCCCATTTCTTGTATTTTGATGCCGCAGGAGGCGGCGGCGCTGCACATCTCAGCTGTAAGTGGCGCGGTTGGATTTCGGGAGTAGAGGGTCTCTCTCGTCAGTGATTTGCTCAGTAGTTTTCTTCTTGAAGGCAAAGAACTGGCATATGATCTGCATGGAGTGAAGGAAGACGGCGGAATCTGTGGGCAATGCGCGATTTACACGACCGTGCGCCGCCGCAGGATAATGGATTAGTAACACGGGAGAGGGTAGGTGTGTTTGTGTGTGAGTGAGTGTGTGTTCCGCCATAACGAGGAGGCGCGCGCGTGCAATACTGCTCCGCCATAACGAGGAGACGCGCGCGTGCAATACTGCTCCGCCATAACGAGGAGACGCGCGCGTGCAATACTGCTCCGCCATAACGAGGAGACGCGCGCGTGCAATACTGCTCCGCCATAACGAGGAGACGCGCGCGTGCAATACTGCTCCGCCATAACGAGGAGACGCGCGCGCGTGCAATACTGCTCCGCCATAACGAGGAGACGCGCGCGCGTGGCAGATAAGATCTGTATTTCTATCTATATCAGGGTCTGCCTGTGTATATGTGTCTAAGGGCCTGTGTGTATATATATATATATTCCATATAGTTATATTCATATTTGTGTCTGACCATTTGGTAAGTGTATCTCTGGGTCCACAGCTGTTGAGGAAGACCTGCTAAAAAGGTAATTAAAATGGTTAGCTTGCTCCCCTGGGGTGTGGATAGAACACGTAGCTGTAAAATGGAATGTCTTTTGTACTTGGACATATTGTGTATCCTGTTCGTCACACCTTGGTAGCCGACCGGGCAACAAGATTTAGGCCCTATCTTCAAAGACAGGAAGCACATCCTTGATCCCTGGGGGAGAGATGGACACTTTTGGGCAATTAAAGATTAATTGCCCAGCGTACTGAGCACGAGCGAGAAGGGCACTCTGGGATATGTAGTACTGGAGCCTGGGCCATTTGTGGGTGGGGGTTGGAAGGATCAGGAAATGAATAAATTCTGAAAACTGGCCATGTGCTTGGGCTGATCACTTGGGGTACCTTCGAAAGAGGACGGATCTGTCCATGCTCTATCTACAGGCTCCAGGAGACCATTGATGCTAGCTTAATGAATAGCTCTTCGTAAGTAATTGCTCTATGGTTCACTCTTTTTCTTTTATTTGCTGTGTAGTGTGTAATTAATTGATTTATTCTAGTTATTTTTATATAGCAATGCACTGTGATTTTTTTTACATCATAAATAAACAAAAAAGTATTTAAGTTTTGACTCTGGCTGATGAGATCCACGCTAACTAAGAGATTGGGAGTATTGCTGTTTGCTTTAAGCTCGGTTATATATAAGAAATTGCGTGTTGCGGTCGTCAGGAAACGGCAGGGGATTGTGGAGATCTGTAGTCACTGTCCGAGTCTAGGATAGTGCGGCTGCTAAACCCTGCGTCTCCTGTTGCGACGCGCGTAGTGTCCATGAGGACTGGTGGCAGCGTTACTAATAGAATAAGAAAGAGAGCTCAGGGATTGTGGGAGACGTAGTCAGTACCCGCTCCAAAGAGAAGATTTGTACTGTGTTGCAATCCTGGGATCAGTATATCGCGCTCTACGTGCCTGTTGTGAGAGAAAGTGTGGCCGGGACGGGTAGAGAAGCGCACGTGATTATCTGCGTCTAGGATAGACAGATAGTGAGCGGCTTAACCCGGCGTCTTTGCGCAGCAGCGCGCGTAGTGGGTCGTGACAGCGCGCACGTGCAATACTGCTCCGCCATAACGAGGAGACGCGCGCGCGTGCAATACTGCTCCACCATAACGAGGAGACACGTGCAATACTGCTCCGCCATAACGAGGAGACACGTGCAATACTGCTCCGCCATAACGAGGAGACACGTGCAATACTGCTCCGCCATAACGAGGAGAAGTGTGCACGTGCAATACTGCTCCGCCATAACGAGGAGACGCGCGCGCTTGCAATACTGCTCCGCCATAACGAGGAGACGCGCGCGCTTGCAATACTGCTCCGCCATAACGAGGAGACGCGCGCGCTTGCAATACTGCTCCGCCATAACGAGGAGACGCGCGCGCTTGCAATACTGCTCCGCCATAACGAGGAGACGCGCGCGCGCTTGCAATACTGCTCCGCCATAACGAGGAGACGCGCGCGCTTGCAATACTGCTCCGCCATAACGAGGAGACGCGCGCGCTTGCAATACTGCTCCGCCATAAGGAGGAGACGCGCGCGCTTGCAATACTGCTCCGCCATAAGGAGGAGACGCGGATACGGCTCCTCCGCCACGCGGTGATGTGCTGCTGCAGCACCTGGACGTCGCACTCCGTTTACAGCGGGAAAGGATACAATGATATCGAGCGACATGACGCCCAAACTGCCGAAAACCCACGGAAGGTGATGGAGGACGTAGTCGCCCTCAGACTGGCCGTTTTCAGGGTTCTTCAGGAGGATGCTGAGCCCGTATGTCAGGTTACCCAGAATCACCAGACAGAACAGAGACAGGGCCAGACCCTCAGTCGATCTCCTCCTAAACTAGAGGGACACACGGGAAGGGGGGGGGGGTCAGCGACGCATCCCGCGGGGAAGAGAGTCCAACCCAGACACACAAAGGCACGTGATACAGCGCAGGAAAACAAAGCCCCGCCCCCCGCATACAGCTTCCAGCAGCCAGTCCCCGCCCCCCGCATATAGCAGCCAGTCCCCGCCCCCCGCATATAGCTTCCAGCAGCCAGTCCCCGCCCCCCGCATATAGCTTCCAGCAGCCAGTCCCCGCCCCCCCGCATATAGCAGCCAGTCCCCGCCCCCCCGCATATAGCAGCCAGTCCCCCGCCCCCGCAAATAGCAGCCAGTCCCCGCCCCCCCGCAAATAGCAGCCAGTCCCGCCCCCGCATATAGCAGCCAGTCCCCGCCCCCCGCATATAGCTTCCAGCAGCCAGTCCCCGCCCCCCGCATATAGCTTCCAGCAGCCAGTCCCCGCCCCCCGCATATAGCTTCCAGCAGCCAGTCCCCGCCCCCGCATATAGCAGCCAGTCCCCGCCCCCGCATATAGCTTCCAGCAGCCAGTCCCCGCCCCCGCATATAGCAGCCAGTCCCCGCCCCCCGCATATAGCAGCCAGTCCCCGCCCCCGCATATAGCAGCCAGTCCCCGCCCCCCGCATTATAGCAGCCAGTCCCCGCCCCCCGCATATAGCAGCCAGTCCCCGCCCCCGCATATAGCAGCCAGTCCCCGCCCCCCGCATATAGCAGCCAGTCCCCGCCCCCCGCATATATAGCAGCCAGTCCCCGCCCCCCGCAAATAGCAGCCAGTCCCCGCCCCCCGCAAAAGCAGCCAGTCCCCGCCCCCCGCAAATAGCAGCCAGTCCCCGCCCCCCCGCATATAGCAGCCAGTCCCCGCCCCCCGCATATAGCAGCCAGTCCCCGCCCCCCGCATATAGCTTCCAGCAGCCAGTCCCCGCCCCCCGCATATAGCTTCCAGCAGCCAGTCCCCGCCCCCCGCATATAGCAGCCAGCAGCCAGTCCCCGCCCCCCGCATATAGCAGCCAGTCCCCGCCCCCCGCATATAGCAGCCAGTCCCCGCCCCCCGCATATAGCAGCCAGTCCCCGCCCCCGCATATAGCAGCCAGTCCCCGCCCCCCGCATATAGCAGCCAGTCCCCGCCCCCGCATATAGCAGCCAGTCCCCGCCCCCCGCATATAGCAGCCAGTCCCCGCCCCCGCATATAGCAGCCAGTCCCCGCCCCCCGCATATAGCAGCCAGTCCCCGCCCCCCGCATATAGCTTCCAGCAGCCAGTCCCCGCCCCCCGCATATAGCTTCCAGCAGCCAGTCCCCGCCCCCGCATATAGCAGCCAGTCCCCGCCCCCCGCATATAGCTTCCAGCAGCCAGTCCCCGCCCCCGCATATAGCAGCCAGTCCCCGCCCCCGCATATAGCTTCCAGCAGCCAGTCCCCGCCCCCGCATATAGCTTCCAGCAGCCAGTCCCCGCCCCCGCATATAGCAGCCAGTCCCCGCCCCCCGCATATAGCAGCCAGTCCCCGCCCCCGCATATAGCAGCCAGTCCCCGCCCCCCGCATATAGCAGCCAGTCCCCGCCCCCCGCATATAGCAGCCAGTCCCCGCCCCCCGCATATAGCAGCCAGTCCCCGCCCCCGCATATAGCAGCCAGTCCCCGCCCCCCGCATATAGCAGCCAGTCCCCCCCCCGCATATAGCAGCCAGTCCCCGCCCCCCGCAAATAGCAGCCAGTCCCCGCCCCCCGCATATAGCAGCCAGTCCCCGCCCCCCGCATATAGCAGCCAGTCCCCGCCCCCCGCATATAGCAGCCAGTCCCCGCCCCCCGCATATAGCAGCCAGTCCCCGCCCCCCGCATATAGCTTCCAGCAGCCAGTCCCCGCCCCCCGCATATAGCTTCCAGCAGCCAGTCCCCGCCCCCCGCATATAGCAGCCAGTCCCCGCCCCCCGCATATAGCAGCCAGTCCCCGCCCCCCGCATATAGCAGCCAGTCCCCGCCCCCGCATATAACTTCCAGCAGCCAGTCCCCGCCCCCCGCATATAGCTTCCAGCAGCCAGTCCCCGCCCCCGCATATAGCTTCAGCAGCCAGTCCCCGCCCACGCATATAACTTCCAGCAGCCAGTCCCCGCCCCCCGCATATAGCTTCCAGCAGCCAGTCCCCGCCCCCCGCATATAGCTTCCAGCAGCCAGTCCCCGCCCCCGCATATAGCAGCCAGTCCCCGCCCCCCGCATATAGCAGCCAGCCCCCGCCCCCCGCATATAGCAGCCAGTCCCCGCCCCCCGCATATAGCTTCCAGCAGCCAGTCCCCGCCCACGCATATAACTTCCAGCAGCCAGTCCCCGCCCCCCGCATATAGCTTCCAGCAGCCAGTCCCCGCCCCCGCATATAGCAGCCAGTCCCCGCCCCCCGCATATAGCAGCCAGTCCCCGCCCCCCGCATATAGCAGCCAGTCCCCGCCCCCCGCATATAGCAGCCAGTCCCCGCATATAGCAGCCAGTCCCCGCCCCCCGCATATAGCAGCCAGTCCCCGCCCCCCGCATATAGCAGCCAGTCCCCGCCCCCCGCATATAGCAGCCAGTCCCCGCCCCCCGCTTATAGCAGCCAGCAGCCAGTCCCCGCCCATGCATATAACTTCCAGCAGCCAGTCCCCCCCCCGCATATAGCTTCCAGCAGCCAGTCCCCGCCCACGCATATAGCTTCCAGCAGCCAGTCCCCGCCCACGCATATAACTTCCAGCAGCCAGTCCCCGCCCCCGCATATATAGCAGCCAGTCCCCGCATTATAGCAGCCAGTCCCCGCCCCCCGCATATAGCAGCCAGTCCCCGCCCCCGCATATAGCAGCCAGTCCCCCCCCCGCATATAGCAGCCAGTCCCCGCCCCCCGCATATAGCAGCCAGTCCCCGCCCCGCATATAGCAGCCAGTCCCCGCCCCCCGCATATAGCAGCCAGTATATAGCTTCCAGCAGCCAGTCCCCGCCCCCGCATATAGCTTCCAGCAGCCAGTCCCCGCCCCCGCATATAGCTTCCAGCAGCCAGTCCCCGCCCCCCACATATAGCTTCCAGCAGCCAGTCCCCGCCCCCGCATATAGCTTCCAGCAGCCAGTCCCCGCCCCCGCATATAGCAGCCAGTCCCCGCCCCCGCATATAGCAGCCAGTCCCCGCCCCCCGCATATAGCAGCCAGTCCCGCCCCCCGCATATAGCAGCCAGTCCCCGCCCCCCGCATATAGCAAGCCAGTCCCCGCCCCCCGCATATAGCAGCCAGTCCCCGCCCCCGCATATAGCAGCCAGTCCCCGCCCCCCGCATATAGCAGCCAGTCCCCCCCCCGCATATAGCAGCCAGTCCCGCCCCCGCATATAGCAGCCAGTCCCCGCCCCCCGCATATAGCAGCCAGTCCCCGCCCCCCCGCATATAGCAGCCAGTCCCCCCCCCGCATATAGCAGCCAGTCCCCGCCCCCCGCTTATAGCAGCCAGCAGCCAGTCCCCGCCCACGCATATAACTTCCAGCAGCCAGTCCCCGCCCACGCATATAACTTCCAGCAGCCAGTCCCCGCCCCCCGCATATGGCAGCCAGTCCCCGCCCCCCGCATATAGCAGCCAGTCCCCGCCCCCCGCATATAGCAGCCAGTCCCCGCCCCCCGCATATAGCAGCCAGTCCCCGCCCCCGCATATAGCAGCCAGTCCCCGCCCCCGCATATAGCAGCCAGTCCCCGCCCCCCGCTTATAGCAGCCAGCAGCCAGTCCCCGCCCACGCATATAACTTCCAGCAGCCAGTCCCCGCCCCCGCATATAGCTTCCAGCAGCCAGTCCCCGCCCACGCATATAACTTCCAGCAGCCAGTCCCCGCCCCCCGCATATGGCAGCCAGTCCCGCCCCCCGCATATAGCAGCCAGTCCCGCCCCCCGCATTATAGCAGCCAGTCCCCGCCCCCCGCATATAGCAGCCAGTCCCCGCCCCCCGCATATAGCAGCCAGCCCCGCCCCCCCGCATATAGCAGCCAGTCCCCGCCCCCCGCATATAGCAGCCAGTCCCCGCCCCCCGCATATAGCAGCCAGTCCCCGCCCCCCGCATATAGCAGCCAGTCCCGCCCCCCCGCATATAGCAGCCAGTCCCCGCCCCCGCATATAGCAGCCAGTCCCCGCCCCCCCGCATATAGCAGCCAGTCCCCGCCCCCGCATATAGCAGCCAGTCCCCGCCCCCCGCATATAGCAGCCAGTCCCCGCCCCCCGCTTATAGCAGCCAGCAGCCAGTCCCCGCCCACGCATATAACTTCCAGCAGCCAGTCCCCGCCCACGCATATAACTTCCAGCAGCCAGTCCCCGCCCCCCGCATATGGCAGCCAGTCCCCGCCCCCGCATATAGCAGCCAGTCCCCGCCCCCCGCATATAGCAGCCAGTCCCGCCCCCCGCATATAGCAGCCAGTCCCGCCCCCCGCATATAGCAGCCAGTCCCCGCCCCCCGCATATAGCAGCCAGTCCCCGCCCCCCGCTTATAGCAGCCAGCAGCCAGTCCCCGCCCACGCATATAACTTCCAGCAGCCAGTCCCGCCCCCGCATATAGCTTCCAGCAGCCAGTCCCCGCCCACGCATATAACTTCCAGCAGCCAGTCCCCGCCCCCGCATATGGCAGCCAGTCCCGCCCCCCGCATATAGCAGCCAGTCCCCGCCCCCCGCATATAGCAGCCAGTCCCCGCCCCCCGCATATAGCAGCCAGTCCCCGCCCCCGCATATAGCAGCCAGTCCCCGCCCCCGCATATAGCTTCCAGCAGCCAGTCCCCGCCCACGCATATAACTTCCAGCAGCCAGTCCCCGCCCCCCGCATATGGCAGCCAGTCCCCGCCCCCCGCATATAGCAGCCAGTCCCCGCCCCCGCATATAGCAGCCAGTCCCGCCCCCCGCATATAGCAGCCAGTCCCCGCCCCCCGCATATAGCAGCCAGTCCCCGCCCCCCGCATATAGCAGCCAGTCCCCGCCCCCGCATATAGCAGCCAGTCCCCGCCCCCCGCATATAGCAGCCAGTCCCGCCCCCCGCATATAGCAGCCAGTCCCCGCATATAGCTTCCAGCAGCCAGTCCCCGCCCCCCGCATATAGCTTCCAGCAGCCAGTCCCCGCATATAGCTTCCAGCAGCCAGTCCCCGCATATAGCTTCCAGCAGCCAGTCCCCGCCCCCGCATATAGCTTCCAGCAGCCAGTCCCCGCCCCCCGCATATAGCTTCCAGCAGCCAGTCCCGCCCCCGCATATAGCTTCCAGCAGCCAGTCCCCGCCCCCCGCATATAGCTTCCAGCAGCCAGCCCCGCCCCCCCGCATATAGCTTCCAGCAGCCAGTCCCCGCCCCCGCATATAGCTTCCAGCAGCCAGTCCCCGCATATAGCTTCCAGCAGCCAGTCCCCGCATATAGCTTCCAGCAGCCAGTCCCCGCCCCCCGCATATAGCTTCCAGCAGCCAGTCCCCGCATATAGCTTCCAGCAGCCAGTCCCCGCATATAGCTTCCAGCAGCCAGTCCCCGCCCCCGCATATAGCTTCCAGCAGCCAGTCCCCGCCCCCCGCATATAGCTTCCAGCAGCCAGTCCCCCCCCCCGCATATAGCTTCCAGCAGCCAGTCCCCGCCCCCGCATATAGCTTCCAGCAGCCAGTCCCCGCCCCCCGCATATAGCTTCCAGCAGCCAGTCCCGCCCCCGCATATAGCTTCCAGCAGCCAGTCCCCGCCCCCCGCATATAGCTTCCAGCAGCCAGTCCCCGCCCCCCGCATATAGCTTCAGCAGCCAGTCCCCGCATATAGCTTCCAGCAGCCAGTCCCCGCATATAGCTTCCAGCAGCCAGTCCCCGCATATAGCTTCCAGCAGCCAGTCCCCGCATATAGCTTCCAGCAGCCAGTCCCCGCATATAGCTTCCAGCAGCCAGTCCCTGCATATAGCTTCCAGCAGCCAGTCCCCGCCCCCTGCATATAGCTTCCAGCAGCCAGTCCCCGCCCCCTGCATATAGCTTCCAGCAGCCAGTCCCCGCCCCCTGCATATAGCTTCCAGCAGCCAGTCCCCGCCCCCTGCATATAGCTTCCAGCAGCCAGTCCCCGCCCCCCGCATATAGCTTCCAGCAGCCAGTCCTGCTCTGTCACCCCCCCAGGTAGCGGCGCTCACATTGGTGATGATCTGCGGGAGTCTGGAGCTGAGGTAAAGGAGGGAAGAGACGGATCCGATCGCCAGCCCCCCGATCTCTTGCTTGGAGAACGGCTGAAAGAGGAATCACAGGGAGAAACGATAATTCCTCTAACATAAGCCGGAGTGAGGCCAAAACAGCGCCGCGTGCCCACTGCAACCTGTGCATACCGCCAAGCAGCGCCCCACCCCGCCAGCTATAGAGGCCACACCACAAGGACCGCCCCTCCCGCCAGTTATATTGAAAGGCCCCGCCCCTCCCGCCAGTTATATTGAAAGGCCCCGCCCCTCCCGCCAGTTATATTGAAAGGACCCGCCCCTCCCACCAGCCGTAATCTAATGGTGTTATATTTTGGGATTTGTGTTTGGGGGACGTGCCACTTCTGTCTAGCAGGGTTATTCAGAGAAAGGTGAAAACCAGGAGAAGAGAACAATTTAGGCCAAATAGCCGATTTGGAAAGTGAGATAAAGGGGAGAATTTTTCTGGTTTGGCTATTTTGACCTAGAATTTTCCCTTCTGTCATTCTCCTGAGTCTCACCTCTCTCTGAATAACCCTGTATGTGTTGAGAGTGAGAGGTTTTTTTTTCCTAGAGGCGTCGCCAGTAAATTTAATTACTTTACAGCTCGTACAGGGAATGTAGAACATTTATCAGATTAACACCACATCACCAGCACTTCTTATGTCAAAAATTAGGAAAAAACGTGTTTACATGCGATTATCATCAAAACCGGCCGGATGGAGCAGAGGTGACATCACTGCTCTGTAACCGTGGAGACGCAGGTTCGATCCCAGCTAGAGCACCTCTCCAGTAAGTGTCCTTGGGCGCGACACCTAACGGTACAGTCGCCGCCCAGGACAAACTGAAAACCAGAGAAATCTCAATGTATCCTTCCTGGGAAACACTTTATGAATCGATAGATTTGGTTGTCCGGTGAGCGGCCATTTAAAGTGATTGTACCCCAACGTTCTCTTCTCTGGATCCAACAACCTCCGAGGGCCGTCAAACTCCGGCCCAAGAGGTTTCTGAACTACAACTCCCATGATTCTCTGGCTGTCCAGCGCACTCAAAGAATTCAGGGGGTTGTAAACATCTGGGGGGGCCGGAGTTTGAGATTCCCTGGTTTAAACATCACGGACAATGATCACATGATCTTCACCCACCGTCACCCCCGATCCGTCCGTGGAGAGCAGCTTCCTGCTGTGGATCCGAACATCAGATTCCAGGCCGGGTCCCATCCTGCCATGCAGCGAGATCGCCGCCACCGATCCGAGCAGCACGAAGGCGCACGCAGAGTTAATTGCGTGAGACACTGGGGGGGGGGTATCATTAGACAACGAGGCATTTGGATGAAACGCTGCACTGTCTGAAGAGCTGTCACAGCGTGTAACGGCTTCTCCCCGAACCGCGCATCGGGGAAACGTAGACTGCAAAGGCGCAGAACGCGAGCAACGTCGCAGACCATCACCCCTTCAGACCGCAGAACAATGGCACAGATCAGCCATGCAGCCCATATCGCTCGCCGCAGTTGCTCGCGCACACCGCTGAACAACTGCAGAGGCCGTTAACCGTGCAGAGCAACGGCGCAGACCGCAAAGAGCGCGCGCAAGTGCAGAGCAACGGCGCAGACCGCAAAGAGCGCGCGCAAGTGCAGAGCAACGGTGCAGACCGCAAAGAGCGCGCGCAAGTGCAGAGCAGCGGCGCAGACCGCAAAGAGCGCGCGCAAGTGCAGAGCAGCGGCGCAGACCGCAAAGAGCGCGCAAGTGCAGAGCAATGGCGCAGTCCGCAAAGAGTGCGCAAGTGCAGAGCAACGTCACAGACCGCGCAAGTTCACCATGTTCACCAGACTAATACACAAACATAACCGGCTGATCTGCTCCAGGAATTTCATTCCCCTAGGACGGTCAATGGGTCCCAGATCTGGTCCTCAGGTTCCCCTAACAGGACAGGTTTGCAGGATATGTGAAGCCCAGCACAGGGGATATGATTTGCTGCTCGGTGATAGCAGAATTCAGTCTGCTTTTCCAAGATGATCTGTAAAACCTGTCATGTTAGGGGGGACTGCGGGACCAGCACAGGAAGCACTAATAACCTGTAGCAGCCACGTTACACACCAACCCCCCCCCCCTTCCCCAGTACTCACAGTCTGAGGGACGATTGCGGTACTTGTAGTAAATGTACATAGAAAGCATCACCAGGTCAGCCAGGACGTAGTAAATCGCTGTGTATGTCTGCAGAGAGAGACAGAGAGAACGAGAACGAGGCCGAGAGAGAGAACGAGGCCGAGAGAGAGAACGAGGCCGAGAGAGAGAACGAGGCCGAGAGAGAGAACGAGGCCGAGAGAGAGAACGAGGCCGAGAGAGAGAACGAGGCCGAGAGAGAGAACGAGGCCGAGAGAGAGAACGAGGCCGAGAGAGAGAACGAGGCCGAGAGAGAGAGAACGAGGCCGAGAGAGAGAGAACGAGGCCGAGAGAGAGAGAACGAGGCCGAGAGAGAGAGAGACGAGGCGAGGAGAGAGAGAACGAGGCCGAGAGAGAGAGAACGAGGCCGAGAGAGAGAGAGAACGAGGCCGAGAGAGAGAGAACGAGAGAGAGAACGAGGCCGAGAGAGAGAGAACGAGAGAGAGAGCGAGGCCGAGAGAGAGAACGAGAGAGAGAACGAGGCGAGAGAGAGAGAACGAGAGAGAGAACGAGGCAGAGAGAGAGAACGAGAGAGAGAACGAGGCAGAGAGAGAGAACGAGAGAGAGAACGAGGCCGAGAGAGAGAACGAGAGAGAGAACGAGAGAGAGAACGAGAGAGAGAACGAGAGAGAGAACGAGAGAGAGAACGAGAGAGAGAACGAGAGAGAGAACGAGGCAGAGAGAGAGAACGAGAACGAGAGAGAGAACGAGGCAGAGAACGAGAACGAGAGAGAGAACGAGGCAGAGAGAACGAGACGAGAGACGAGAACGAGGCAGAGACGAGAACGAGAACGAGAGAGAACGAGGCAGAGAACGAGAACGAGAGAGAGAACGAGGCAGAGAACGAGAGAGAGAACGAGGCAGAGAACGAGAACGAGAGAGAGAACGAGGCAGAGAACGAGAACGAGAGAGAACGAGGCAGAGAGAGAGAACGAGGCAGAGAGAGAGAACGAGAGAGAACGAGGCAGAGAGAGAGAACGAGAGAGAACGAGGCAGAGAGAGAGAACGAGAGAGAACGAGGCAGAGAGAACGAGAGAGAACGAGGCAGAGAGAGAGAACGAGAGAGAACGAGGCAGAGAGAGAGAACGAGAGAGAACGAGGCAGAGAGAGAGAACGAGAGAGAACGAGAGAGAACGAGAGAGAACGAGAGAGAACGAGAGAGAACGAGAGAGAACGAGAGAGAACGAGAGAGAACGAGAGAGAACGAGAGAGAACGAGAGAGAACGAGAGAGAACGAGAGAGAACGAGAGAGAACGAGAGAGAACGAGAGAGAACGAGGGATCACAATTAAACCAGGAATCTCTGCCGCCAGAAAACAGAATAATAATAAAGCTCTGAACTCCTAAAGCTGGAGCTTAGAGTCACAGTATGTACAGAGGGGAAAACAGCAGGGGGGGGGTCCTGCGTTGGACCATGTCGGGGGGGGGGGGGGTTCAGGCCATTTTAACATGTTGTGACGTCAAATAAATAAATCCATAAAAGCACTCGGGACCGAGGGCCGGCGCGCTGGAGGATTCTTACCTGCAGAGGGAGCTGATTGGCCAGGAAAGCACCAATCAGATTGCAAGAGTCTCCGCTCAGCCAGCCCAGGAGGAACCAGATGGAGAGGGCTTTGTCCATGTTGCCGGTTTTCCAGGACTGGTAGTATTGCCTGGAGGGAAAGTGCGGGTCAGACACACGCCATCACCAGACGCCCGCGTGACGAATAAAACCCGGCCATTAATACGCTCAGGGCTCGTCACGACACGCAAAGATTAACCCCTGATAGTCATGAGGCGGAGGACAGTCTGACGTCACAGGATGGAATGCAGCATCTCTAGACTCTCCACCCAAGCCAAGAATTCCAGCTCACTGAACCGGCTCTGTGACTTGTACCGGAACCCCCTCATCCCCATTATCAGAGAGCCGGTACCAGAACCCAGGGCCCCCCCCTCATCCCTCCGCCCCGATCCTCATTACAGAGCCGGCTAATGACATCTTAAAATTTGCAAACTGCCACCAAAACTACATTGTGAAATAATGTCTGGAGGTCAGGGAGCGGAGCGAGGCTTCACACGCACGTGTCGGAAAAACCTCCGCGTCAGGAACACACAGCGGCAACTGAGGTCACACGCAATGAGGAACCAAAAGCACACTTAACACCCCGCTGGGCAGAAGCCCGGGGGAGGCGGCGCGAGGCCCCGCTGGGCAGAAGCCCGGGGGAGGCGGCGCGAGGCCCCGCTGCGCAGAAGCCCGGGGGAGCGGCGCGAGGCCCCGCTGGGCAGAAGCCCGGGGGAGGCGGCGCGAGGCCCCGCTGGGCAGAAGCCCGGGGGAGGCGGCGCGAGGCCCCGCTGGGCAGAAGCCCGGGGGAGGCGGCGCGAGGCCCCGCTGCGCAGAAGCCCGGGGGAGGCGGCGCGAGGCCCCCTGCGCAGAAGCCCGGGGAGGCGGCGCGAGGCCCCGCTGCGCAGAAGCCCGGGGGAGGCGGCGCGAGGCCCCGCTGCGCAGAAGCCCGGGGAGGCGCGCGAGGCCCCGCTGCGCAGAAGCCCGGGGAGGCGGCGCGAGGCCCCGCTGCGCAGAAGCCCGGGGGAGGCGGCGCGAGGCCCCGCTGCGCAGAAGCCCGGGGAGGCGGCGCGAGGCCCCGCTGCGCAGAAGCCCGGGGGAGGCGGCGCGAGGCCCCGCTGCGCAGAAGCCCGGGGGAGGCGGCGCGAGGCTCCGCGACAAAACGATGTCACACTCAATGAGTGGTTTCACGTGTACTCACGGGATGGAGGAGAGGATAAAGCACAGGATGGAGACCAGCCCCAGGCACACGCTGGCCACGTCACGTCCATCCACTGCGCACTCGTGGAACGCCGTCCAGATCCAGTGGAAGCCGTTGGGGCAGTCCGAGACATTTCCCGGAGAGTAAATAAACTCCACAAACCGGTGCGTGGGGTGATCGGCCATGACGGCTTCACCCTGCAGAGAAATCACTGGGGAGAGAAAGGAAAGAGGGAACACCAAGACACATTATGAATCAGCACCACGGCTGTGTGAGGCGCCTCGATCCCCGCAGACACAGGACGGGGCGCAGCGCAATACAAGAGCTCAAACACCAGCGACACAGCCGTGTGAGGCGCCTCGATCCCTGCAGACACAGGACGGGGCGCAGCGCAATACAAGAGCTCAAACACCAGCGACACAGCCGTGTGAGGCGCCTCGATCCCTGCAGACACAGGACGGGGCGCAGCGCAATACAAGAGCTCAAACACCAGCGACACAGCCGTGTGAGGCGCCTCGATCCCCGCAGACACAGGACGGGGCGCAGCGCAATACAAGAGCTCAAACACCAGCGACACAGCCGTGTGAGGCGCCTCGATCCCTGCAGACACAGGACAGGGCGCAGCGTAATACAAGAGCTCAAACACCAGCGACACAGCCGTGTGAGGCGCCTCGATCCCTGCAGACACAGGACGGGGCGCAGCGCAATACAAGAGCTCAAACACAGCGACACAGCCGTGTGAGGCGCCTCGATCCCTGCAGACACAGGACGGGGCGCAGCGCAATACAAGAGCTCAAACACCAGCGACACAGCCGTGTGAGGCGCCTCGATCCCTGCAGACACAGGACAGGGCGCAGCGTAATACAAGAGCTCAAACACCAGCGACACAGCCGTGTGAGGCGCCTCGATCCCTGCAGACACAGGACGGGGCGCAGCGCAATACAAGAGCTCAAACACCAGCGACACAGCCGTGTGAGGCGCCTCGATCCCCGCAGACACAGGACAGGCGCAGCGCAATACAAGAGCTCAAACACCAGCGACACAGCCGTGTGAGGCGCCTCGATCCCTGCAGACACAGGACAGGGCGCAGCGCAATACAAGAGCTCAAACACCAGCGACACAGCCGTGTGAGGCGCCTCGATCCCCGCAGACACAGGACGGGGCGCAGCGCAATACAAGAGCTCAAACACCAGCGACACAGCCGTGTGAGGCGCCTCGATCCCTGCAGACACAGGACAGGGCGCAGCGCAATACAAGAGCTCAAACACCAGCGACACAGCCGTGTGAGGCGCCTCGATCCCTGCAGACACAGGACGGGGCGCAGCGCAATACCATAAGGGAGAGGGGGGGGGGGAAGCAAATAGTCTGCGCCGAGCACAGGAACACGCGCAGAGCGTTACACCACGAGCGTCTGCTTAAGAATGTGAAAACGTTACATCCACTAACACCGCAACAACATGACCGCCACAGGACGCAAAACCACAAGCCGGCGACTTACTGCAGCGCTGCGAGCAGGGGAGGGGCGCGCTGCACACACCGTGACGCTGGGCCTTTATACCATATACAGACTGCAGGGCGGCCATAAGGAAACCCACCCGGACAATGCATAAAAACATAAACACCGACAAACAGTGAACAAAGTAAACCAAAAAAATCCAGGAATGTCTTAACAGCCCCCACCCCTTCCCTAAAATGTCGGGGTGTGGGGCGCCTCACCTTCCAGGACCCCCGGGCAGACAGTGAGATGCTCCTAGCTTAGCTCCATCCGGCGGCGCCTGTCTGTGATCAGCTGGACATTACACACCAATACAACGCGACTCCACCCAGCTTCCGGGTGTAAACAGCACGTGACCGAATCATGTGACCACCAGAAACCATCACGTGAACAACAGCTTTACTGAATTACACCATATGATTGTGCTGAGTGATCGGAATGCGAGCGCAGGGGCTGCCGGGAGTTCCTCCGTCACCATGGCAACACGGCTCACGTCAATCCCAGCTGGGGTCTTGTATGTGTACGAAACCAGGAGCCCCAACTCACAGGAGAACAGCACACCCTGAACAGGAGAACAGCACACCCTGAACAGGAGAACAGCACACCCTGAACAGGAGGACAGCACACCCTGAACAGGAGAACAGCACACCCTGAACAGGAGAACAGCACACCCTGAACAGGAGAACAGCACACCCTGAACAGGAGGACAGCACACCCTGAACAGGAGGACAGCACACCCTGAACAGGAGGACAGCACACCCTGAACAGGAGAACAGCACACCCTGAACAGGAGGACAGCACACCCTGAACAGGAGAACAGCACACCCTGAACAGGAGAACAGCACACCCTGAACAGGAGAAAAGCACACCCTGAACAGGAGAACAGCACACCCTGAACAGGAGGACAGCACACCCTGAACAGGAGGACAGCACACCCTGAACAGGAGGACAGCACACCCTGAACAGGAGAACAGCACACCCTGAACAGGAGGACAGCACACCCTGAGCAGGAGAACAGCACACCCTGAGCAGGAGAACAGCACACCCTGAGCAGGAGAACAGCACACCCTGAACAGGAGAACAGCACACCCTGAGCAGGAGAACAGCACACCCTGAACAGGAGACAGCACACCCTGAACAGGAGAACAGCACACCCTGAGCAGGAGAACAGCACACCCTAAACAGGAGAACAGCACACCTGAACAGGAGAACAGACACCCTGAGCAGGAGGACAGCACACCCTGAGCAGGAGAACAGCACACCCTAAACAGGAGGACAGCACACCCTGAAGGAGAACAGCACACCCTGAGCAGGAGAACAGCACACCCTGAGCAGGAGAACAGCACACCCTGAGCAGGAGAAAAGCACACCCTGAGCAGGAGAACAGCACACCCTGAGCAGGAGAAAAGCACACCCTGAGCAGGAGAACAGCACACCCTGAACAGGAGAACAGCACACCCTGAGCAGGAGAACAGCACACCCTGAGCAGGAGAACAGCACACCCTGAACAGGAGAACAGCACACCCTGAGCAGGAGAACAGCACACCCTGAGCAGGAGGACAGCACACCCTGAGCAGGAGAACAGCACACCCTAAACAGGAGGACAGCACACCCTGAACAGGAGAACAGCACACCCTGAGCAGGAGAACAGCACACCCTGAGCAGGAGAACAGCACACCCTGAGCAGGAGAAAAGCACACCCTGAGCAGGAGAACAGCACACCCTGAGCAGGAGAAAAGCACACCCTGAACAGGAGAACAGCACACCCTGAACAGGAGAACAGCACACCCTGAACAGGAGAACAGCACACCCTGAGCAGGAGAGAAGCACACCCTGAACAGAAGAACAGCACACCCTGAGCAGGAGAGAAGCACACCCTGAACAGGAGAACAGCACACCCTGAGCAGGAGAAAAGCACACCCTGAACAGGAGAAAAGCACACCCTTAACAGGAGAAAAGCACACCCTGAATAGAACAGCACACCCTGAGCAGGAGAACAGCACACCCTGAGTGACCCTGTACAGGAGGCTCCTCCATATATTCAGGGTGTGCGGGTGTCTTTAGGGGTTCCTCCATATATTCAGGGTGTGCGGGTGTCTTTTTAGGGGTTCCTCCATATATTCAGGGTGTGTGGGTGTCTTTTTAGGGGTTCCTCCATATATTCAGGGTGTGCGGGTGTCTTTTTAGGGGCTCCTCCATATATTCAGAGTGTGCGGGTGTCTTTTTAGGGGCTCCTCCTTATATTCAGGGTGTGTGGGTGTCTTTTTAGGGGTTCCTCCATATATTCAGGGTGTGTGGGTGTGTTTTTAGGGGTTCTTTCATATATTCAGGGTGTGCGGGTGTCTTTTTAGGGGCTCCTTATATTCAGGGTGTGCGGGTGTCTTTTTAGAGGTTCCTCCATATATTCAGGGTGTGTGTGTGTCTTTTTAGGGGCTCCTCCATATATTCAGGGTGTGCGGGTGTCTTTTTAGGGGCTCCTCCATATAGTCAGGGTGTGCGGGTGTCTTTTTAGGGGCTCCTCCATATATTCAGGGTGTGCGGGTGTATTTTTAGGGGTTCCTCCATATATTCAGGGTGTGCGGGTGTCTTTTTAGGGGCTCCTCCATATATTCAGGGTGTGCGGGTGTATTTTTAGGGGTTCCTCCATATATTCAGGGTGTGCGGTTTCTTTTTAGGGGTTTCTCCATATATTCCAGGTGTGCGGGTGTCTTTTTAGGGGCTCCTCCTTATATTCAGGGTGTGTGGGTGTCTTTTTAGGGGTTCCTCCATATATTCAGGGTGTGTGGGTGTGTTTTTAGGGGTTCCTCCATATATTCAGGGTGTGTGGGTGTGTTTTTAGGGGTTCTTCCATATATTCAGGGTGTGCGGGTGTCTTTTTAGGGGCTCCTCCTTATATTCAGGGTGTGTGGGTGTCTTTTTAGGGGTTCCTCCATATATTCAGGGTGTGCGGGTGTCTTTTTAGGGGCTCCTCCATATATTCAGGGTCTGCGGGTGTCTTTTTAGGGGCTCCTCCATATATTATGGGTGTGCGGGTGTCTTTTTAGAGGTTCCTCCATATATTCAGGGTGTGTGTGTGTCTTTTTAGGGGCTCCTCCATATATTCAGGGTGTGCGGGTGTCTTTTTAGGGGCTCCTCCATATATTCAGGGTGTGCGGGTGTCTTTTTAGGGGCTCCTCCATATATTCAGGGTGTGCGGGTGTATTTTTAGGGGTTCCTCATATATTCAGGTGTGCAGGTGTCTTTTTAGGGGTTCCTCCATATATTCAGGGTGTGCGGGTGTCTTTTTAGGGGTTCCTCCATATATTCAGGGTGTGCGGGTGTCTTTTTAGGGGTTCCTCCATATATTCAGGGTGTGTGGGTGTCTTTTTCGGGGTTCTTCCATATATTCAGGGTGTGTGGGTGTCTTTTTAGGAGTTCCTCCATATATTCAGGGTGTGCGGGTGTGTTTTTAGGGGTTCCCCATATATTCAGGGTGTGTGGGTGTCTAGCAGAGCTGTACAGTAATGAACCTCCCAGCACAGTCTGTAATTTATAATAAATGCTGGTGAAACCTCTCGCTGTGAATCATATACTTATATATATAAAGTCTCTTTACAATTTCAAAAATTTATTCCAAAAGGTAAATGAAAAGATAAGTGAAAATTATTATAAAATGAGACGTATATATTTAAGTTTTTTTTGCCTCATTTAATGCGCCTCTATATGGGCACCATTAGCCGCAGGAAGCGCATCAAGACGGTGCTGGATTTCTTGCCATGTTGGCTGTAGCATCTCCTCATCAATGGTGGCGTCAGTGATCCTCTGCTTCAGATTAGTGACGTCCCTTTGTACCTTTGCTCCAGACACCATATTTTTTTATTTATAAAGGATTTTACCAGGAAGGATACATTGAGATTTCTCTTGTTTTCAAGTACGTCCTGGGTTCAAGAAATGTTACAACTGTTACAGAAATACAAAGTAATACAATGCAAGATATTAACACAAAACAAATATGTAGGAAATAGTCACTGTGTTACATGTTTGCAGGTGCATTCTGTATATAGTCACTGTGTTACATGTTTACAGGTGCATTCTGTATATAGTCACTGTGTTACATGTTTACAGGTGCATTCTGTATATAGTCACTGTGTTACATGTTTACAGGAGCATTCTGTGTATAGTCACTGTGTTACATGTTTACAGGTGCATTCTGTATATTGTCACTGTGGTACATGTTTACAGGTGCATTCTGTATATAGTCACTGTTACAGGTTTACAGCTGCATTCTGTATATAGTCACTGTGTTACAGGTTTACAGCTGCATTCTGTATATAGTCACTGTGTTACATGTTTACAGGTGCATTCTGTATATAGTCACTGTTACATGTTTACAGGTGCATTCTGTATATAGTCACTGTGTTACATGTTTACAGGTGCATTCTGTATTGAGGTATGTTAGTAAGGAGCTCTTAAGTGACTTTAGACTGGGTAGATTTGATGGTGTCTGGGAGGTTATTCCATAAATGCGGTGCTCTGTAGGAAAATGAGGACCGAGCCACTGTCTTTTTGTATTGTGGTATTGCAAGTAAGGTGCTGGTCCTGGATCGGAGTTTATAGGATGAGGGAACTGCTGGGGGAAGCAGCCTATTCAGGTAGGGTGGCAGCTTCCCAGAAAACCTCTTAAACACCAGGTTGGAAAGGTGAAGGGTACGTCTAGATTCCAGGAACGGCCAGTTTAGCTCTTTTAACATGTCACAATGGTGGGTCATGTAGTTACATTGTAGCACAAAGTGGCAGAATGAGTTATACAATGTAGTAAGTTTCTGAAGGTGTGTTTGCGGGGCAGCTGCATACACTACATCTCGGGCATAAGCATTTGTCCTTGCAGAGAGCAGCTCATCCCCTCATCCAGCTAGAACCATCTCCCTGGGCCATCTTGCTTACAAACGTCATTCGCTGAAGGTGATCTTACAATTCTGCGTCTCACACAACCTAATGCCTTTTCTCTTGATGTATATAATGTATCTTTAACATAACCCCATAGAAAGAAGTGTTTTTTTCTTCGGCGAGACGTCAATTCCTGAAAATGTTCACCTTGACCTTTTGACTGAATACGCGGCACTGCAACTACATGACCTTCAAGCAACCATCATTTTCCAGCGAGATGCTGCGGCACCACATTGGGGACGGCGTGTTGGTGAGTTCCTAAATTAAACATTTTCCAGAGCAGTGGATTGGAAGGGGGGACCCAATTCCCTGGCTACCTCGTTCACCAGATATCACCCCCTCCACTTCTTTCTATGGGGTTATGTTAAAGATATGGTGTCTGGTACAAAGGGACGTCACTAATCTGAAGCAGAGGATCACTGAGGCCACCATTGATGAGGAGATGCTACAGCCAACATGGCAAGAAATCCAGCACCGTCTTGATGCGCTTCCTGCGGCTAATGGTGCCCATATAGAGGCGCATTAAATGAGGCAAAAAAAACTTAAATATATACGTCTCATTTTATAATAATTTTCATTTGTCTTTGGAATAAATTGTAAAGAGACCTTATGGACCCCCTGTACTTTGCTCTTGTTCTAAGTGACCCCCCCTCTCCTATTAGGAGCCTGTCCCTTTATATAACGCCCCCCCTTCTCCCTATTAGGAGCCTGTCCCTTATATAACGCCCCCCTCCTCCTATTAGGAGCCTGTCCCTTTATATAATGCCCCCCCCTTCTCCTCTGTTAGGAGCCTGTCCCTTTTATAACGCCCCCCTCCTCCCTATTAGGAGCCTGTCCCTTTATATAATCCCCCCCTTCTCCCTATTAGGAGCCTGTCCCTTTATATAACGCCCCCCTTCTCCCTATTAGGAGCCTGTCCCTTTATATAACGCCCCCCTCCTCCCTATTAGGGCCTGTCCCTTTATATAACGCCCCCCCTTCTCCCTATTAGGAGCCTGTCCCTTTATATAACGCCCCCCTCCTCCTATTAGGAGCCTGTCCCTTTATATAACGCCCCCCCCTTCTCCCTATTAGGAGCCTGTCCCTTTATATAACGCCCCCCCTTCTCCCTATTAGGAGCCTGTCCCTTTATATAACGCCCCCCCTTCTCCCTATTAGGAGCCTGTCCCTTTATATAACGCCCCCCCCTCTCCTATTAGGAGCCTGTCCTTTATATAACGCCCCCCTTCTCCCTTTAGGAGCCTGTCCCTTTATATAACGCCCCCCCCTCCTCCTATTAGGAGCCTGTCCCTTTATATAACGCCCCCCCCTTCTCCCTTCTCCCTATTAGGAGCCTGTCCCTTTATATAACGCCCCCCTCCTCCCTATTAGGAGCCTGTCCCTTTATATAACGCCCCCCCCTTCTCCCTGTTAGGAGCCTGTCCCTTTATATATAACGCCCCTCCCCTCCCTATTAGGAGCCTGTCCCTTTATATAACGCCCCCCTCCCTATTAGGAGCCTGTCCCTTTATATAACGCCCCCCCTTCTCCCTATTAGGAGCCTGTCCCTTTATATAACGCCCCCCCTCCTCCCTATTAGGAGCCTGTCTTTATATAACGCCCCCCTCCTCTCCTATTAGCCTGTGCCTTATATAACCGCCCCACCCTTCTCCCTTATAGGAGCCTGTCCCTTTATATAACGCCCCCCTTCTCCCTATTAGGAGCCTGTCCCTTTATATACGCCCCCCCCTCCTCCCTATTAGGAGCCTGTCCCTTTATATAACGCCCCCCTTCTCCTATTAGGAGCCTGTCCCTTTATATAACGCCCCCCCTTCTCCCTATTAGGAGCCTGTCCCTTTATATAACGCCCCCCCCTTCTTCCCTATTAGGAGCCTGTCCCTTTATATAACGCCCCCCCTTCTCCCTATTAGGAGCCTGTCCCTTTATATAACGCCCCCCCTTCTCCCTATTAGGAGCCTGTCCCTTTATAATAACGCCCCCCCTTCTCCCTATTAGGAGCCTGTCCCTTTATATAACGCCCCCCCTTCTCCCTATTAGGAGCCTGTCCTTTATATAACGCCCCCCCTTCTCCCTATTAGGAGCCTGTCCCTTTATATAACGCCCCCCTCCTTCTCCTATTAGGAGCCTGTCCCTTTATATAACGCCCCCCCCTTCTCCCTATTAGGAGCCTGTCCCTTTATATAACGCCCCCCTTCTCCCTATTAGGAGCCTGTCCCTTTATATAACGCCCCCCCTTCTCCCTATTAGGAGCCTGTCCCTTTATATAACGCCCCCCTCCTTCTCCCTATTAGGAGCCTGTCCCTTTATATAACGCCCCCCTCCTTCTCCCTATTAGGAGCCTGTCCCTTTATATAACGCCCCCTTCTTCCCTGTTAGGAGCCTGTCCCTTTAATAAACGCCCCCCCCTCCCTATTAGGAGCCTGTCCCTTTATATAACGCCCCCCCTCCTCCCTATTAGGAGCCTGTCCCTTTATATAACGCCCCCCTCCTTCTCCCTATTAGGAGCCTGTCCCTTTATATAACGCCCCCCCCTTCTCCCTGTTAGGAGCCTGTCCCTTTATATAACGCCCCCCCTCCTCCCTATTAGGAGCCTGTCCCTTTATATAACGCCCCCTCCTCCCTATTAGGAGCCTGTCCCTTTATATAACGCCCCCCCTCCTCCCTATTAGGAGCCTGTCCCTTTATATAACGCCCCCCCCTTCTCCCTATTAGGAGCCTGTCCCTTTATATAACGCCCCCCCTTCTCCCTATTAGGAGCCTGTCCCTTTATATAACGCCCCCCCCTTCTCCCTGTTAGGAGCCTGTCCCTTTATATAACGCCCCCCCCTTCTTCTCCCTATTAGGAGCCTGTCCCTTTATATAACGCCCCCCCCTTCTCCCTGTTAGGAGCCTGTCCCTTTATATAACGCCCCCCTCCCTCCCCTATTAGGAGCCTGTCCCTTTATATAACGCCCCCCCTCCTCCTATTAGGAGCCTGTCCCTTTATATAACGCCCCCCTCCTCCCTATTAGGAGCCTGTCCCTTTATATAACGCCCCCCCTCCCCTCTATAACAGCACGTGGAGGTTGGCCTACGCCCAGGGTCCAAAGTGCATCACGTGTTAAGTCCAGGCGCATGCGCGCTGTGCCATGCTGTGCGCTTCCCGTGCAGCGCTTAGGTCAGGGTCCACGCTCCGTGCCGCCATGTCTCGCGCTCCCCCTCCGGGGCCCCGGCCCCCCCGCACCGTGCTGGGCACCATGGAGTTCGGGCGGCGGATGGACGTGCAGGCCGCGGGGGAGTCGGTGCGGGAGTTCATCCGGCGCGGACACGACGAGCTGGACACCGCCTTCATGTACTCCGAGGGGGAGACGGAGAGGATCATGGGCGAGCTGAGCCTGGGGCCCCAAGGTAAACACGTGGAGGAGGAGTAAAGAGATTACTTTCCAAGGGTCTGCTCTTGCTCTGGGCCAATCAGCGCGTGGCTGTGTGTTGAGAACGAGGCTTGGGACACTTACACGAGCAACCACAGTCACGTGATCTGTCATGGTCTTTCTGAGGGCGTGTTTACAGGCTGTGCTCAGACTCCGCCCCTACGTGATTATACACCATGCTGGGTGCAGGGCCCCTCTCCATGCTCTGCCCTGTGCCATGCATTCTGTATATGCACCTGCAGAGTGTCCATTTGCTTGGTGAGCACTCTTAATAAAGTTATCCAAAATCCTCCTTCTTGGACCCAAGCCGGGTAAAGCCGGGACACCGCAGGGCAGAAATCACAACATCTGCAAGTTTGGGGCAATTTGTGTATTTTTGCTAAATGCGCATTAACCCTAAAATGTGGTGTTTTACCGCGATTCGGCAGCACCGAAATAATCCGCGAACGAATGATTCGTCTATTAACAAAACGCCGAATACAGCGAAACGCCCCGATTTCAACAGCTTTAAAACGGTGAATTTTAATAATACGTTTTTTTTTTTACATTAAAACCTAATAAAGACCTTTTTTTATTTTATTTTATTTTGAAAGCTTTTATTGATTTCTCTTCCTATTCGGGGAATAGACTTTACTTCTCATTTCGGTGGAATTCGCCGAGGCCAGTTTGGTTATCACCGCTTTTCACCGTCTGATAACCACTTCGGCGAGGTCGCTTTTTGCCAATTTCTGGCGACCATTCGATATTGACAATGAATGGTGCAGCGCCACACAACATGCATCCACCACCAGGGTGCCCAGATAGCCAATCTCAGGATATAGTGGTTTCCCCTATACCATTACACACAATAATAAAATCAGTAACCTGGATCGGCGCAAATACTGCTCTCTGAGGTCCTGGAGTCTCGTATATATATATATATGATAAAGAGAGAGACAATGATAGTGCAACACTGTTATATACAATGTACTATGAATGTATGTGGTATACACCCCACTTACAAGTGTAGAGCCGTGCACTGGCTCTAAGTGGGTCCAGACATGCGGGTGATTGTCTTCAATTTCTTAGGTGACCCCCACCTTACAGCAAAGTTTTTCCTTTTTCTTTGTCCGAAGTTTAAACAGTAGAAAGGATAACAGGAAGAGAAATCCTTGTGTAGATCCACAGATTAAGGTCACAATATTATGTACAGTAGGAGTTGTACTCACATTCTGTGGAGCTCACATAGCTCATGGATATATGCCCATAGGTTTTTTTTTGGTAGGAGAAAAACCCAGAAGAAAAACCACCGATGTTTACAGGAATCAACGAAGCAGGAATCAGGATTGGAGATGATAAGATAAAATTTATTTAAAATATGATTAAAATCACCACCAGAACGCGTTTCGCCGCATCAAGTAGCGGCTTCATCAGCTGGAATGGTTATCATGGGCCTGTAGACCCTTTTATAGTGTCCATAAATGTTCTTAATTGTCCCCATATGTCCTGTCTGCTTCTTTGATTGATCCTTCCGGTTTCTTCGGCATCTGTTGATGGGCGCCGCCATTTTGCGCATGCGCGGTTTACTTCCGCGTTCCACTGCGTTCCAACGCTCCGTTTTGACTTCCGCGTTCCAGGCGCCGCTCTTTTACTTCCGGTCGGCGGTTCTCGGCCAGGAAGGTGTAGAATTTTTCTTTTTTTCACTGAATTCAACAGTTGGGGCTTTCTAAACACTTCCCCATTTTCGTCATATACGTCCCAAAAACAAAATATTACATATATTAAACTCAAAGGGGCTAACGCTAATGGATAGATAAAAACACTTAAAATATTAAAAACATATTTAAAAACAGCATAAATAAGGCACTTTAATAATAATAATTGTATTTAATTGAAATTCACAATAATAATAAGAATATATTGCACTTAATAATATATTTATTTAATATAAAAAATACACAGAAAACTATAGTTTTAAAGTTTTTTTAAGTAATTTACGTTGGCGTATCAGAAAGGTAAAATACTTGTATGATCACAATACCATAGGAGTAACTCTCTAATGCAAGAGAATACACAATTGTCACTATAATTAAATTAAAGCACCAAAGCACAAGACACTTTCTTAATAAAGGGGGTTATGAGATATGATAAGAAATGTATGGTCACCCTTTGGATAGTGTAGATTTTACACATAGGCCCTTTTTAGGAGGGTATAAGTAATGTCCTTTGCACATATAGTTTGCTAAGAAGTCATTTTTCAGTTGCTACAATATACACTAATTGGGCATACTGTAGGATAACAGGGGGATCCTGCGGGGTGCACTAATTATTTTTATAGCGTTAGCCCCTTTATTTGAGTTTAATATATGTAATATTTTGTTTTTGGGACGTATATGACGAAAATGGGGAAGTGTTTAGAAAGCCCCAACTGTTGAATTCAGTGAAAAAAAGAAAAATTCTACACCTTCCTGACCGAGAACCGCCGACCGGAAGTAAAAGAGCGGCGCCTGGAACGCGGTGGAACGCGGAAGTCAAAACGGAGCGTTGGAACGCAGTGGAACGCGGAAGTAAACCGCGCATGCGCAAAATGGCGGCGCCCATCAACAGATGCCGAAGAAACCGGAAGGATCAATCAAAGAAGCAGACAGGACATATGGGGACAATTAAGAACATTTATGGACACTATAAAAGGGTCTACAGGCCCATGATAACCATTCCAGCTGATGAAGCCGCTACTTGATGCGGCGAAACGCGTTCTGGTGGTGATTTTAATCATATTTTAAATAAATTTTATTTTATCATCTCCAATCCTGATTCCTGCTTCGTTGATTCCTGTAAACATCGGTGGTTTTTCTTCTGGGTTTTTCTCCTACCAAAAAAAAACCTATGGGCATATATATCCATGAGCTATGTGAGCTCCACAGAATGTGAGTACAATTCCAACTGTACATAATATTGTGACCTTAATTTGTGGATCTACACAAGGATTTCTCTTCCTGTTTTCCTTTCTACTGTTTAAACTTCGGACAAAGAAAAAGGAAAAACTTTGCTGTAAGGTGGGGGTCACCTAAGAAATTGAAGACAATCACCCGCATGTCTGGACCCACTTAGAGCCAGTGCACGGCTCTACACTTGTAAGTGGGGTGTATACCACATATATTCATAGTACATTGTATATAACAGTGTTGCACTATTATTGTCTCTCTCTTTATCATATATATATATATACGAGACTCCAGGACCCCAGAGAGCAGTATTTGCGCCGATCCAGGTTATTGATTTTATTATTCGATATTGAATTCAAGGAAATTTCCACAAACTGGAATTGTGGAAAATGAGTTATTCTTTATAGCGCCAGCACATGCCGCAGCGCGGAGTTCAGGTTCGGTGCTTTGTGAATAGACCCCGTGGTCTTAAAAGTAAATCTGCCTCTAACTACAATCAGCGCTTCCCAGCATGCCGTGCTGCTGACATAAAGGCCTACAGTTGTGTTCAAAATGATTCAACCCCCACTGAAATTGAGTGTTTTGGCCAGTTTGACATTGATTTTGATCATTCAGTCATCTTGCTTACAATTAAATCAAAGAGGCACGTGTAGGTCAGACAAATATAACATAACATTTATAATGAAATAACCACAAATGTCTTTTCTGTGCTCACATCATTATCAGTTTTATTCAACCCCCAAGTGACATTCAATCTTAGTACAACATCCTTTTACAGTTATAACAGCTTTTAAACGTGAAGCATAGCTTGACACAAGTGTCTTGCAGCCATCTACGGGTATCTTCGCCCATTCGTCATGGGCAAAAGCCTCCAGTTCAGTCACATTCTTAGGCTTGCGCACTGCAACTGCTTTCTTTAAGTCCCACCAGAGGTTCTCAATCGGATTTAAGTCAGGTGACTGCGATGGCCACTCAAATGTTCCAGCCTTTAATCTGCAACCATGCTCTAGTGGACTTGGAGGTATGCTTGGATCATTGTCCTGTTGAAAGGTCCAACGTCTCCCAAGCCTCAGGTTTGTGACGAACTGCATCACATTGTCATCCAATATCTCCTGGTACTGAAGAGAATTCATGGTACCTTGCACACGCTGAAGCTTCCCTGTACCTGCAGAAGCAAAACAGCCCCAAAGCATGAAGGACCCCCGCCATGCTTCACAGTAGGCAAGGTGTTCTTTTCTTCATAGGCCTTGTTCATCCTCCTCCAAACATAGCGTTGATTCCATGGGCCCAAACAGTTCTAATTTTGTTTCATCAGTCCACAGAACACTATCCCAAAACTTCTGTGGTTTGTCCACATGACTTTTGGCATACTGCAGTCGACTCTTCTTATTCTTTGGAGACAGCAAGGGGGTGCGCCTGGGAGTTCTGGCATGGAGGCCTTCATTACGCAGTGTGCGCCGTATTGTCTGAGCTGAAACTTCAGTACCCACATCTGACAAATCTTTTCTCAGTTCCTCAGCAGTCACACGGGGACTTTTCTCCACTCTACGCTTCAGGTAGCGCACAGCAGTCGAAGTCAGCATCTTCTTTCTGCCACGACCAGGTAGCGTTTCAACAGTGCCCTTTGCCTTGAATTTGCGAATGATGCTTCCTATGGTGTCTCTTGGTATGTTTAACATCTTTGCAATCTTCTTATAGCCATTGCCCTTCCTGTGAAGAGTAATCACCTCTTCTCTTGTCTTCCTGGACCATTCTCTTGGCTTCACCATGTTTGTAACCACACCAGTAAATGTCTAGAAGGAGCTGAGTATCACAGTCATTTTAAAGCTGCCTAATTGGTGCTTATTATGCTTTATTGCTGCTCCGTGACATCCACAGGTGTTTTCAATACCTGATTGAAAACACTTGAATGAACCTCTGTTCTTCAGAGTGGTAGTCTTTAAGGGGTTGAATAATTGTGTCAATGAAGAATTCACAAAAGAAACATTTACTACTGTATTACAAAACCAATTGATGTCATTTTAGTTGCATATGGTTCTTTAAAAAGTCCTGGTAGGATTTCATTCTGAATACAATTACAAATGTCACTAAATTCCCTAAAACCCTTTACAGCATTGGGGGTTGAATCATTTTGAACACCACTGTATAGCAGGGGGTCAGAAACCATGCCCCCCCCTCTCCTGATGCTTTGGAAAGGCATCTCCCATCATGCTCAGCTACTCATTGAACTGGCTGAGACCCCTGGGAAATGTAGTTTCAAAACCTCTGAAGGCCGGCGCTGGCTTGAGCGTCCCTTTTAAAGAAGTTGGCTTCTGGGGACGCAGGAGCAGAGAGATGATCCCGGCAGACTCCATGTTTTTCCAGGTCACTGCTCCTAAATGCTGCATTGAAGCCACTAGTTCAGAGTCTGCTCGGTGCAGGGTTTCTGGGATACGTGTGTCACCGTGACCGGCGACCTGGGGTGAAGCTGTGCATCAGCTGCCCTTAGGTGTAAACGCCCACCTGAACTACCATTCCCATCAGCCCCTGCTGCGCTGTACCTCTGCATTGCTGGGGGATGATATGGGAGCACCGGGATTGGCTGGATCACCTCTGCAAATCCTGACGGTAGCGGGGGAGGGGGGGCGCGCCTCCACGAGGTGCTGGACTAATATCTATAAACCTCCTGTGTCTGCAGTGATCGTCGCCACCAAAGCCAATCCCTGGGATGGAAAGGGCCTGCGCGCAGAGAGCGTGCGGCAGCAGCTGGAAACGTCGCTACAGCGGCTGCAGGTGCCCAGCGTCCACCTGTTCTACCTGCATGCGCCAGACCACCAGACCCCTGTGGAGGAGACCCTCGCCGCCTGCCAGGAGCTGTACAAGGAGGTACTGGTCACTGCCAGCTCTTCCACAGACCCTGCTGGCGCCATTACCTACCGTCTGTGTCTTTGTGTTTTGCTGTTGCAGTAATATTCAGTGAAAACGCCGCCGCTCCCTGAATAATCAGATTTTTACTCCCCCCCCCCCCCCCCAGGGTAAATTTAAGGAGTTGGGTTTGTCTAACTACGCGTCCTGGGAAGTGATGGAGATTTACGGCATCTGTAAACACCGGAGCTGGGTGCTGCCCACCGTGTACCAGGTAACGCACAGCATTTCACCAGGGGGGCACATGTCTCAGTTATGGCTGCCTGGGAGTGATGGGGTGGCGGGGGACAACATGCAGCATTAGCGATTCCTCCAGGAATCCACGTGCATCTCTGCCGGCCGCGCAGCCAGGCCTGGGCGTGCTCAGGTGTCTCTCTGGTTGTATGACGCGTCACATGTTGTCTCTCGCGCAGGGCATGTACAACGCGACCACTCGGCAGGTGGAGACGGAGCTGCTGCCGTGCCTGAGACAGCTGGGAATGAGATTCTACGCCTACAACCCTCTGGCAGGTGAGAAACGCAGACTTGTCGCTGGCCGCGCGCAGGATTTGCCCTCTCGCCTTGCTGCTGCGATTCAATCCTCCATAACGGGTTTCCCACGGCTTACACTGAGTGTGCTGCGTTCACTAGCGCAGCCCCCGCGCGTCGCATAGCGGTGCACAACCAGAGTGGGAGTCCTGCCCCTGCGCGTCGCATAGCGGTGCACGGCCAGAGTGGGAGTCCTGCCCCCGCGCGTCGCATAGCGGTGCACGGCCAGAGTGGGAGTCCTGCGCGTCGCATAGCGGTGCACGGCCAGAGTGGGAGTTCTGCAGGGTCTCCTCCCCCCCCCCCCGATGCTTCTCATACCGGGCTTTGTGTCCGTCTGTCCATACAGGGGGGCTCCTCACCGGCAAATACAAGTACGAAGAGGAGGTGCAAACACCGTCCAGGTTTTTTGGAAACAAATGGGCTGAAGTGTACAGGAACAGGTAAGATACGAGATCTCTCACCGCTAAAAGCCTCTCGACTTCCACCTCGTATAAAGTGGGTCGCGGGTTTGTCGCGGCGTGCAGGCACTTCATTCTGATGGGGGCGTCACACCGCTTTGCTGTCATCATTCAGGTACTGGAAGAAGCATCACTTTGATGCGATTGACATTGTCCATCGAGCACTGGAGGAGGCGTACGGTGCGGAGAGACCAAGCCTGACATCGGCCGCACTCCGCTGGATCTACCATCACTCTCAGCTGCAGGTGCGCAGGGCAATGGTACCCACGCCGGTACTCAGGTTTATCATCTGCACATGTACACGGGGTCACACGTCTAGCAGTAACCTCCCTCTGGGTATTCCCATAGACCTGCATTAGGAGTCAGCGCGGGGGCGGAGTCACACGTCTAGCAGTAACCTCCCTCTGGGTATTCCCATAGACCTGCATTAGGAGTCAGCGCAGGGGGCGGAGTCACACGTCTAGCAGTAACCTCCCTCTGGGTATTCCCATAGACCTGCATTAGGAGTCAGCGCAGGGGGCGGAGTCACACGTCTAGCAGTAACTTCCCTCTGGGTATTCCCATAGGCTGCATTAGGAGTCAGCGCAGGGGGCGGAGTCACATTAACATTCTCTTCCTCCTCCAGGGCAGTCGTGGAGACGGGGTGATCCTGGGCATGTCCAGCACAGAGCAGCTGGTAGAGAATTTGGTGTGCGCAGAGGAGGGGCCGCTGCACCCATCGGTGGTCACTGCTTTTAATGAGGCCTGGCACTTGGTTGCCCACGACTGTCCCAATTACTTCCGCTAGCATAGATCTGAGTTGCGACACCAGCCCTGCCCCCCCCCCTCTTTTGTACCACAGGTGATTAGGAATCTCCTACAATCTTTGCTCCCCTTTGATTAACCCCTGAATCACCTGATGCGCCACCCACGCAGGGTTAAATTACAGGAATGCTGGAAATCAAACCTCGAAATAAAGCGATTTATAAAATCAGTGTCTTTAATGGAGTCGAGCTTTGCGGCGCGGGGGGGGGATTGCTTTAAGTGTGAGAGATGTTCTCCCCGGTTGTAAAGTGACTTTAGGAGGATTTAGAGCAATGTTTCCCAAACCTGTCCGCAGGACCCGCAACCAGGACAGGTTTTAAGGATCACCATGAGGAAATACAGACTGAATCCTGCAATCACTGAGCAGCAAATCATATCCCCTGTGCGGTGCTTCACATATCCTGCAAACCTGGCCTGTTAGGTCTTGGACAGGTTTGGGAAACACTGATTTAGAGGGTGATTTCTTTCGAGCAGCGTCCTCCCTCCTGTGCCGTGTGTAACATGTAGATTTGTTCTGTCTCTTCCATTGTACCGCGCTACGGAATTTAGTGGCGCTTTATAGATACTTGTAACTTTAATTCACTGAACGTGAAGCTGATAAAAAATCTGCAAAGTGTTAAAATTTCACCTTTAATATTGTTATATTCTGGATTTTTTTTTGTTTAGTTTCAGCAAAAGGTTTTAGGCTGGGGTCAGACAACGCATTTTTAACGTGTGTTTAGGTGCACTTGATGGGCAATACATTAAGTCCAGCAGCACGAAAGTCCGGCCGCGCAACGCAAGTGGAAAATGAACACATTTTTTTCGAGAACGCGATAGTACTGACGTACAGAGTGCGCTGCGTCTGCGATTAGGAGACGTCAGACGCTGTTAATGTCCGGCCAACATAACGTCCAGACGCATAAAGTGTTTTACTGACGATCTGTTAAAATCACGCACAAAAATGCACATCGTATGACCGTTTTCGCGCATTCCGTGAAAAAATACGTCCATGCGTTCGGTCGCTGCGAATAATGCGTTCGTCTGACCCTAGCCTCAAACTGTTGAATAAAAACAATATTATTTACTTGGATTTGCCTGATAAAAGCAGAGCATTTCACCGACACGTCAGGTTTTTGAACTGCCATAAAACGGCACCGAATGGAGAAACTCGGCGGCACGTTTGGCGCTATTTAAATAAACCTGTTTGCATCTCGTCCAGTAACAGTTTCCTAAACGTTCTCGTAAATTCCGTGTTAGCAAATCATCCCTCACAGCCTGTACAAGACAAAACCGCCTGCTCCCCCTACGGGGAGAGTTACGTCACAGACACACAATTAAAATCTCAAAGGGTTTTATACACAGTTTGGTACAAACGTTACCTGTTCAAACACACAGAGATCCGGCTGAGGATCAGAATGGGACCCGTCCCGGATAAAGTCTTTTTTTAAATAAAGTGTCAGGTTTTTTTAATCAATGCGGCCGAGCTCCCACAATGCAATATGTGACACTAAGAATAAAGTCTGTACGGAGCCGCCGCGCGTCCTGTGAGCGTCACATGATCAGCCCTGATTAAACAGGGAGAGGTTAATTCTCCTTTTCCTCCTGCTCGTCATTGTCCTCTTCCTCCATGTTGTCCTCTTCATCCTGCTCTCCTCCCAGTCTCTGGAATTCTCCCGTCTCCGCAATCCACGCGGCTTTAAGAGTCACTTTAAACTCCGCCATCTGATACCCGAAATGTTTCTGAAAGGAGATGATCAATGTTACATCTAAAAGCCCCCCTCATGCAACGCTGCCATACACGAGCCCTGAGCACCACAACGTAACCAGACCCAGGGACCGTATGCGAGCCCTGAGCACCACAACGTAACCAGACCCAGGGACAGACCACTCCTGTATCAAAACATAACCAGACACGGAGACAAGCGGTGACATCAACAGACCCAGACAGGCAGGTCTCCTCTGCCAGAAACACCAAAGTGATGATGGTATACAGTTGTGTTCAAAATTATTCAGCCCCCACTGAAATTTAGTGTTTTGGCCAGTTTGACATTGATTTTGATCATTCAGTCATCTTGCTTACAATTAAATCACAGAGGCACGTGTAGGTCAGACAAATATAACATAACATTTATAATGAAATAACCACAAATGTCTTTTCTGTGCTCACATCATTATCAGTTTTATTCAACCCCCAAGTGACATTCAATCTTAGTACTTAGTACAACATCCTTTTACAGTTATAACAGCTTTTAAATGTGAAGCATAGCTTGACACAAGTGTCTTGCAGCCATCTACGGGTATCTTCGCCCATTCGTCATGGGCAAAAGCCTCCAGTTCAGTCACATTCTTAGGCTTGCGCACTGCAACTGCTTTCTTTAAGTCCCACCAGAGGTTCTCAATCGGATTTAAGTCAGGTGACTGCGATGGCCACTCCAAAATGTTCCAGCCTTTAATCTGCAACCATGCTCTAGTGGACTTGGAGGTATGCTTGGGATCATTGTCCTGATGAAAGGTCCAACGTCTCCCAAGCCTCAGATTTGTGACGGACTGCATCACATTGTCATCCAATATCTCCTGGTACTGAAGAGAATTCATGGTACCTTGCACATGCTGAAGCTTCCCTGTACCTGCAGAAGCAAAACAGCCCCAAAGCATGATTGACCCCCGCCATGCTTCACAGTAGGCAAGGTGTTCTTTTCTTCATAGGCCTTGTTCTTCCTCCTCCAAACATAGCGTTGATCCATGGGCCAAACAGTTCTAATTTTGTTTCATCAGTCCACAGAACACTATCCCAAAACTTCTGTGGTTTGTCCACATGACTTTTGGCATACTGCAGTCGACTCTTCTTATTCTTTGGACACAGCAAGGGGGTGCGCCTGGGAGTTCTGGCGTGGAGGCCTTCATTACGCAGTGTGCGCCGTATTGTCTGAGCTGAAACTTCAGTACCCACATCTGACAAATCTTTTCTCAGTTCCTCAGCAGTCACACGGGGACTTTTCTCCACTCTACGCTTCAGGTAGCGCACAGCAGTCGAAGTCAGCATCTTCTTTCTGCCACGACCAGGTAGCGTTTCAACAGTGCCCTTTGCCTTGAATTTGCCGAATGATGCTTCCTATGGTCTCTCTTGGTATGTTTAACCCCTTCACTGCTGAGCCATTTCACATTTGAAAAAAAAACAACATTTTTTTTCTTTTTTTTCTTTACTTTAAACATGGTCATGTTTGGTACCATTGGATAGGCCATGCTCTGGCATTTCTAATGATACCAAACATGACCCTGCTAGCTGAAAACAGTCGGGAGATATTGGGATTCAAACAAACCCCTATCTTTCCTTAGAAGTCAATAAGGACGTTTCACACACGTCCTCAGCAGTGAAAGGGTTAACATCTTTGCAATCTTCTTATAGCCATTGCCCTTCCTGTGAAGAGTAATCACCTCTTCTCTTGTCTTCCTGGACCATTCTCTTGACTTCACCATGTTTGTAACCACACCAGTAAATGTCTAGAAGGAGCTGAGTATCACAGTCATTTTAAAGCTGCCTAATTGGTGCTTATTATGCTTTATTGCTGCTCCGTGACATCCACAGGTGTTTTCAATACCTGATTGAAAACACTTGAATGAACCTCTGTTCTTCAGAGTGGTAGTCTTTAAGGGGTTGAATAATTGTGTCAATGAAGAATTCACAAAAGAAACATTTACTACTGTATTACAAAACCAATTGATGTCATTTTAGTTGCATATGGTTCTTTAAAAAGTCCTTGTAGGATTTCATTCTGAATACAATTACAAATGTCACTAAATTCCCTAAAACCCTTTACAGCATTGGGGGTTGAATAATTTTGAACACAACTGTATGTCAGTGAGGACACGTGCATCATATACAATGTCAGGGATGCCCAGCCAGCACCTCTGCAGCCAAACTCTGCCATGACGGCTTGGATGCCCCGATCCTGACCCAGTGACGTCCCCTCACACCGTCCCCTAACTCACCAGGATCTGCGCCTGTTCGGGCGTTAAAACGTCCCCTTCTTTGCAAAGCTCGTAATCTGAGAGCAGCGTGATCACACCTGGAGGGGAGGAAAAGGTTAAAGCACAGAATAAAAAAGAGTATCCTTATAAAAAGAACAAAAGAAATAGCAACAGTGAAACCACATCCAACCAACCCCCCCCCCCACCTGCACCATTAAACCCAAGAGGACTATTAACCCCCGCTACACCCAGTCCTAAGAATTTCAGAGGCAGGTAAACTTATTTATTTCGTTCCGGCCTCACTCTCCGCTCGCGCAGGACCGATGCACCAGCTGCCACTCTCGGGATGTCTAGCACAGGCAGCGGACGCTCTCAGCGCTGGAATCACTAGTGATCGATCTGGTGACTGTGGCAGCTGCTGGGGGGGGTTGACACGGGACAGACTCCTCCGCTTCACCCAGCACTTTCAGAAGATCAGCAATTGAGGGAGGGATCTCCCCCGGGATCCCCCCTCCCCCTTAGTGTGAGCCGCAGAAGGTGTTTTGCACTGGGCTCCAATTCACACCCACGACATTATGCGGTCTCACCCTGCTGAGCTCTCCGGCAGCACTTTCCATTTCCCGCCCTCCTGTGTGTCTGATCACATGCAGTGCTTTCCCTGGACTTGCCTTTTTTCAGGGTGGTGGGAAGCCCCAGCTGCCGTAACTGCGGCTCCATGGAGTGTGTAAACTGTTCCAGGGGCCCGGCGTCGATGGTCACGTCATACGTGGCTTTATTTCCCGCCCGGGAGAAATCCGTCTCCTTAAACTGCTCGAACCATCTGTAAGTATCGGGGAAAGTGACGTGAGCGAGCGGAGGCGCAGGAGGCGGCACGCATGAAACAGGATAAACGGCACTTACTCCTTCACCTCCGTCTCGGTACGGTTGGTGAACAGGAGCCCGACCTCCCCCTTCAG